>BDMV01000003.1:11886578-12288918 GCA_008326285.1 Oryza officinalis | reverse complement strand
ATACCTGTCAAAATTATTCAAGACATGATAATCGACGATCACATCATCGAGGCTTAACGTGTCTAAAGCGACACGCTAGCCCCGACGATGCAGATCGTCGGGGACGAGTTCTTACCTCTGCTCCGAGGAAGCAAGAACTCGTCGAAGAAGACCTCTTGCGAGGGTTGGCGATGCGCCGAAAGTAGATTGAACTGGTTTTTGTGTGATTGATTCGAGAGAGAGTCTACATGTACAAACTATCGGGATATTTATACCCGAGGTTACAACAGAACCCTTGTAGGGCACGATCTTATCTACAACTAACAAACAAGTCTTTGCGGCAGACTCTAGCCACAGATTAGATCTAAACTACCTAATTTACAAGATACAATTGCCTAAAACCGAGCTTTATCTCTATTCGGCAACTTCCTTGAAGCTTACTTCGAACCCAGACCAAGCCCACGTTGACGCTGTCAACTCACAACCTGCATCGGCCCATGACCAAACCAAATCCGTATCGGCCGATACGCTCTTTATAGCAATACCTCCCCAGTCCGATACGGTTACCGAGTCCGATACAAAGCTTAGTCCGACTCCAACTCAATCCTTCTTCTCTGCTTCGGTTTCCTCTTCCCTTTCCAAGTCGATTACCAAAATCCGTCGTCAACACTCGCCCACAGGGTCTTGGAAAGGCTCTGAGCCACTCGTCGGGTCGTTCCTCTTGGTTCCCGACAGGCCGGCTTCATCAGCCAACTTTTGTCGTAGCTGCGCTGCATACTGCTCGGCGAATTGTTTGTAGATGAAGCAATCATTGGCCGCGTGTTTGTGATTGGGGTGGTGCGTGCACTGAGCGTTCATGATCTTGTCATATGTGGCGACTCGGGGACGTTGTTGCTGGTAATTTGATGTCGTGGCGACCAGATCCTCGGGCTTGCGCTTGCGATCTTTTTGGCCGTTGTTATTGTTGTTGCTGTTATCCTTCTTAGGACGCCAGCTGCTTCCGGATGGTTTGTCGTCCCTTTTGTCGTGCCGGTCTTGTCGCGAGGCCTTGATTGCATCATCAGACTTGGCGTAGGAGTTTGCCGTCTCGAACATTTGTTTGACCGTCTTCGGTGGCTTGCGCCCAAATTTGCTAATCAGCAACTCATCGCGGACTCCTTTCTGGAACACGGCTATGATAACGTTGTCGGTGATGTTGGGGATCTTGTTCCGCTTCTTCGAAAAGCGCCAAATGTAGTCTTTTAGCGATTCGTCTGGCTTCTGGATAACGTTATAAAGATCAAAGTAGGTCCCGAGCCTTTCGAAAGTACCCTGGAAGTTGGCGATGAAGTAGTCCCAAAGCTCACTCCACGAGTCAATCAAGCCTCTTGGCAAACTCGTGAGCCAGTTCCTGGCTGAGTCGGCAAGAGCGACGGGCAGGTAATTGGCCATAGCCTTGCTGTCTCCTCCTGCTGCGCGGATAGCGAGGGTGTACACGGTTAGCCATGACTCGGGGTCGGTCTTACCATCGTATTTATCAATCCCGGCAGGCTTAAAACCACTCGGCCAATCCACTCGACGCAGGTCTCGAGTGAACGCGGGCACTCCATCGTCATGGTCGTCGGGTGATCTCCCTCTGTCTTCAGAAGAGCGCCGTTCCCGTTCCCGGTAACGTCGGTCGAGTACCTCCCGCAGATCACTCGGCGAGGGCCTTCGCGGGCTGCTTCACAATTTGACTAATCTCCACAACTTCGCTGCTCTCTGTCTCCGCTACCGGCCGCCACCACTCTTCACCAGAGCTTGGCGATGGAGCAAGAGGAAGGAAGCATAGCGGGCAGATGGGATTAGTGCAAATGACGATAAGGTCCAGTTAAATCAGGGCTCTAATGCGAAATTCCCTCTGCCGATTGGTTAATCACGGCCGTTGCTAACGTTGATTGAACAGTCAGAAAGGTCCAGCTTTTGCTCTCCTCCATGTGGGCCACGATCGCAACGGTTGATGACGAATCCAACTGCGATCGCAACGGTTGATGGTGCTAACTGCGTTATCCCTTTCCGCCGTCGCCGACGCCGTTCTGGTCATCACCGAAGAGCCGCCTCTCGCCGGCCACCACCCTTCTTCCCCTTCCTCTCATCCATCAGCTCCTCCTTCCTCGAGACTCCGGCACTCTCGCTGGAGCGGTGACATCGTCGTGCTAATTCTGTCAGCAATTCAGGCTTTGGTTGAAACCCTCGCAAAATCAAAAGCGAATTGAAGCGTAATGAGGAAAACAATCGAGGCAATCCTGACCCACATACACGACTACCATTTGCAAAACATCAATCAAACTCTGACGAAGCACATGAGTAAGAGATCGATAGATGCAATTCATCAACTCTGGGACAAGGAAAAATATATCTGGTGAAGCCAAATCCTATGCCAGCACAGATCACGTAATATCAGCAAGGTCATCAATCCTGGAAGACTGATCGTCTTAACCATATGCAATGACCTGCCGCCTGCATCGCCGCCACCTGAATACCTGACCACTAAGAGAGTTTTTTTATTTTTAATTTTATTTATTAAAATATTTACAAAAATAATTTTCTATTTTGAAAATTTACAAAACTAATCGCCCATCGCCCTTTGGGAGGGCTTTTTTAAAAATCGCCCTCCGAGAGGACATTTTTTGTGATGTGGTTGACGGCCGTTGGCCGAGGGGGCACGGCAAATTTGCAGGCGGCCCCCTTGCTGCCCTCTAGGAGGGCGATTTTTACTGTGGGGGGCCGCCTGTACAGGGGCAAGGGAGGGAGAGGCACTTTTTCAGGCGGCCCCCTCCCCGCCCTCTGGAAGGGCGTTTTTTCACTGTTGCATTAAGTTTTGAAAGTTTTAAAGTTGTTTGTGTAAATATAATTTTGAAGTTGTTGTTGTAAATAGAGTTTTTTTAGAAATAATATTGTTGTTAAGTATAGTTTTTTTTATTATTAATACAAATTAATTTGTTAAGAGTTGTTTTTAACTTGTTATTAATTAATTAATGGCATATATTTTATAATTGATTAATTATAATTTGTAAGTTGTTTTCATAATTAAGTTTGTAAGTAGATTTTGTAAATATAATTTTGTTATAATTGATTAATACCCATTTTGAATTGAATGTTTAGAGAAACACATCGGATTTTTAATTTATTAATTTTAGATATATCCATTTTTAATTTAGTAATGTATGGAACTTTTTTTTAATTTGGTAAGAATTGTTTTTAAGTTGTTAGTAAATAATTAATGACAGAATTGTTTATAATTGATTAATTATAATTTATAAGTTGTTATTATAATTATAATTTATTATAATTGACTAATACACATTTGTAACTGCATATTTGGATAAACATATCGGAGTTATAATTTAATAATTTTAGATATATCCATTTGTAATTTATTAATTTACAGAACCTTATTTTGTTTATCGGTTATTTTGGGAAATTCCAAAATTCACTTTCGGATAGGGCCAAAAATTTGCAGAAGCAAAAATTGGTTCTGTCTATTTTCGAAAATTCCGAAAATCGTTTTCGGAGGACTCAAAAAATTTTGAATTCACAGAACATGTTTTTAGAAACCGAGAAGAAACTTTTTTTAAGAATTGATGTTGAGCACATCCATGACCATACCAAAACAAGGAGAAGTTGTAGTACAATTTAAACATGATACACCTGGTTCCATTGCGGTTACGTAGATAAGATTAGATTAGAACTAGAAGGAAGGTAGTGCAAGAGTTGAACACGAGGAGAACACAACTACCAACTCGTGCATATTACTGAGTGCAACGAGGCCACTTTCCCTTCCTCTGCGCATCGGGATTCTCCTCCATTGCTGCCTTCGCTCGCCGCGCACGCTCAAGCTTCCGCTCCCGCTCCTCCCTGTACGCAGCAACACGCCTCCTTTCCGCCTCAGCCTTGTGCTCTTTTTCTGCGGCCTCCTCCTTGCGTCTCTGCTCTATCTTCTCCTTGCGCTCTGCATCCCATTGCCGCATGTACTCCAATCGCTCCTTGTTTTGCGGCTTGATCTCGGTGTCAATCCACTGCTCAAAATCACATAGCGGTGGAGGGGTCTGCAACAAATGCAATATTTACTAATCAAATAAGTTGTTTAAAACTACTTAATACACCAAATAATTATTACAAAACATCAGTTCCTCACCATTAAGTTAATGCGGCGGATCTCAGGTGTTGGCTCAAACTCAAAATTGGCACACATCCAGTATGTCTGCATGTACGTCTCCTATTCATCAAACTTGGCTACCTTGCAAGGATCACCGCACCAGCACATGGGCACTGGAACACCGCTAGGCAAAGGCAATGGGTTGAAGGCATTTTCAGTCTTCGAGCGATAACTACAAGTCAACAATAAATGAAACACCCTAACCCGTTAATCTAGGATTCCTCATTTCATGCACAACGAATAACACATAATATCACAGAAACGATTTATGTTAGCTTGAGTTGGTAGCTTTTCCACGCCTTGGCATCCTACAGTTTTAAAAAACAACTATCAAATATTGTAAACACCCTTAATACTTCTCATTGTACGGTCAAATATAGTACTACTACAAACCAAACGTGTGCACAACAAATCTAGCCTAAAATTATTCACACTTCTAAGTGCTACAGATCTACTCACAAATTTCAACATATCTACTCACAGTGCTACAGATCTACTCGCAAAAAATCTAGGGTCCGCATCTAAGTACTACAGATCTACTCACAAATTTCAAATACATGGTAATTACACTAGTATGCGACACAAAATATAACCATACGTCGGGACATTGTACTAACCTGCGATCGAATAAGCACAGCAACAACGCTTCGCGGCTCTTCTCCTTCTTCCTCACCTCTCTCTTTTTTTTCCTTCAATTGTGACCGGTTGAAATGAGCACTTCCTTGAGCCATTGGATGAAGAACGCGTATTCGGACCTATGTAATATATAGTGGAGGAAGGAGAGGCACATATCCATCTAACGTGAGTTCACCAGTAGCGTGGATTTGACAACACGTTCACGCGGCAGCACAAATTGAATGATTGTGTCGAACAAAGCATCGGCAAAAGCTGAGTCGTATCGTAAACGTCTGTCACGGGCCAAAAACTGGTAGGGACCAATCATAGCCCTCTGTTACGCGCCGAAAGTTTTTCGTCGTTTCGTTGAGTAGATGTAGCGAATGACATGAAATGATTTCGTGACATATGAGTGCGGCGACCAAATAGAGTTATATACAAAGAGGTAACACAAAGTTACTAACTATAAATATTACAAACAGGTAGCTGTATGTACAGACACACTAGAGGTGGACCACTACTGCCGAGCCCTCTTGCCCCTGTCTCTCCTACCCTGGTCCCTAACGTGTCCCTGCGAGTACGTCAAACGATCCGGTGGTACGACACGACTTGCCCGTCCCTCCGGTACTGGTGTGTCTGCTGGCTGCTCCTGGGTCTGCGGTGGTGGAGCTCCGCCAAGCTGTGACGAGCCAAGTATCCTGCTGTGTCGCGTCCTCCAAGTCGTCGTCGTAGAAATGGTCGCTAGGACCAGCCCCGCCGGTGTGTGAAGAGGATGCTCCTGCACCAAAGATCCCCGCCTGAAACCCTGTGGGAGGAATGACATAAGATTCATGGAAGAAAAAAATTCTTGTATGAACGAGTACAACGAACGTGAATAACGGATCACGCACGCTCACCTAGAGGGACACGCGGCTGCATGTCTGGACGAGGGATCGACGCTCTGTGCGACGAACTGCTAGCTCCAGCAAAGGCGTGGGAAGGCAGAGGGGGACCTGTGTGTGCGTTTATTTTGTTGTGACGTGGTCATGTTAGCGATAATAAATCAAATATTATGGAAATAATCTATGGGCATAGCAGTACCGTGGGAAGCCGCTGCTGTAGGTCGCACAACGTCGGCACTAGGGGCGCGTGGACGTGCTGGCTGTGGACCACCTGGAGGTACCGCGTCCACGGCACTGCGACAAGAGAAGAAGCGCATCACAGCGCTCACCTTCGACTGCATCCGGTGGAACGTCAGCCTCTGCTCAGGTTCACTGAGGTGTAACCCAGCGTCCAACCTGACTAGCACCGAGTTAATATCGGCGTTGACCGCTCGTGCAGCATCGGCCTATTCACGACATATGAAAGCATGTCAGTATCAATCCGAGAAATAAATGAAACAAGAAAGAATAAGTTGAACGTACCCCCAAGAAGTACTCTCGGTCACGGTGCGTGGGGTACGCGTCCGTGACAGCGGCAACGTGTGGCTGTGGAGCGGCTGGAGTGTATGTCACACGAGCACGAGTGCGAGGTAAGTACCAGCGAAGGTAGTCACGGTAGTGGTCGTCTGTGTGTGGAAAGATCTCTTCGATCACCTCCTCCGGTGCTAATAGCCAGTCGTCCACGAAATGCTGTACGCGTGGTGCCCACAGTGTGTCGGCTAGCTGTCCTCGGCGGGTCAACCTGTGAAGAGCAGACACTTAGATAGCTCAATGAATGTAGAAACATCATATGTGTAATTTGGACGCATTGTACTCACGAGTGGTCTGCAGGGAGGACGGTAGGCGCCATGTCTCCGGGGAAAACCTGCCTCAGCCCAAACTGCCGCATCACCTGCTGCGGGCAGTGAGGCTCGACGAAGATGTCGAACACCATCGGCATCATCGTGAGCCAGTACGCCGCGTCACGTGTGCAGAGGGACGAAAGTCCAAGCGGTGCTCTCGCTGCCACCGCCTGCTGCGTGTACGGCTGCCAGACGACGTCGTTGGGCTGGAGACGGTCGAACTCGAACACGAAGTCCGGGTAACCCCGTCTTACCTGCACGTGGGCGTAATGACGCTGCGAGATACAAATATGGTACAAATATAATTGATTGTTACAGACGAACGTGAAAGAAAATGGACGGTGCAATGTACGAAAGAACTACTCACCCCACGTCGACACCAGTACGTCCCCATCGTGGGGCCGTCCTCCGGCCACTCCGCGCTGCGTCCTGTCCCGTACGGTGCGGGGTCCACCACAGGCCGTCCTATGGCAAACCTCTCAGCTGCCCAAAGCTGAACCAGCAGAGGGCAACCAGCGAAGAGCGCTCCCGTGTCGGTCTTCATGCACGCCTCACACAGGGCATGGTAGGTGGCCGCTAGCACTGCTAACCCCCAGCTCCACCTAGGCACGTTGCCTAGCTCAGCATCCGCGATGCCACGTGCGTAGTGGATCAAACCCTTGTCCACAGCGTGGCCTGTAGTGCTGGTGAACATCACCCATCCGAACAGCCAGAGCAGGTACGCCTCTAGGGTGCGTCGAACTGAGTAGTCATTGGCATCCGGGTGGAGCTGGTCAGCCTGTAGCAATGAACCAAATATTAGTACAAATGAATATATTTGTTCAAAAAACCATAAACCCGTTGAAACTTTGAACTTATGGTGAACTGAAGCAACCAAGCCTTGCTCGGCCTGGCGGTAGTGTACGGGTGTAGGCCAGTAGGCGGAGGTACACCTGGAAGGCGCATCACGTGCGCGAAACGCTCCGTGAGATCCTCCTTCCATCCCCCAGCACCGTCCACAGGCCCAACTGCGTCTCCAGCGAGAGGTAGACCCAGGAGGTATGACACGTCCTGTAGTGTCAGAGCCATCTCCCCACAGGGAAGATGAAACGTGTGCGTCTCGGGCCTCCAGCGGTCTACCAGAGCGGCAAGGAGAGACCGGTCTACATCCCAGCGCCTCGTTGGGTCTCTCTCATCCGCCCCAGCCTCAACAAGCCTACACAGTGGTAGGAGCCCTGCCTCACGCAACCTGCGTAATGTAAACCTCACACATTAGTACCAAAAAAGTATTACTGCGGTCAAATATGATGATTTAAAGTTTGAACGAGCTGTACCAGGGAACGTGTCGCGGGTCGACACGCAGCAACTGGCGTGAAGTACGTGGGCGGAGGGTGCCGAGCTGCGCACCCTGCACGGCTGACATGTACGAGCGGTGGTTCCTGTCGAAGCCACGGCTGAAGAGCTCAGGTGTGTCGTCAGCCATACCTGCATGCCAAATTATGATTAGAAAAACAGTAAAAATTACTTAAACATAGTTAGGAACAGTACAAACAAATATTACTTCAGCACAATGATACAGAGTTTACGACAACATTACGGTGCTACATCAAATTGTTTGCAAGTCTAGCTTACATTACCGAAAAATTCGCAATACAATATCGGTGTACAATAAGATATTGTAAGGTTCACGAACATCATATTTACAACAAGATTCATTGAAATTACATGATACGACTACTTAGTTCGAATACTCATTACGACACAATATCGGTCTACTTCATGGTTCCTAAACAATATTAGACCATCGCATCCCCTGCCGCACGAGGACGCCTGGGACGTGCTCGCCTGGTTGTTGTTCCTTCCCCGGGTGGTTGGCTTCCATCACCTGCCTCTCCAGATGGACCGACATCCGAGACGCTCGGACCCTCCGCATTCTTCGGGCATTTCTAGTAAGTGTGGTCGCGTTGATCACACTTGCTACAATGTATAGTCCTACCACCAGCTTCGGCCTCGTCCATGTCATTTCTGATGCGTCTTGTTTGACGTCGGCCCTTTTTCACCCTTACCTTGGATGGATCCGGAATGTAAAAAACTTAGGACCTCAGAGTTGTGTAAGATCTTGTGATCCCGAACCCATATATCTCCTCACTCCATGTATGAAAGATTACTTCTTTCCTGAAATAATGTGACACGTACACATCGGGAAGTATGTCACAATCACCGGCTGCGGCAAGTACGTGAGAGCAAGGCAGGTGTCAAAGCTTTGGCTTCATATAGCTGCAACTGCATCCGCCATCAGCCTTAAGGACACATTCCTGCACGGCTTGCTTGCGGTAGATACCCCGCCTGCTCCTATCAACACACATTATTTCATACCGATGTACTTTTGTGCCTTGAGGAATAACTCTATGCCTCTATGCCTTGGCAATTTTATCTTCCATGTACTTAGTCACTACACTGCCAAATATTATCTTGTTATCAGTCATTGAGGGAAAAATTTTCTTGTATCGATCCCTGAAGTAGGCCTGTGGGCCATGAAGGATAAATTCGACAATACCAACCAACGGGAGTTCTCGCACTCCTCGCATTACCCAGTTGTAAACCTCGGCCAGATTAGTTGTCATTATGCCATACTGAGAACCATCGGTGTTGTACAGCAGAGACCACTTCTCCTTTGGTTCGTTCTCAATCCAATGGGTGAAATTTCGGATAGATGATCCCGACCTCCTTCTCATTGTGGGTGGATCGTCATGCAGTGGACCAAGAGGTACGGGAGGCTCGTCAACTTCAGCTTGTGGCCGACGAGATTGCTCGTCCGTTTGCTTACTTGTCAACTCATCCAACCTTCTCCACAACTCATTAAATTTCTTCTCTTGATTCTGTGCACAGAGCCTCTTGAAAAGATCCGTCAGATGCTTGTTCTTGAATTGCTTATAGAAATTAGCACCCATATGACGCATGCACCACCTACTACGTACATCGGGCCACCTTGCTGGAATTCCCTTCTCATACCAACCGTTCTTCAGGTATTCAATAGCCCGCAACATGCCCGCATGGCGATCATGTATAAGGCAAACATTGGGTCTCATACGGACAACTGCCATGTGCACTCTTTCCAGGAACCAGTACCAGCTTTCAGTGTTCTCGCTCTCTACAAATGCAAAAGCCATAGGTATCACCTGATTGTTCCCATCAGCTCCGATCGCTGTCAATATCTGACCTCTGTATTTACCGGTCAGAAATGTTCCATCTATGCATAGTACAGGACGACAATGCACAAAAGCGTTGATGCAAGCACCCAATGAGAAAAATGCTCTTTGCAGCACACTCTTGGCAGGATCATGAACCGATGGAAATGTATGGATGTCATAGTAGGTATTACTATTCATCTGTGCAATGTTGGCTAACAGACGAGGCAAATTATCGTACGATGCTTCAAATGTGCCATACCTCATCTCTATAATCTTTTGTTTGGCCCTCCAAGCCTTGGCATAACTTATGGTGTACTTGTATTTGTTTTCAATGTGGCTAATAATTGATCTTGGTTCAAAGCCACTGTTGGAGACAACACTGCTATACATCTCACTTGCAACAAAAGCTGTAGTGATGTTGCGGTGATATTTTTCCACCCCTTGTAAGTGGCACTGATGCTCGGTCACTATGCTAACTTTCCAATAATCAAACCATTTACCTTATATGCATGGATGCGCCATGGACAATCTTCCCTCATGCACCTTACTTCGTACACATAGTTCGTTGACTTGACCACCCTAAACTCTCTCTGCAATGAGACCACCCAATGCTTCACCGCCTCCTTCATATCCTCCTTATGAGCATACCTAGCACCCTGAATTACCTCGTTCTCCTTGTATTCCCAGGGTGTATGTTGCCCCTCTGAGATAACAAGTCCTGAGTAGTCCTTTTTTGTCCAATCAGTGGGCATTACATCGTCTTCCTCATCGGATGACAAGTCGCCCTCCGCTTGCTCGTTATCCGAATCTTCCCTCTCCATTCCATCGACGATTGTACCGACTATCTCTCCCTCATTCGCCATGCCCATGGCCTGCACGACCCTTGTTTGATTTTCGTCATTGTTTGATGGTCCAACACAATCGCCCACATGGCTAGGACCCTCAACATCTTCGGTTTCTATTCGAAGGTTTCTATCCTTTTCATGCATCGAAACAAAAATAACAAGGGGCCATGAGCGTTCAAAAGCCATCTCCACATACCGTCTCCAAGCATCAGTGTTATCCATGGGCATTAGTTCCCAAAAATAACCTTCTGTTGCACGACTCACTACAACAGATACTGACATTGTGTTGACTTCTAGGTCTATTCTAAATCCTCGCAGCAACCAACTATAAATTAACTGAAATGTTCTCTCGCCAGGCCTATCGATGCCCTTCGATGTCATTCTAAAATCTGACAGATCAACACCATCTGGACCAAATCTAAGGTTGCCTTGACCGTGTACTAGCTGAAACATGACCTTACTTGACATTCTGCCTAATGAAACAAAAAAATAGGTTAACTAACTTTGAAACATAACCACCGGATCTAATGTCGAATTCATCAATATGTACTACGCCATAAGTTAAAGTTTCTGAAAATGTATTATTTGTCCTAGGTCTCAAATTCTACAAATCGGATACGTGCTCCAGATGTATTATATAACTCAAATATATTATATAGTTTGCACTATGTCCTAAGTCTCAATTTCTATAAATATGTCGTATGCCTTTGTTCTTAAATTATACAAACAAACAGTGTGCTCTAGATCTACTAAAATATATGACAGTACAGCTAAAATACAACATAAATTTCAAAGAGAATATTGTGTTTACCTGCTGTGGAGTCAGAAAATGGACAGGGCTTCGCCGCTTTCCTTCAGCTCTCCCTCACCCCTCTCTCTCCTTCTTTTTTTCTGGATTTTTGAGTGAATATAATGAAAATTTGCAGAGGGGGAGGGGTTATATATGGGGGGGGCTAAAAATCGCCCTCCCAGAGGGCGTTAAGGTGGCCGCCTGCAAAACCGGCACGGGCAAAAATCGCCCTTCCAGAGGGCGGCGAGGGGGCCGCCTGCAAAAATGTCATCCCTCGCCGCCCTATGCAGGCGGCCCCCCAACAGTGAAAAATCGTCCTTCCAGAGGGCAGCGAGGAGGCTATCTGCAAAAATACCGTCCCCCCTTCGGACGGCCGTCCCCTGCGGGCCAACGACCGTGTGTCACGTCACTAAAATCGCCCTCTGGGAGGGCGATTTTTAAAAAACGCCCTCCCAGAGGGCGATGGACGATTAGTTTTGTAAATTTTCAAAATAGAAAATTATTTTTTAAATCTTTTAATAAATAAAATAAAAAATAAAAAATTGTCCCACTGAGAGAGTATAGACCGAGCTTTCGTGACGTAGAGAATTTCAAAACAGGCCCAATCAGCATGGCATTTTGCCCCAAACAGGCCATAAAAAAATGTAGGCCCAATGAACTTCGGCACTTCGCAGCATGCAGAACAAAGGCCCCCGGTAGATGCAACAGCGCTCTTTGGCCCAAGCATCGTTAGCAGCATTTTTGTTGTTGTTCTTTTTGAAAGAAGACTTGATGAGTTCTTTACCCCATTTTTCCAACTCACATCTTTCTTTTTTCGTGTGTATGTTTTTTAAACTGTTAAATGATATGTTTTTTGCAAAAAGTTTCTATACGAAAGTTACTTTAAAAAATCAAATTAATCTATTTTTGAAAAAAATTAGCTAATACTTAATTAATCACGTGTTAATGGATCGTTTCGTTTTTCGTACGCTTTGCCTGTGTGTGAGGAGCACCAACAAACTAACAAAGCCTTGTACAGATCGTTGTCCGGACAAAGTAGCCGGTGCTGATCAGAGCTGACAATGGCATTGCTACCGGTCCATCCATCGTTCCCCAGCAAGAGGATACCATGATTGCTTGATTACTCCCTCAGCAAAGATTTATATTTTTTTGTTTAAAAAGGAGATGTAGTAGTAATATTCATTATCTTATCGGCTCCATCCTACTCCTCTCGTCCTTGGGAACAGAAGATGCAGCAGGGCACATGACACCTCTACTAAAACTAATCCCAACCTTATCTCGTACGGTCCCTAGAATGGATAGGATCATAGAGAGAGCATCTTGCAAGTTGCATCTCTGCTGAACCCTTCTATTATATTGCTTCATCAGAGCACGTATTCCGCTACCGCGCTGGATAATGCATCTGCCTCCATCTCTCGCCATTGCAATTCTGTCCACCAACGCCGTCGGAGAAGACGACGCAAATGCGCCGTTGCATTGTAGGCCGGCCGGCCACTGGCCGGATGGCATATGGCATCGGCCCTGCTGGTGGGCCCGCCCACCAGTGACACGTCATCAGTCGTCACCATCCACAGCCAAACAAATGCGTGGCATTAGTATATATGGTTTTACTAAGACAATGACCTAATTAACAATTAACAAACCGAAGCCCGCCTGCCAGGTACTGCAGCCGTGCAGGTTGGTAGCTGCTGATGCAACGGGACAGTTTCACTATCAACTGCTTCCTTCAAAAAAAAAAGTTTCACTATCAACTCATCGACTTCACTTTGACTTTACTGAACTTAGATTGATTCCCTTTCAAACAATTCATGTGAGTAAATAATTCCAAGTGGAGTTGGTTATCATGCTAACTATACTGCGTGGTACTAGTATTGCTACTAGTAATCTGATACGAAGACAAGTTATCAGTGCCATAAGTAGACCTCTAAATATAATGTGTTCCTAACCTCCTAAGTGAAATTTCATAGGAAAATGTTGCATCGACAAGGATGGTATGCAGGTATTTTCTTGCTCTGCCGGTGGTTGCCAAAAACTTTGCTTGATTAGTACTACCACTTGAGTAAATCAACGAACTTAAGATGTATGCTGTCGCTTTTGCGGCTTTGCTTCGTCATCTTGCATGATCATCAAGGTTAAAGAAACTTTATGAGAGTATTTTTGCAGAAGCAAGAGCGATCATTTGTTCGTCTGTTCTTTCTATGTTGATCTAGCAACCGGCAATGCGACCGCGTTACACACGATGCGGCCATGATTAGAAAAACAGCGGCTTCCATTTGAGGCCAACTTTAATATAAGCGATACTGCACTTAATTATTATTAGCATTCTACAACTGATCGATGGAGCGTTGCTCTCACCGTCTCAGGTTCAGTGAATCTTTTCCAAGTTGATACTAACAAGGCATCAACCTTTCTTTGTCCCCCACAAGATGTAGCTTTATCTAATCACCAATTGTAGACCAATTGTAGGATGTTACATTATATCATTTGGACCTGATGATATGGGTAGCCGTAGTGCGTACTCAACAATGGGTGAGTATAGCCTAGAGACCTTCCAGAACAAAGGTGCAGCCAAACGTGTTTGGCCAACAGAAAAAGTTTCTTCTCTATTCATGTTGAAAGGGCCAAAAGATGGGGAATACTCATTGACCAATGCTTTATATATTTTGGCCCGGAAAATATTTTTTAACTGAACTTTAAGTTGCCCAATCATTTCCATCTAATTGAAAAGATAGTGACAAGCAACTGCCTACCTACAAGTAATATAAGCACAATTTCAGGAGAGGCACTGTGAGATATTTTTAGAGGACAAGCACGGTAGTATCAAAGACTACATTTCACATGGGAAGTTGTGGACAGTTTGCCTGATTATTTAGCTAGCCATGCTTGGTTTGTTGCAAGCTTTGGCTGCGACGATCATTAGGATAATCACGACAGGATTAGGATTAGTAGCTGTACTAGGTAGGCAAAATGGCAAGCAAGGTTGGTGATGACGAGTTGACACGGAACGAGATCAGTGTGTGTGCGGAAAACATTGATCACGCTTACAAAAACAGCCGCGGTGTCCTGTGTCCTCGCTTTCTTCTGCGTGATGAAGAACCAATTGCCACGAGATCGACCCAATTAAATGGCAGCTTGGTCCTTTAGCTGGTATGGTGACACGGCCCGCACATCAACCAAGTCATTTGTAGGTAGAGTATCTGCTACCTAGAAATATTAAAAGCGAGAGTAGTTGTACAAGCTGAGAATCTTATCCAGATTAAAGCATTTAGGAGAGTTCTAAAAAAAAGCATTTAGGGTCTGTACCATCCGTACAAAATTGATCCCATTTTCACTGTTTTTTTTCTAAACTCTCGTAGTTATAGAATTATTAGTTGATTAAGGGATTTGCCAAACAAAATTTACTTAAGTTTCCCCCCAAAAAATCAGCAAAATATCTATTTCTTGGATGTCCATTGCTTGGGGCGGGTTAGCCTTCTCTACCGGTATTAGGGTGTGTTCTGTTGGTGTGATGGAAAGAAATTCTCTTCGCACGGAAAACGGAACGACTCATTAGCACATGATTAATTAAATATTTACTATTTTTTTAAAAAAAATAGATTAATATAATTTTTTAAAGCAACTTTTATATAAAAAAATTTTTTAAAAAAACACACCGTTTAGCAGTTTGAAAAACATGCGCGCGAAAAAAAAGAGATGTAAGTTGGGAAAGTAGGATGAAAAACTCACACTTAGTCTTCTTCTTCAGTAAAATATGGATCAGATCGGAGCTTTGGGTTACGAATAAAAGGTTCATTAGCAATATGAGGGTGTTAAGGTGTGTTTGTTGTGCTAAATGGCTGGGTGACAGAATACCACGATGATTTGTGAGAATTGTTCAAGGGTATAAATTAATAAGTTAACTATTATAGTTAAAAAATAGATTTAGATAATATTATAATCAATTTATATATATAATTTTTTATATAAAAATTGTACCATTTCATTTAAAAGCTCAAGAAACATGCGCATTCATCCATTCTTTGAAAATGAACAATGCGGGGATAGAGAAAGATCGAGTGGCAGCCCAATGGTCGAAAGCAAACAGATCAGTAGTATCATCAGTAGTGCTATGGGCGACAGTAGAGGTTGAGAACTTGAGATTAACATAAAGTAACAAGAAGTGCCAAAATATAGAGTATGATCACATTCGAGACGCGCAAGATCCTGAGAGTATTGTTGGTGGAAAGGGAGCACGCAAACCAACGGATGACTAGAGGCAACTCTAGATAGGAGAGTGGTAGCATGTGCAAGAATTTTTTTTTTAGAAATAATAGTATTTTAATGAAAAATCATAAAAATAGTAGGCTTTTGCAAAAAATCGCAAAAAAGAGGCCCAGTCGAACCACGGAAGGACGAAACGCGGCCCAGTCAAAGAGCTGCGTGCCGACAGGCCGCGACACCGCCCAATCGGCCAGCCGAGTGCCGATAGCTGGTCCAGTCGGCTCACCGTGTGCCGACAGTCCGCCCAGTCGGCCAACCGGGTGCCGACAGGCTCCCCCACCGCCCCTGTCGACCAGCCGTGTGCCGACAGGTCTTCCTATCGGCATATGGGAGGTCGACAGGATGCATGCATATAAGCGCAACGAGGACCACTTCGTCGTCGTCATCGGCTCACCTCATCAGCTCGCGGTAGCTTCGCCTCGCCAGCTCCAGGCCGCCGTTGCGCCAGCCTGCCGTCGCCATTGCCATGGCAGCCGGTGCACCACGTCGTTGTGAAGATATAGCATCACGAGAAGAGAAGACAAGCTGCTATTAAGGTATAAAATTGCAATACTTTAGGTTGTGAAATTTTAAATTATACATATGAGGTTTGTTATTTCGTTGTTTTTATTTGTGAATTGTTAGTCATTGTTGTTAGTACATATAATTTGTTGACTCTGTTAACCATTGGTTATTGTGTGTTAACCAGTAGTACATATATATAGTTATGTAGTTGTATGTTGCAAATAATTCGAAGTTAGTATATGTTTGCTGAGGTGATTAGCAATTTCGTAATGGTGAAATAGTTATCATCGGGGAGAAATCAATGTTGAGCGTTAGTACAAATCGAAAGAAAATTATATTTAATTAGTCAAATTTACGATGCAGAGCTGTGTCATTTGGCCAGAGGGAATTACTACGTGGTTGGGAAGGTGTCGTCCGCAACTGTGTAGGAAAGAGCAACGACGGCGAAAGTATAAATTTGTAATCCCTTAGGACGACGAGAATTTTTTTTATTAATCATTGTTGGTTGTTAGTACAGGTATTATACGTTTATTATTAGTTAAAATCGAATGGAGTTATTATACGTTTATTATTAGTTAAAATCGAATGGAACTTATATTTAAGTAATGAAATATAGTTTGAATACGTTAGAGCAATAATGTAAGCATAGAGCATACGACACCTTACTGGGTAGTGACGTATTAATAGCAATTAGCATGCTATCTCAGGATGTCAGGTGTTGTGCCCGTTCGTGTGTATTATGGCGACGCTCCAATACAACTTTATGATAGCGGGGTAGATTTGACCGTATATGCATTCGTTGATACTACCCTAAATACACCAGACCAGTTGGTTTTGAACGACGTGCTAGGGTGACTGCATAATATGTTTGGGATAGATCCTTCGATGGAGAAATTAATCATAAAAGCCGTGTGGCCAGTAAGGAGTGAATACGGATGGCAGTGGAGAGTAGTAGAGCTTGCATCTACTGGGAGTTGGAGAAAATTTGTGGCTAAAGTAGGAGAGAAAGGTTATAGCCTGGCAATATTGGTGCAAAAAAAAAAATAGATATTGTTGGGACCGGCGAGACCAGCTGAACGGAGGTGGAACAAACACATATCGTGAAAGAGGCTAATATTTGCAGGAGTGGAGAAGAGAAAGCAGTAGAGGAGGAGGCTACTGCAGATGTGGTTGTGCCCGGTGGCAATTGTCCGGCTAACGAATTGGATGACGATGAGCCGGACTCACCTTTGGCTGTTGATGCAGCGGAGGAGAACGAAACTGTAGTGGAAGAGATGGAACTAAAGAATGAGGAATATATTTCGTTCGTGGTGGAAGGGCAAGATACAGCACAATGGGAGGAGGAAACCAACGTACCTGAAGATTGGACGACCATATCCATGACCCATCTGAGGGTTAACGATGGTTTAGATGCCCACTGGCGATATGATTGTGAGAAGATGCAAGTTGGACAGATGTTTCACGACAAAGGGCACCTACAAGACGCGGTGAAGAGGTGGGCTTTTCTGCAGAAGCGGGAGTTCAGGGTGAAGGTTTCAAATCGGACGACGTATGACGTGAAGTGCACAAAGCCCGGATGCCCTTGGAGAGTGCATGGTTACAAGCCACAACATGACAACTTATGGATAGCTTCAAGGGTCGAGGAGCATACATGTTTGTTGGACAAGACCCCTTTGATACACAGGAACATGACGACTGCATTCGTGACACAAATGGTTTATTCGAAGGTTGTTAAAAAAACCTCTTTGTCACCGTTCACAATAATGCATGACGTGGAGAAAGAGTACGGATATGAGATATCGTACGACAAGGCTTGGAGGGATAAGCAGAAAGCATTGGAGATGAGATTTGAAAGTTATGGAGATTCATACCACAACCTTCCCCCACTTTTGGAGGTGTTGCAGGCCAGAAACCCGGGCACACATATGGCTATTCTCGATAAGGTTAATGATAATGAGAAAAATGTCCTTCGTCGTGCATTTTGGTCATTTGGGTGCATGATAAAGGCCTTCCGAAATTGCCGGCGGCCCGCCTGTCGGCATGCCGCGTAACGACTGGGCCGTCGACCCGGCCTGTCGACATGCCGCGTACCGACTGGGCCGTCTGTCGATATGCCGCGTACCGACAGGGGGGCCTGTCGTCCCTCCAACGTTCGATTTGGGCCTGTCGGCTCGCCGTGGTTCGACTGGGCCTCTTTTTTGCGATTTTTTGCAAAAGCTCACTATTTTTGCAATTTTTCATTAAAATACTATTGTTTCTAAAAAAATCGCATGTGCAACAGCTAAAAGGTTTGAGGTGGTAGTAGTAGAACAAGAAGTTTTGTAATCTAATTACTAGAAACTTATATTACTGTCCCCCAGAAATATAACTATTTTTAACGTTTAAAATTTATTCATAAATATAAATATTTCTAGTACCAGTCTTCATCGGTTGGTCATAATCCATACGACTTATTAGCAAAAGAATAATAATTTATGGTAAACTTTTATACATATGCCCTTGACGATTTAAAAGCCAATATAAAAAATAAACTATGACGAAAAAAAATTCAAACTCATGTTTTAAAATGGGAGAGTTAATTTTTCAATTGATCCAATCGTTGCATTTATTGCTTATTGGTGATTGCGTGTTTGAGTATAATATTTTCTAAAAGTATTCATGCGACGACATTTTATTACGGTGATTTTATCTAAAACTAATTAAAATACTTATATTTGCTGACGGAGGGAGTAGTGTCTAACTTAATTCGTTCAACTGGATCTGTATCAAACTTAAGTTGCAAAAGTTGAAGCATGTATTCTGCTGAATTGAGATTTAATGGACCTAAATTTGGGGTGCTCTGTAAAATATATAAGTCAACCTCGACATGCAACATGCAAGTCACTTGTACTTTTATTTAGCGAAAACGATATGTTCCGTAAGTCATAGCTGAGACCTCAAGAGGTTACCGACCAATGACAGTAAAAAGTCCCAAAATATAGGATCCAATGAAACCAACGTCGGCAACAGTCTTCTCAAATCTCACGGCTCGTCACACCGACGATATTTACCTGGATATTTTCTCTGCGGGTGGCTTGCGTCCAAGATTGCTGGAGCTAGAGAAGTTAATAACAGCAGGGCGTCACGATCAGGAGATTAAACACTCGATACGCTACCTGACTCCTTGACAACGAGGCCCAACCTGCTGAAAAAAACAGATAATAATAGTACTTCTAGTAATACCACTATCTTATAATATAACAACATACTATAAAACAATACATATTCTAATATTATAAATTTAAATATAAGATTATTCAAACTTATAATACTAAAATATGTCTTATTTTGTATTACGTTGATATATTACGAAACGATGAAAGTAGATCTGAAGCACACTGTGCCTTATCAGGGGAGTGCCCTTTGCATGCGGCACTGTGGCATGCCTTCCCCGCACTATTCCTTGCATCGGAGTTGCTCCACTGTAGATGTTGCAGTAGTACAGTGCGATCGGCCAGACAGAGAGCCACCGCTCACTAGAGCGGAGCAAACCGTATGAATCCGGGCCGCAGGTATGGCAAGTTGCAGCGACGCGACGTGCACGCACATGGAAGCAACCACGGAAAAAAACAATTCTCGTAGCACTATGCACCGCAGCCGTCGCGTCGATGGATTTCGCACGGCTAATCGAATGGATGATCGAGGCCGGAGTTCGTGTGCACGCACCACGCAGAAACGAGCGTGCGCCGTTGTCCCACGGGTCATCTCGGCCATCACGAGCGGTCTCGGTTGATGAGGTGATGAATCGTTCGTGCCACGAGGGCGAGGTGATGGGGCCGCGCCTGTTCGCGGCTCGTCACGTTTCCTCGCCGACAAATCATCGTGAGGTGAGGTCGCAAATACGCTGTGGAGTGGCAGTGGCGAACTGGCGATCCGGTGGCACGGCTGCACGAGCGGTCGACGGGTTGGGGCGGCGGGGCGAGCACAATCACAAAATTCACAATGTCTGCCGTGTTGCGTGCGCTCGCAGTTTTCTTGGCGGTTTTTTCCCATCTTCTTGCTCGGTTGTTGTTTCAGCGGAGGGGGCGGGGGACGCGCGACGCGGGCGAGCAGCGATGGTGGGCGCGGGGCGCCGCACGGAGCGCCTACGGGGTGGACAGTGCAACAGACGAGAAAAGTGGCAGCACCGGCAGGTGATCAAACGAGTACTGTACACTTGCTGGAACCTTATCTTTGTGGCCCAGTTGACCCCGCAACAAGTCACAGGCTCGGCAGAACAGGATACGGCTACTTTGCATTTCAGTACCGCACTACTACTGAAGATTGAAGAGTACCACTGCTACGACATCACATTTCAGTCCTGTAACTTGGTGGTAGTGTTCTCTGCATAAAAAGTTCATACCAGTGCACACATCCTAAAATAAATCATTTTTTTGCTACAAATTAAAATATATTTTGGGCGAATAAAGAGTGTTTTGCAATATATGGAGTATATATATACGACGAGGAGATAATTAGACGAGACAGTGGTTTAGGACTCTTTTGATTCGCATGTTAAAAGAACGTAGGAATTAAGACAGTATGTTACTCAAATTCCGTAGGAATAAAACACCATAGAAAAAACAATATAAGCCATTTGATAGTGCCACGAGAAAAACAAAGAAAAGGTTACAAAGAGACCATACCTCTTGTTTTTCATAAGAAATGTGAAGCATAGAAATACAATCCTATAAAAAAAATTTCCAATGAATCAAAGGAGCATGTAGAAAAAAATTCATAAGAATTTAAATCTTATAAATTTTTTTTTGTCAATCTTATAAATCAGAGGGCCCTTAAAATGGGTGAATTGTACTCTTTGATAGACAATTCTGGAGAACGCCAGATCCAGCATGGGTGACAGTAAAGGGGAAACCCAATCAGATACCGTCCTCAACATGGAGTATGACATTTACCACTGGTCACTGTCACTCTTCCTCGATCTATCGCATTCCCCGAGAAGAAAGAACAGCGCGCGCCTGGCACCCACTTGTCAAGCCTTTTCCCGGTGCACTGGCCCGACCGGACTCGTCGCCCTGCCGCGGACGTACCGCAGCGCGCCACGCCGCCCCCGTCGCTGTTGCCGCCGCAGGGACAGCGGCTGCCCCCGCTCGCCACGTGTTCCGCCCACGCTCGCCGCCGCGGCAGCGGCCGGCGGCTCGCATGGCATCTTCGCAGGCTAGAGGTTTGTCACTGTTCCAGGGGCGGAAGAGTCCTCGCCATCGGTGGAGAGCGGAATCCACTTCGATTAAACAAACAATCGTGATGCGCAAAAGATTGTCCGGTGCCTCCAACCAAATGCGTGAGGCATCCCCTTTGTTTTGACCGGGGTGAGGTTAAGACTTGAGGGTGATGAAGAATTCAAGATTCCCTGCTGCTAAACCTAGATTAGTACTAGTAGTCCTTTTTATCCCATGGTGCGAACTGATGAGGATGGCGACTGCCAGTGCCTGTGCCTTGATGGATAGATCTCATCTACCGGCAGCTTAAATTAGGAAGCAATATTCTCTCTGTTGGGCAGAGAGAGCATATAATCTAGCCTGTATTTGGCTCTGATAAGTGGGTGGAGTCCATTCAGTTTACTATTTCAGTTGTTTACCTGTTCTATGCCATGCCATATTGTCCTAAGAAACAAATTCCAGTGATGGAATATTGTCCTAAGAAAATAATCCTAATGGAACAAATTCCACAAGCGAAACAAATCCATAAATTCCAGTGTTACACCTGCACGCTCTTTCACTGTGTCCTACTATAAAACGATTATTGATTGGAACGGCCACTGGTCTGTCTTTCCCCTCCGTAAATATCCTACTCCGTTCAACTAATCTACCACCTGCGTGGCTGTGACTGTGAGCCACCGAAAGATCCAAACACCACCACCAAAACCAAACCAAAAGTCCCCTCTCGATCTCCGAATAATCTCGCGTCTCTTTTGCGCCTTTTCTTGTACTTCCCTTCGCTTGCTCGCCTTTGAATTGATCCATCAACCACAAAAGAGAGGGAGAGAAAAATTTTGCCGTCTCCATCACTCCTGTCCTATGCGATTATTTTGTCCCGCTCGTTTGATCAATCCAAGGACAAACTCAAGGAGATGATGCTGGTGATGAGGTGAGCCATCCTTCCTATTAAAAGCTGTTTTTCTTGCTCCCTCCTCGCTCCCTCTCACACGACATGAGCAGCTCTAGATCGTCTGGGCTTGGAGCAGCTGTTATGTGAGGCACTGAGGCTCCCAGATTCTTTTTTGGGTTCTTTTCCTTTGAGTTTTTCTGACACTTTTATCTGATATTTTTCCCTTCTTTCTTCTTACCGGGTGGTGCCTTGTTTTCAGGAGATCAAATCTTCAGGGTCATTATTAGCTGAAAAGGATCGGATTTTTACTGCAGAGACACCCTCTCAGCTGAGCTTCTCAGTGCCTCCCATGTTCTTGCACCAACCAAGCTAGAACTTGGAAAGAAACACCACCACCAATTTGCGAGAGAAGGTTCTCTCCCTTGTATTATAACCACAACTATATTGATTCGAGATTAAAGAGAAGGTACAGTGAGGATACTGACAGTTGGAGGCTTGTTGAATCCAGGTGCGTGTGCCACTTCTCCCGAAAGGCCAAAAGAACTACTGCTGCGAGTGCGAGTGTGCAACTTTCCTGCAAGAAATAGTGAGCCGAAACACCGGCTCTGTTCTTGGCTAATTAAATCTCTACCTGAACCCCAATTGCGGCGCTGTTTGGATCAGTTCTTCGCCAATTCTTGGATTCCCCAGCAGGAACTGTTCTTCCCCAACCGAGAGCCCGAATCTTTGATCCAAAAACTCTCACCTCGAAGTCTTCGAACCAGGTAGAAACCATGGTGTCCCGCTCCTACTCCAACCTGCTTGACCTGGCCACCGGCGCGGCGGACCAGGCGCCGGCGCCGGCGGCGCTCGGCGCGCTCCGGCGGCGGCTGCCGCGCGTGGTGACCACCGCGGGGCTCATCGACGACTCCCCGCTGTCCCCCTCGACGCCGTCCCCGTCGCCGCGGCCGCGCACCATCGTGGTTGCCAACCACCTCCCTATCCGGGCTCACCGCCCGGCGTCGCCGTCGGAACCGTGGACCTTCTCCTGGGACGAGGACTCCCTCCTCCGCCACCTCCAGCACTCGTCGTCCTCCCCCGCCATGGAGTTCATCTACATCGGCTGCCTCCGCGACGACATCCCGCTGGCCGAGCAGGACGCCGTCGCGCAGGCGCTCCTCGAGTCGTACAGCTGCGTGCCGGCGTTCCTGCCCCACGACATCGCCGAGCGCTACTACCATGGCTTCTGCAAGCAGCATCTGTGGCCGCTGTTCCACTACATGCTTCCGCTCTCCCCCGACCTCGGCGGCCGCTTCGACCGCGCGCTGTGGCAGTCGTACGTGTCGGCGAACAAGATCTTCGCGGACAAGGTGCTCGAGGTGATCAACCCGGACGATGACTTCGTGTGGGTGCACGACTACCACCTCATGGTGCTCCCAACCTTCCTCCGCAAGCGCTTCAATCGCATCAAGCTCGGCTTCTTCCTCCACTCTCCGTTCCCCTCGTCGGAGATCTACAAGACGCTCCCCGTGCGGGAGGAGCTCCTGCGGGCGCTGCTCAACTCCGACCTCATCGGCTTCCACACCTTCGACTACGCGCGCCACTTCCTGTCCTGCTGCGGCCGGATGCTGGGGCTCTCCTACGAGTCCAAGCGTGGGCACATCTGCTTGGAGTACTACGGGCGGACGGTGAGCATCAAGATCCTCCCGGTGGGGGTGAACATGGGCCAGCTCAAGACGGTGCTCGCGTTGCCGGATACGGAGGCGAAGGTGGCCGAGCTGATGGCGACTTACTCCGGGAAGGGGAGGGTCGTCATGCTGGGCGTCGACGACATGGACATCTTCAAGGGGATAAGCCTCAAGCTGCTCGCCATGGAGGAGCTGCTGCGGCAGCACCCCGAGTGGCGCGGCAAGCTGGTCCTCGTGCAGGTCGCGAACCCGGCGCGCGGCCGCGGCAAGGACGTCGACGAGGTGAAGGGGGAGACGTATGCCATGGTGCGGCGGATCAACGACGCGTACGGCGCGCCGGGGTACGAGCCGGTGGTGCTCATCGACGAGCCGCTGCAGTTCTACGAGCGCGTGGCGTACTACGTCGTCGCCGAGGTGTGCCTGGTGACCGCGGTCCGGGACGGCATGAACCTGATCCCCTACGAGTACATCGTGTCCAGGCAAGGCAACGAGGCGCTCGACAGGATGCTGCAGCCGAGCAAGCCGGAGGAGAAGAAGAGCATGCTGGTGGTGTCCGAGTTCATCGGGTGCTCGCCGTCGCTGAGCGGCGCGGTGAGGGTGAACCCGTGGAACATCGAGGCCGTGGCCGACGCCATGGAGAGCGCGCTCGTGCTGCCGGAGAAGGAGAAGCGGATGCGCCACGACAAGCACTACCGCTATGTGGACACCCACGACGTCGGCTACTGGGCAACCAGCTTCCTGCAGGACCTCGAGAGGACGTGCAAGGATCACGCGCAGCGGCGGTGCTGGGGCATCGGCTTCGGCCTGCGGTTCAGGGTGGTGTCGCTTGACCTCAGCTTCAGGAAGCTCGCGATGGAGCACATTGTCATGGCGTACCGGAGGGCGAAGACGCGCGCCATCCTGCTCGACTATGACGGCACGCTCATGCCGCAGGCGATCAACAAGAGCCCGAGCGCCAATTCCGTCGACACGCTGACCAGCTTGTGCAGGGACAAGAACAACAAGGTTTTCCTCTGCAGCGGGTTCGAGAAGGGCACGCTCCATGACTGGTTCCCCTGCGAGAACCTTGGCTTGGCGGCTGAGCACGGTTACTTCCTGAGGTATGAATGCATGATCCTGTGACTTACTCTGGTTTGTGTTCTTGCAAGGACAGTCATGACTCAAAAATACCGAATTGTGGACCATCTAGCTAACCTGATTCTAAGATAACAAGATTCATGACTAGAATGAATTAAAAGATTAGTACATTCTTTTCACTTAATGAAAAGCTTAGTAGTACATGATTAGGCTCTGCACTGAAACATAGTGTCACATTGAATGGGAAATGTTTCAGTACTAACATTGAAACGGCCAATTGGGAAAACATTTCAACACTTGAAATGCCTTTCCTGCCATGATGTCTCTCGCAAAAGGGGAGTCAATTTCATCAACAATTATGACACATCTGTATGATGTTTCTGAAGGTCATCGAGGGATGCAGAGTGGGAGACTTCCATTCCCCCCGCAGACTGCAGCTGGAAGCAGATCGCGGAGCCGGTGATGTGCCTGTACAGGGAGACCACGGACGGCTCGATCATCGAGAACAGGGAGACGGTGCTCGTCTGGAACTACGAGGACGCAGACCCCGACTTCGGTTCATGCCAAGCCAAGGAGCTCGTCGACCACCTCGAGAGCGTGCTCGCCAACGAGCCCGTCTCTGTGAAGAGCACCATCCATTCCGTTGAGGTCAAGCCACAGGTGAATCCTCCTCCTCCTCGTCATCTTCGTTGTTGTTAGCATCAAGCGCCATGGTCGTTTGCGGTGTTGATACTTTTGCCATTGACAGGGCGTGAGCAAGGGCCTGGTGGCGCGGCGGCTGCTGGCGATCATGCAGGAGAGGGGCATGTGCACAGACTTCGTGCTGTGCATCGGGGACGACCGCTCCGACGAGGACATGTTCCAGCTGATCACAAACTCCACCTGCGGCGAGTCGCTGGCGGCCACGGCGGAGGTCTTCGCTTGTACCGTCGGCCGCAAGCCTAGCAAGGCCAAGTACTACCTCGACGACACGGCGGAGGTCGTCAGGCTGATGCAGGGCTTGGCCTCCGTCTCAAACGAGCTGGCTCGGGCGGTGAACCCCTCGGAGGACGAAGACGACTGAGGAGGCGTAGGGCGCGCGCGGCGCGCCATGCAAAGGATTAGGCAGTGCAGTGCACCGGCGAGCCGCGTTTAGTCCCCCCGGTTTGAGCGTTTGATGGGGTAGTAGTTGCTAGTTAGGTGTACATGATTTCCTATGATTCTTCAGGGTATTGCACCGTACGGTGTAGTGATTTAGTCCTTGGTTAGAGCATCATGAATTGGTTTGCCATCAGTAAGAGTATTATTGATCTAGTAATGCTCGGGTTACTGCAACAATTATGATATTTTTCTCCGAGCAACACGGGATCTTGTGTTGAATTAGATCTGACAAATCTGCTGCTTAATGCACGGTCCTTCAATACTGATGCAGTCGATGTCATATACCGGATGGAATAGAGTACTAGAAAACATACTTAAATGAAAAACTGACGGATAAAAGTGGTCCAGACCCACTAGGGGCGAAACTCGGATAAATGTGAAATGTGATGTACATGCAAATGGAGTTGTTCTACTTAAGATACATTTAAACTTTAGAATGCAAAACATTGTATGTCAGCTATCATTATACGCAGATTATGTCGCAAGGTAATGGGAGAAGTAATGAGCACTCGGAGAACATCTTCTCCATGAAAAGAGTAAAGAGTGACTAGAACATGTACAGCAAATGAATTGCAACCTGCTCATTTAGAGATGCAAGGACGAATAGTTAGTTCGGTAACAATTTAAGTGGAAGATTGCAAGGAAAACAGGAAAGCTGAAGAACTAGTGAGAGAAAAAAAGATTTGCAATAAAATCAGAAAACTGTACACACAAAAAACGAACAAGGAAAAGGAGCTATGTCACATGAGACTAAATAATCCAAAGTTCTTTAAACCGAACAACCTTCTATAAACCAAGATTCGACATGCTGTCACATAAATTATTCCCTTTATAAACCAATTACAGAAGGAAAAAAAGGATGAAATGAAAAATACGGCAACCGTTCATCAACCCACTAAAAATTGTTTCCAGTGATTACCCTGCATAAAAAAAACAATACCATTAGAAAAATGAGGTTTCGGTAATTGCAGAATTAAAGAATGTTTTTGCATAGGGCAAAAGGTACAGTCAATTTGAACTGTCAATTAGTATGACCATAACTCACAGAGCATGCTAGTTCGCTACTAGATATGGTTTAAATCAGCTTGCAGGAAATGATCAACTTGGAAAAGGAGAAACAAAAGTATCACCGCTAAATTACCATAGGTTTATACACAACAATCAAATACAAGGCAAGTGTTTCACAACCATAAACAAACATAATAAGTAAAATAAATATAGCAACCAAGCCACCAAGGTGTTCATAGCTTGAAACATAACCAAGGTCTACTGTTGTCCAAAAGAAGCAACATGAATGATATGCCAAAATTGATGGGATCAGTAGGTAGAGCCGATAATATAATAGAGAGGACAAAATGCATTAAAGCAATATTTGGGGTAAATACACCAAAGCAATATATCTGCTACCAAAATTAGGATAGTGTACCTACCTACTTACAAATTCAAGAAGCCTTCACATCTGTCCACTAAATCCAAAAATATCAGGGCTCATAATATCTCCACTGCTTCCAATGCTGTGACTTAAGTTGTTAGTCGGAGATTCAATCTCATCCACCGCAAAGCGGCTTGGAATGCATGTACCTTTACCAACAAACCCATGATTCTTTCCTCGCCCTTGATCAGGCAATTTCCCAAGAGCCACATTAGAACTTTGAAAACTAGATGAACTGGACCCAGGGTGGCTTAGCCCAATAGTATTACCATAACTGTCAACATTCGGCAAAGGTGACCAGCTACCAGTGATGTCATCCTGACCCAGTAAACCAAACTGTGTATTTTTTGACTGCGAAGAGAGTAAGCCAGAGTCCATAGTGGGGTTGCTACCTCCAAGATAACCATAGCTATGGCTCAGAGCGTCAGAGTTTTCTGTCTTAAGAACACCAGGTGGTTGTTTGGAGCCCACTCCCATAGAGTTTGGACTAACCAAATATGGATTATTGGGAGTATGAAAAGTACTGATCCCTTGTGAAGGTACCGCATTTGGATTACGATTTACAAGACCAGGAAGATTCCCCCCTCCATGGGTACTTATTAAGGGCTGACTTGTTGAAGCTTGATTAACCAAATCAATACCACCTAACAGACTACTCGATGGTTGAGAAGTTGCAAGAACAGGTTCATGCTTCATGGATGGAGGCATGGCCGCTAGAAAACCTGATGACTGAGCAGGTATCATCAAAGTATTTTGATTAGGGGAGAGACCCTCACTGGCTGAGAAAGTATTTAATGACTGAGAAGGCATAACTATCCCAGAAGGTTTGACATCTAGAGAGTGAAGGGTTCCTGACAGCATGGCATCTGGTTGCTGTTGCAATTCATGCAAGACTATATTGCTATTCTGAGAATTACTCATGCCTCCCAATGTGCCAGTCGAGTCTGCCATACCAAGTTTGTTATTGGGCCAAGCTGAAAATGAAGGCATTCCTCCAACAGCTGGACTGCTTTGAGGGAATGCCCCATATGCATTATTCTGACACTTGTATATAGGTTGACCAAATGCTATTTCTCTCTCCCCATGGGGCTTGTTTCCTTTCACTGCAGCAAGCCGTAAAGATGACTGGTCCCTTCCAGGCAACACCAAACTATTTGTAGGTCGCCCTAGGAGCTCATCCTGCAAAGCGGCCAGGGCTTGAGGAGGGATCTGACCTGAGGCAGCCAAAGCTTGGAAATCAAGTCCTCCCAGTGAGCCTACTTTACCACTAGAAGCAGGCGGACAGAATGGATTAGCTATTCCGGCATGATGCTGGGCAATCCTCTTCAGATACAATCTGAATTTCTGAAAATAGAAAAAAAATCATTGCATCACCATGGTTATCATTACACCACTAAAAAACTGGAAGTTACAGCAAGAGCAAACAGTTACTTCATTACTGTTTCAGTAACTTCAATATGCCTACGAAATTTTGCAGAAACTGCACAGTTTCAATAGATAACTTAGGAAAGTCCTGCGTTCAAACAAGGCCTAAGCTACTGCATATCATGAATATTGAACTAAACACTTAAACAGGTCCTGTGATATATAAAAAAACCCGAAGGTAACAGGGAGATTGGAGCTCAACAGACAAGTAGCACAAGGTAACCAATGGAATTTTACTCTGTAGAAAAAACCAGGAATCAAATGGATGATCCCCACGCAACACAATAAGAACAACAGAAAAGCAATGTTTATTATGAAACATCTATTATAGAGCAATTCATTGCCATGTGCATTGGTTGAATGATCTATAATTTGGTATGGTTTCATTTCTACAATAAAAGAGTGTAACGGCACTATAGTAGGGTGTGTACAAGTCCCTGGAATTACAAGATCATTCTGGGAGTAAGTCCTTTGGTTGGTTTCTACTGCTAACTAAATTGGAACAGATACATTCAGGTAGAGCAAGGATGTGTAAAATAAATACAAATAGTAACAATTAGGATAATACAAAAGGGTAGATATTCCACGGTGCCAGTAAACATAACATCCACCACACCATGCTAAATATGATACAAGCAAAAGGACCCAGGATTAAAAATGAAAACCAGAATCAAACCTGCAAATGGCTGGCAACATTTTCCCTAGTTAAACCAGGAACATTCATCAACTCCAAAATTTTCTTGGGAACAGCTTCTGAAAGTGGAGAGATTTGATGTAATAGCAAGGTTCAGGTGTTCCAACAGTGGTAAACAATATCCAAACAAAAATAAATCAGCAAATGCACAGCCGACCAAAACATTGATGTTGATGAAAATAAGTGCCAAAAGAAGTAGGGAAAACTTACTGTCTATCCCCAGATGATTAACTGCGTTTACAAATTGTTGGTGGAGTTCGACTGACCAAACAACTCTTGGTTTCTTTGATGTAGAAGAAGGGTCACCACTTTCCAATTCACCATCATCATCATCTTTATCCCGTTTCTTTTTCTGAGACTTCCAGCTACCTTCAGCTCCATCATTTGCAGATGAAGCATACTCATTATCATTATTGGTTGGTCTGGTACGATCTGTATCATCTAGGCTACCTGAATGCTCATGCTCCTTGTTTTCATTAAACTTTTTCCTTATAACATGTTGCCAGATGTTCTTCAACTCCTCCATTCTGACGGGCTTAATTAAGTAGTCGCATGCTCCATGTTTTATTCCTTTCATAACGATATCTGTCCTTGAATCAGCAGACATCACTGCAATATTATCAACAGATTTCAGTAATGCCTTTACACCAGAATTAACAAACAGGGTAGAGGATATTAATCTACTTACTAATAACTGGAAGATCCATCTCAAGGCCAACAAGTTCAAGTAACCTGAATCCATCCATATCAGGCATATGAACATCGCTAATTATAACATCAAAACCACGCCTGTTCTCTCGCAGCATAGTTAATGCTCTTGTAGCCTGAGAACAAGTTGTCGCTGCCCAAAAAACAAAGTAAACAAAATAATTATTCAGTCATACAAACGAAGCAGATGCAAATTACAATATTAGCTTCCAACGAACGAGTGGAATTTTCGGAAACAACAGAATGAAAACAAAACGAAGCAATGCGAAAAGTATGACTGCACTCAACATGATATAAACTTAAAAGAGTATTTGAAGGCATAAAAGCAGCAGATGATATTTATGTATAATTGCATTACATCGTGAATACAGAATACCTCTAGGGCATGCCAAATGTTCTCACGTTCGTTTTAAAGCAGAGAAATAATTCAATAAGACTGGGTAAGGTTTAAAATTCAACAGTTTCTCATGCTACTAGACACAATCAACATATAGTAGGAAATAAATCAACTGTAATATAAGAAAAAAATCAGCAATAAACCCATTATATTCTTCGTTATTTCCCCTAAGAGGTGATGCGCATATGTGAACTATTGGCGCCCAGAACAGAAACTAGAAAGAAATAGCAACACTTTACAGAACAAAGATTCTATATAGGCTGCAACCTAGAGATACCGCATTGCATCCTTGGAGTATTCGTTCGGAAACCGCCTGTTGCAACAGAACTTAACTGTGGAGTATAAATGGGTGATGCATAGCGCCTCTAATAAACTCCTGATCCTAAGCTAAACTTTCTGTGATAATTTGCAGTCATTACTATGCGTGATAATTTACAGTCATTAGGCATAACAAAATGTTATCGGTATAGGGAACAAAAGCTAGGAGCATCGACGATATATTCCCAATATATTGTAAGTCTTAGGTTGGGAATTCGAAGCCGCATGAATCCACAGAATATAAGAATCTTAAAACTACTGCTTATATAAGCACAAACAAACAGGCAGGATTAGATATTAGCAACACGGTTCAGATTTCACACCGCAAACTCACTCAGATCTCCAATACAATCACTAATCTACATAAACTCAACAATCTATTCCCAGATAGAGAAAACCGACAATAAGGGAAAAAATTCCCAATAACAGAGATGTGCAAAAAAAAATTCCCCAGAATTCACGGAAAAGCAAATCAACCCACAGAGCAGCCGCCTCCTCCCCAACCCCAGACAAATCGGAACAGGAAACACTAACCGAAGCAACGAAACTTATCTGACCAACCGCCTCCACGCAACCAATCATGTCACGCCCGCACAAACCGCAGCACAGCAAGCGATAGACTACAAGGACAGGGAACGCGGGAGAGGCAGAGGCAAAGGCAAAGCTGCTCACCGTCGTAGCGGCACTCGAGGAGCATCCTCTTGAGCACGGCGAGGCAGGTCGGGTCGTCGTCCACCACCAGCACCTTCATCCCCACGGGGAACTCCACCCCGCCGCCATCCTCCACCGGCGCCATCTCAACCGAAACCGTACCAACACCAACACCACGCCCCCTCACGAATTCACGCTCCAATCGCCACCATCACGGCAGGCAGATCCAACCCCGTCCACGCCCCGACTCTGGCGTCTCCTCCCAAGCCGCGGATTCAGCGGGAGGCGGCGGGTGACGCGAGGAGAGGGAGGCGGGGGAAAGGGAAGAAGAGGTGGGGGAGAGAGAGAGAGAGGAGGAGGAGGGGAGAGAAGACTAAATCGCCAAACGTGATTAGTAAACCGAGTAAATACGGCGATCGGAGGGATTAATTAGCGACAGGGGTTGAGGGATTAGCAGCTAATGATGCCTGCTACTGCTGCCGCGGCCGCCTCTCTCTCTCTCTCTGCTTTCCACTTGCGGCTCGGGGTGGGGTGGGGGCGCCTTTTCTGCCCCGAGATGGCTGCGTGCGCGCTGAGCTGGCGGCTACCGGGACGCTTCCTTTAAAAAAAAAATGGGCCGCATTGATTTTCCACTGATTTCTTTCCCTTTTTCTAATTGAGTTTCCCCCTTTGTTTTGGGAATTGCAATAAAAATTCCCCTAGTACAGATACAAACACAGTTGTATCAGGATTTCTGTGGCATTGCCAATGGCAGGTACATGGCTAGCACCACCTTAACAGCCATGTTTACGCCTAATGACACCGTGAGGTTTCCACTGTATTTGTGACACGTGTTGTTTTGAGTATGGAATTTTGAATTTGAAAAATCAGATAATCAGATAAATTAAGATGAAAATTCTTCCATGTGGACTACAACTGACTGTATGGAGAACACGTCACCATAGTGTCATCAAATTAGAGCAAAGGTTTTCTCTCTTTTATACTGGGAAAGACACCATTGCTCCTTCTGATTATATATGCACGTGAATGGTGTCTATAAATAAAATCGAAATCAGAATGCAATCACGCATGTTTCAATATTCATACGAAATCAAAAGCTGATCTGTTTCAAAATATATTATCTTAGCATCACCTGATTAATTCATTAGCCTTACTTAATTACTTTAATGCTAGTTTTCCATCTGAGCGTCTAACGGACGAAAAATTCAAGGTTTTTCTTTGGAAAATAACATGTGCACAAAGAAGAAGGCATCTTCGACATTTTCTTAACGTCAATGGTATGAACTGACACGATGAAAGCGGCTTAACTAGCAAGGGTGTGCTACATATAATTATTCCTCACTGATTAGAAATGAAATGAAGTCACCAGTATTTGGATCTTTGTCTCCAGATGGTGATGAGCATTGGACAACTAAGTTTTCCCTCATTCTAGTATTAGTTCATCCTCAAAGTACAAAATGAAGAGGTGAATCTTAAATTAATTAGTTGTTTATCACAAGTAGGTCAAGAGGGCATGTATGATATACCTCACACGTTCTTTTTTTACTAGAGATGTCAACATAAAACGGAAAGAAAAAAGCACCCCTACAACAACAAATTGCTCTGGATTTTCTTTTCTTGAATGGTGCATGTAGTGGCCACTTGCCATGTGTGTTAATTAGCATACATCTATTGATATATATATATGGGGGGGAGGTGATGATACACCATGTTGTTTATGTTATTGAATTCAATAAATATAGACAATCAAATGAATGTTGAAAAAGATCTTTATATGTCTTGCCATCCATGCTTATTTTTTATTTCCATTTCTTCCCTTAAAAATATAAACCGCACTACTACTATCTCAATAGAACTTTACATGGAAAATAGTTGAGTTTCTTACCAATTGATTGTTGTCTTGATCCATGCTCCAATAAGGGCTTCGAAGACGGCTATCATGATTTTCGTATTGTGTTGCTCCTTTTTGTGGCATCTACCGATGGCAATGCAGCGTTTGCGCTTTCACCTTTGGTCTTGGAAAACCGATGAATATCGAAGTTGTAGAAGCTAAGGAGGGCCAGATCTAGAGGGCAAGGCCAGGGATATCAACATTGAGGGCTCCTTTGGAACGCAGGAATTTTACAGGAATTTCAAGAATCAACTCAATTCCTGTGAAATTCCTGCAAAATCCCTCCGTGCAAAAGGAGGCCTGACACTATTAGAAGAATACTATAGAGCAAGTTAGAAAGAGTACCTACAAAGGAAACTAATGAGTACATCGCGTCCATCTCTACTCTATTGAGGAAGAACATCATTATTAGCCTGAATTGTTGGCAAGATCTAAGCATGAGGGTGGCGGCGGCGGCGGCGTGGTGGTGGAAGAGAGGAGGTATTGGACTAAGGTTAGGGTGTGAAGGAGTAAGAGGACTATATAAAGGGTAAAGGGTAGACATAGATCCATGTGACGTTGATCCAACGGTAGATCATCCAAAGGCCTTCATAATGGTATAATAGTTGAATTTAAAAAAAATATGTTTTATGCTGCTGTTTTTAGCAATTATCTTATATTACTTAAAGTAACGAAAAAAATTGACTCATCCGGCTTAAACTGCCACCACCAAATCACTTTCCAACTTGAGAAAAAAAGCTTTCAAGTAAAACGAACACAAACTTTTAACTCCCATATAAAAATTTTTATTGCCAAGATTTACGTAATACTTTAAAAACAATTTTCTTTACCTTTGGACTAAAAAACTTTTCTTTATTTTTAGGACAAATAGTTTATTTAACTCAAGCATTCAAACTCTAACAACACCAACCTACCGCCTCAACTCAGGATTTTCAACCCATGGATTCAATATATCTAATACTATAAAAAACTAAAACCTATTTCCAACTACAAAACGAACTCTATGTCCGATGGATTACCTACTTCTATGTTTTGGCTAAGAGATATTAAACTAGAAGGAAAATTTGTTAATATTGAGCACCATAAGACATTGCAAATGGATTACGCAAAAACTCAAAGTTCATAAGTTGTGACACCACTCTTTTCAAAAGAAGAATAAAATAATGCTTGCCCAAAAAAACGAAGAAAATAAAGGTCCATGTCACCCCACCTAATAAACGCCCCAAACACCTGTGGTTCCTACCAACGCCACAGCGTGGGTCACACCGTAGAAAGGCGTAGAATAAACCCTGCGCGCTGTGACTATGAGGCTATGATTGGTCAAGCTTTACTAGTGGCTGGGGGATCCTGTGAGGTGACGCCGATGTGTGGCATGTGATGGGACTTGGCTGGCGCAAGAGCCCGGACAGGGCATGATGGAAGAATCATGTGAACTTCCGGCACTTGACAGGCTCAAGCAGTCAGGCCAACACCAACAGGTACTTGCCTGTTTAGTTGCCAAGAGATTATCAATTTGATACTTCACTGTAGAAGAAAACAAATTGAGTATACATCTAGAGTATTTTACTAGTAGTAGTTCTAGTAGTACTAGGATATGTATATGTATAGTACTAGTACGGTATGATGTGTTCGTATAGCTTTGAGGTAAACAAAACAGGGTGAATTATTATCTAAAAAAAATTGAAACACAATGACAAGAAGAAGAACATTAAATCGTACCATAATTGTCATGCACAATTAGCTCTAATGATCTATTTTGGACTGGGGTCAATGGTCATTACTGTATCATATGTTTAATTTTGTTAATCACTATAGTATATTTTAAGAATCAAAACAATCACAAATATGCTATGCCAGTATACCAAACTAAATGTCCATCCTAGTATAAGCAACAGGCCATTGGGTCGGTGGCCAAAGAGATCGTTCTCGGTTTTACAACAACGATAAACAACCATAGTAAAATCAGAGTTTTGCACACAGCAAATGGGCAACTGCCAACGCAAAAGCAATCCACCAAACTAAGCTTAGAATAACCCGGACCGCTCGGACTGCCTGCCCCACTGTTGGGTGGAGTACAACTATAGTCACATCATCCAGCAAAATCTGCACAAGAAAATTCGCTGGATCATCCATCCATTCTCGGCTCGTGATGAGCAAGTACCTGAATTTGCCTTGCGCAAGCTCTTTTGACATCATTATGCTTTCATGATTTCATCTACGTGCACAGAACCAATCGACCAATCTACTAGTAATATTACTACTTTCTCCAGTGATCTTGCACCTAACCTGTGATGTTTTAAAACGGCGCACATAATAGGAGAGCACCTACTTTTTTTTTCTTTTCTGTTGATTCAGAATGTTTTGGTTCCAATTTAAATAAAACTTGACCATAGTCCTCTTTGCTACACCATTAGTGAATAACAAATGGTAATAAGATCCTATTCCTACCATTCAGTAATATAAGGCACATTTAGAATAATATTGTCAAAAAAAATTTATTCGATTCATGTTTTAAAATATTTTCTTATGACTGTGATTTCGTAACCATAAACAAAATAGTATAAGAAAAAAATATATGGTTAAGGTTTATTTTTTTGCAGTTAAAATACATCCTATATTTTTTAACGGAAGGAATATTTTTTATATGATAATTGAATATTGTAAGATACTGCGGGCTCGGGCTCGGGCTCTGCATTGAGAATACACACTACTCCTTGCTGATACACAAGTTCCTTGGTCATACCTGTTGGGTATAGATTACTGTGTTAACCGAGACTCCTATGAGATACTCCTATCTGAACTTACTTGCACGTTTAATTTACTGCAACTTTTCTCGAGCCGAGCAGCAACTCAAACGTACACGCGCTGTGCAGTGGGTGATCACTGATCAGGGACCACCTTAACAAAGCATGTGTCATTGCATGACACAGACGAAACCATGGCCGCACTATCAGCAGGTCAGCACACAGTGCCAGGTTTATCTGCAGTATAAAAATACGAGGAGAAGATCTGGATCCTGCCATGAAAACTGCAGTAACCTCCAAAAGATGGGAGAAAGAGCAGCACTACTGGTGTTGGTGTTGGTGTGCGTTCAAGGTGATTGCTAGGGAATCTTGGAGCTCAATTTTTCTTCTCCGTTTTTTTCTTCTTTCGTGGCTCCCGAGAAAGGATAGTTTGGTTCTTCTTTCGATGGTTAGCAAGCGGTTAATTAACTAAATCCACCTGATGGCGAATCTTTTTGGGCATGGGCATGGCAGAGCCGCACAACTTAGTCAAGTTGGGCTTTTTAATTAACTCCAAATTTTTTTCAAGTGCACAGCACGTACTCAACTTGTTTTACAAGTAGCAGCATGCAGCTGCTGCCTGCTGCTGTAGCTGCCTGTCCATTTGCGAGAGGTGTTGTGTTACTTGAGTCTTGTTTGACATCGATGTTCTGTACTTCTGTGCCATTTGTTGGTTATTAGTTATGCAGGGGCCTCATAAAAGCATGAGGCATCCGTTGTTATATATGCAGATGCATGCAGTTGCATGACAACAACTTGATGCTACGTCTTATAATTTCTAGGAAAGCGATTTAGTTAGCATCATTAAGCCAAATGGCCAGCTTGTAGCTGTAGCGTGCTTTGTGGTCTGCTCTCCCCCAAGTTGGATCCATTTGCTCGGGCTTCTGGTTGCTGTAGGTGTTCACTCTTTCATGTCTAATCCGATCCCCAAGGTTCCTATCTGTATGTGACATAAAAAAAAAGCATCCAGATGTGTTACATGTGTAACAGCCCTTGGACCTCGCAAGTTGAGACGTGCCTCCAAGAAAAATGCTGGCTATCTACAGGATACACGCCTATTTCTACTGGCTTTGAACATGATAGCTTTCTGTTCTGTTCCAATTTTGAAATGAGCGGTGACCTCCTCCATGTAGAACTCCTCGAATTCCTTGATTTGGAAGTGATCAAGTGAACACGTACAGGTGCACACGACTGGACCAAAGCGACGAATAATTGAGCAGCGAGTAGAATAGGACAGGACCAGTGGCCACCAAGCACGCCGTCCAACTCTGACCAACCAACATGAAAAATCTCGTCAGCTTCTTGCACGCTTTCCGTCACTTCCTGCCTTTGCCTGGAACCCCAGGTGCTAGCTCGCTCGCCTCGGCGAGAGAAAGCCAAATCTCACTTTAGGCCATGTTTGGGTAGATTAAAATTTTGAGAACCGTCAATTTTTGATAATTTTAAAAAACTGAGTTTTTTTAGCTCCTGTCTTCAAATTTATTTTTTGAATTGATGATAATATGGACTATTTGAAAAGCTAAAAATTCTATAGAAAGCTACAGCTGCTGAAAACTCTTTCAAACAGACCCCTAGACTATTTGAATAACTTAAAATTCTAAGATATATCTGGTTGATAGCTGACTTCTGACAATATAGAAAAGTTTAGGTTTTCTATCTTTTAGTTTCTAGTTTATGTTTTAAGATTTTACAACTACACATTTTTAAAATCTGAACGAAAAGCTGAAATGTTTGAGAGAGTTTTTAACTCTAAAAAAAATTGTAGTTGTTAGAAGCATGTCCAAACAGACCCAAGACCTGACACGCACCAGGCCACCACCACCACGGAGGCGTCGGCGTCCTCCGCGACGGCGACGCCACATTTGCGGCGCGGGGGCAAGTCCAAGTGCACCGCGCTTTCGGTCGGCTTGTGCCGTGCGTTGAGCCTGCAGCCAGCCAGCCCACGACGTGGGCCGACTCATCCATCGACGGCTACCTCCTCCTCCCCCGTGAAGACATTCTCCACGGTCGCGTGTCGCTTTCGCCCGTTTTCGCGCCTCCACGACTCCACCCCACCTCGCATCCATTCCAACCGCGTCGCTCGTCCGCCCGCCTGGGCGCCACCTCGGCTTCTTTCGTAGTTATCCACACGCGGGGAATGGAAAGGAGGGGCAGGCCACCCCCACGACGTGGCGAGGCCTGGGTGATCGCTGGTTGGATGGCAGCTTTCTGCATCCACATCAGAGGAGAAAAGGGAGAGAAGAGGGTTCAGCTTGAGTTGGTTTGGCTGCTCAGAACTGTACAGATATACACCATGGGCATCTACTTCTATGTGTGTTTTTAAGATTTAGGGTGTAAAATTTTGACGTGTCATATCAAATATACGAACACACATTTAAAATATTAAACGTACTCTAATAACAAAATAAATTACAGAATCCGCCTGTAAACAGCGAGACGGATTTATTAAGCATAATTAATCTGTTATTAGCAAATGTTTACTGTAGCATCACATTGTCAAAACAAGGAGCAATTAGGCTTAAAAATTTCGTCTCGTAAATTAGTCGCAATATGTGTAATTAGTTATTTTTTTCATTTATATTTAGTACTTCATGCATGTGTCCAAATATTCAATGTGACGGGATGTAAAAATTTGACGAAGGATCTGAACAGTGCCACATATTCGATGCTGAATTGTAAGACTAAAACATGTTGTACAGATGCCGATGGGCTACATGATTCATCAGATCAAAAAAGAAAGAGAGAGAAAGGAATAGGTGGAAAAATGGCTGGCAGATAATTGCAAGATGAATAGTTGGTACTGCATGGCCTGGCTGCAAGAAGGGCGACCATCCTATGTTTGTATCCTTGAAATTTTGCGTCCTTGCCATTATCGACGGAACAGCGGTATCCATATGTTTCAACATTGCTCAGCAAGGTTTTCTTGGCCCACAGCGCTCCTTCCCAACAAATGCCGTAGGAAATCAGTATGCAGGGCATGGCCAGCCTTTGTCACAGAAGGAAAGCTTAAAATTAGATGTCACAAACTGGGTTACAGAAATTTAGGGATAGCATAAAAGGTGTAGAAGTAGAAATTAGCACAGCAGTTTGCAATTTGTTCTATACAAGAGAATTTTCTTTCTGCAGAAAGGCAATATGATAAGGAATATCCTATGGCTTCAGATAAACCTTTTAATGCAAGGACCACATGCTATAGACAGTACTTGAAAGCAAAAGGTTGTGATGCATCAGCAAAAACAAAAATGTGTCTGTAGTTTAAACCTTTAAGGTCACAATCAGAATAATGACTATTATTGCAACTTGTGAAACGTTCACTTGAATAACATAACACAATACTGATACTTTTTGGTTGGTAATTGATGTTCCCTTTAGGACCAACGGTAACTTTTACTAAGCTTTGACCAGGTTTTATCAATGGTCAGAAGTCAGCATCCACAGTTTCATTGTCATAAACTTCAGAACTCAGAACTCAGAAGCTATATAGCTACCGTTAAAATGGAATGAAAAATAAGTAATTAACACAAGGGTCTAATCCAGCCAAAGGTAAAATGAATAGGTCAATGTGATTGCTAAAAAGCAAGGGTGCTGCACAAACTTAAAAGACAACAAGTACATGGAATTGTAGAAGTCAACTATGAGCATACCCACGTGTACAATTTATATGAAACTTGCTTTATATATATATATATATATATATATATATATATATATATATATATATATATATATATATATATATATATATATGAAATTTCACCGAACAAATTAATCTCAACTCTCAACCATGGTAGCACACCCTTCAGTTATCTCCAAGATTTAGTGAAAGTTCAAGAATTATTTAACAAAAGATAAACAATCAAGACAAGCAGAGTTCTACATAACTCACCACTGGTTAATCAAACCCAGGCGTGGAACTGGATGGCCAGTGGTGAACTTATTCAAATGATGGAACACAACTCCAGAAAAAAAAAATGATGTTCAAGGTGTTAATACATGAACTAGTTTTCAGGGCAGGGAAGAAATATATAGATCATATCATGTGTGATTAGTTCCAGCGTCCCATATTTACACAAGGATCTTGTATCCTGTGTATTTGGACATGATTTCATTTTGGGAATGGTTAAGCATAGATTCTCACAGGCCTCACACCATACTAGACAGAAATGTCCTTCCTAGTTTCCATGTAAAATCTGAGTGGCACCACCTATCAGACGATGCTACTCAGGGGGGAAGCATAAGCCCAAGAAGCTAGCACAGAATTTCTGACTGAAACATATACACGTGAAATCATGTTGCTTAGGTTCTCATAAACAGCATAGCATCCCAGTACATTACCATAATTTCCTCTATCTTTCCACTCATTAGATAGGCACATAGATTACTATCCACATGTCCAAATGGTTTTATACTTGTAGACAACTGGGTTAAGATTACATTCACTCACAGCTTTGTCCCATATGTGTGAACATGGATATTCTATATGTGATAATTCCAGCATACTTGCTAACAATTTTACTGGAAAATCTGACATGCCATCTCAAAGCTGCTATACTATATTACCACTGACATGACATGTGCTACAAACTGCATCAGAAGATAACAATGCTGTAGTAAATTAAATTTCAAGAACATACCTTGTAGGCAATTACATGAGCAACTGGAAAACCCTGGTTACCATTCCGTGCAAGAAGCGAGAAATCACCGATAAGATCTAAACTCTTGTGGCGGCAAGGTTCATCCTCAAACCGCAGTGGTGGATTTAGCCAACCACCAGACATACTGCCAATAACCAATGAGTACACAATTATATGATTAAATTAGAACAACGTAATGTGCAGTTTAAGCCGTGCAGCAACTTCAACGCCTAGCCGCATGAGCCCAACATCATCAACGGGCATATCTTTGTAAAAACAGTTGCACCGCCACTAATTGAACTGTACACAGTATACTAACTTTGGATGGTCCTCATAGAACACGAATAAAGATCACTGCAAAGCTATTGTGCATAGTATTAAGTTCTTTTCAAAACACCTGAAATACGTATTCATGCTAACCTAGAGCATACTATTAAGTTCTTTTCAAAATACCTGAAATACGTATTCATGCTAACCTAGACAATACAGACATTAAATAGTAAGCACTAAGCAGGTTGACCTATTTTTTAAAATCTCTAGCAATTATAAGACAATTTGACTTGTTACTCATTCATACATTGCGCCAGACAACATTTAAGAAACCACCCAGTATATTTAAGAAATGAAGCAACAAGTGGAAGTCCAAATTTTTAAATCCATACAGGTTGGGATGATGCCATCATCTGATTATTGCCCAGTATCAAAATCCACCATGCAATAAGTCAACAGGTATAGTATAATATGTGCTTCTCAGAACTACGTCAACAAAAAAAAAACACCAACCCACAGCAAAGAACACAAAATTCCAGGATATCATTCCTCACCTGCAAACCATAGCATTTTCTAGTGATCCTCCTTTGATGAGCCCAGCAGAACGCAATTTTTCAACCTTTAAATTCCATAAATGCAGCAAAAATACACAAATGATGTTCCGATCAAAACAAAAAATGGAAAGAGAGGATAAAACAATAATGTGGACAGCACAACTAGCAGAAAATGTAAGAAGTACTTCAAATACTTAGTCCTTAGCCATGCAAGATTCGAGAAATTGCTGACTTCTCCAAGATATGAACACAAATGTGATCGAAAGATGGACGATCTAATGCAACATGTGATCATGACAAAGTAGATGAAAGCGAAAGCATATACGGAAAGTTACATTGCCATGATTCTTGTAAGAGACACAATAAGTTGCATGAACAAAACATAGAAGGCAGCATCAATATTGTATAACATCAACTACTGTAAAATACCTCTTCAAATATACAGAAAGTTCTTGCAGGGGCTATCTTGCTTGAGTAGACATTAGCATCTAGGACTGTTGCGAAGCACTGACACCCAATTGCTGGCACCTGCAACAGGATGCACACTCTGCTCAAATTCTAAACGTATATTTGAGATATTTTAGCATTGACGTCCAACTTAAATATTCCAAATATTATATAAATATACTCCCTTCTGATAGAGTGATATTTTGGACATTCAACATTGACATGGTTTCGAAAACACAACTTTGACTATTAATTTCTATTACGACGTAGTTAAGATGGTAAACATATAATAATATGATACTACCTTTATTGACAACCTTTGCATTTTTTTTACCTCCAATTATATATTCATAAGATATTGATAGCTGATAGCTAGTTGATATAAGTTACTGTTACTCTCTTTGTTCACAAATATAAGCATTTCTAGGTTGTTTAGCAGAGATTAAGGTTGAGGAGAAAAGATTTTTGGTGCCCCTAATCGAAAAATGGATGATTGGGGGTGAGAGGATGGTTGAGGGTAAGATGGGAATAAATTTGAATGAGAGGTGATTGATGGGATAAGTCATGCGGTAGAAATTCTTATATATCTAGACAAATTTCAAATGCTTATATTTGTGGACAGAGGAGTAGGTAGCATACACCGTATTGTCACTGGAGGGAATAGGTAATATGTGGTTTATTCATGTAATTCTTGAACCTTAGAAACAAAAATCTTGAGGTCCAAAATAAGGGAAACTTTGGGTAAGCTGACCTTTATTTAAGTGCATATTAACAAACATCCATTATTTCAACCCAATTGCATACCGATCACATATATTGCAGCATAATGAAGAGATAATCAACATACAAAAGGTAAGACTAGCTTAATTATCAGTAATCCTATAAGAAAGTTAGAAGAAGAAATAGAAGCAAATCCGGTTTAAAAGAACTGCATAAAAGAAATGAATGGGCTTAGAAGTTAGCATTTCCTGATCATAAAAGGAAGGGATAAGACATACTTTTGGAAAATCAATCCCATAGGTTATACGGATTCTTGAGGAAGGGAGTGCAGCTATGAAACAATCAGACTTCTGCAAGTAAACAGGCTTGTGGATTTCTGGAGCCAGTTTCTCCAGTTTTTGGCCACCGGAATCCTTGGCCGCACACAGACCTGCACCTCTTATAGCCACCACCCACTCTTGCGCTGATCCATCAAGCAACGGAATCTGTCATCGCTGAACAGTTCACATAAATCGGGAAGGCATCATGTTGCAACATTTTTCTCGTTGCAGTGCAGCCACACATCAACATCTACCCAGATACAAAAGGGCGCCGCACCTCGTCGCCGCCGCTGACCTCGACTCGGCAGTTGTCGACGCCGAGCGCCTCCATCGCGGAGAGCAGGTGCTCCACCGTGCGCACCCGCGCGCTGCCCCGCCGCAGCGTGGTGCATAGCAGCGAGTGCGCCTCAGCATTCGCCACCTCCGCCGCTACCCTCGTCTCCTCCCCTTCCACCAAGAAGTACCTCCCCTCGCCGGCTCGCGCGGGGAGCAGCGTGGCGGTGGTTTTCGCCCCCGAGTGGAGCCCCACGCCCGACCTGCTCACCGCAGAGGCGAGTGTCTGCTGCGGCAACCCTGTCTGGTAGAAAAAGGGGGTTAGTCAGTATTGGAGATTCAGAGAAGTGTTTTCCAAACCCTTTTACTCACCGGTTTCCAGGAGAAGGCCGCGTGGGAGACGGACTTCAGGGCTCGGGCGGCGGAGCCGCACATGGCGGCAGCGGCGGCGGCGGCGGAGGGATTCCACTTCTCTCCCTTCCAGCCTTCCAGGTGCTGTGCCGTTAGGAAGCAGATCCTCTGTGCAGTAAGTCACTGAGACGTGGGTCCCACTTTTTACCATGGACCACATGTCAGTGACTTGACTTTTGTACTGCACACAGTTAAGTCAGATGATCCCTTTTCGTGCTATTTGTGCGAGCTCCCGATGAGTATGAGAGTAGATGATCCCTTTTCGTTCTATTTGTGCGAGCTCCCGATGAGTATGAGAGTGGGACCAGCCGGTATTTTTCTTGGGTCAACATGCCACTCTCGGTAAGTGTTATTGTTTGGCTTATGCTTATGCTTATGATTTTGAATTTGATATTTTGGTTTTTTATCTTAGTTTATTTTATAACATTTGTTTTTTGAGTCGTTAATAACACGTATATAAAAAAATTACTTATAAATAATATTTTACTTGTTAATAAACGATTCGAATAAACATATGAATAAACAAAACAATAAGACTGACATAAAATTGTCAATATGTGAGAACGACTATCTTGTCTCTGGTAGGTATTGCAGTAAAAATTCATCATCTCCATTGCTAAAAACATAGGCAAAATTTATTACAGGATACTCAAAAAATATGTAACTAGCTGTGAGATACCGTAAAGACGTGAATTTGCTCGAGGACACTTCAAAAATATGGTAATTTGCTGTAGAACATTGAACACATTAAAATATAACATCTATCCAATTGATAAGAGAGAAACCACACAAAATGACAGTTTTGCCCTTATCTTTTTCTCTCTTATTTCGGTCTTCTTCCAACGCTTACTTGCAGCGAGCTCCATTGGCTTGCCCATGGCAGGCATGCGCTCATGGGGCGGCCGGCAGTCGGGTGGCAATCGTCGGCATCCACGGCGCGGCGCTCACCGAGGCGACAGGGAGATGGCGGCGGCGAACGACGACAGGAAGGAAGGGGTGGCTGGCTTGGGTTGGTGACGGGGAAGAGGTTCCGAGGCTTGCCGAGCTCGGGAAGGATGCGGACGGGGTCACACCGAGATGGCTCACGAGGTCGGGGCGGCGCGACTCGCTAGCGCTTAGTTGGCGGGGCAGCGGGTGGCTGGGTGGCAACCGCCGGTGGCCATGCCTCCTCCTCGACGACGAGGGGATAGCCTTCTTGCTGCTGCCGTCGCTCCGGTCATCCTTGCCAGCTCCAGTCGTCGAGCGCCGTCTCCACCTCCCGGTACTGCACCGCCGTGCTGTTGTCCATCCACACTGGCGACTTCGTCGTGGCAAGCGCCACAACGAGCTGCGGCGTCAGGCTCCTGGCCGGGTCAAGGGAGGCGAGGAGTGCTGCCGCCGCCGCGCCGTGCTTCCAGAAGACGCTGTCGTGCTGCAGCGCTGCCGGAGACGGCAGCAACGCGGGCGTAGTCCACCCTGGGTGCCAACCTGGTGAGGAGAAGCTTCAACGCCTCGGCCCACATGAGTGGCGGCGATGAGGTGATTGGGATTGGGGTCAGCTGGTCGGGGATGGATTGAGGAATCGATGAAGGACTGGGGAGAAGAAAAAGGCAAAACTATCATTTTGTATGGTTTCTCTCTCATCAATTAGGTGGATATTATATTATAAGGCATCCAGTGTTCTGTAACAAATTACCACACTTTTGGAGTGTTCTCGGACAAATTCACGTCTTTGTGATGTCCTACAACTAATTACACATTTTTTAAGTGTCCTGTAGTAAATTTTGCCAAAAACATACCCCATCAAAGAATTTCTACGTAAGGAGTATGCGGAATAAACTATGTTTGCTTAGTGCTTGCCCTAAACAAAAAGGAACAAAAACTTGAAGCCAATCAATTAGGACGGTCCAACTTGCTTGGCCTCAAACTATTGGTAACAACACCACGTTAAAGCACACCGAAATGCAACTGGTCAGGTGATCCACGTGATCACGTGTAAGCCATATAATATAAGCTGTTCCCCAGCTTGATCAACCCCCCAAAAACTCAGCATGTTACAAATGTCTGGAGCTACAGAAACAATGTTCTGACTAAAAAAATATGGAAAGCTACAAAACCTAGACCTACAGCCTTGAAGAATTGTTTGGTATGGAACTTTACAACATGGTACAAACTGAAAATTTTTAGAGCATGTATGCAACAAGAGATCATTGTGTCGCTTTAAGAGCTCTAGTTCACTTTGCACTCTCCTGATCCACTTCAAGTAATGCCAGACGAATGGCATCGCCCGCAGGACTTGCTAGCAACCAGCACAAAATAACTTTACCACATCAACAGCCGTAATTCCGTAATTCATACTGATTACTTGGCTAAAATAAAGGGGGCTGCACAGATGGATAATATTTGATTGATATGCAGTCCCTTGGTACCCTTGGGATCTCGCAATGACGTCAACCACAGGAAGAGCCTATCAGAGATCATGTCCAATTGAACCAGAATGGCTTGGCTTTATCTCTCTACTTGGTACAACAAATGCACAATCCCATGTTTTACAGTGCCGAGAATACAAATTGAAATGGCTAATTAGATGATAATTTCTCTTCTAACTCTCGGAAACCTCGATAGACATTCTCTGTTTGGTTCTGTGGAAGGTTTAACCGCCTCACCTCAGCCATATACCTGAAGTTACACATACAACATAAAGTAAAAGGAAAATAATCAGCTGTAACTGTAAAGTGGTTACATGATATACAAGAAAATATGTTGAGATAGCAATAGTACAAAGAAGCAGGAGTATTTTCCAATTCAAGAAATACAGGAATCAGGGGTTTATAATTTGAACAATTTTACCATCCTTGAGAAGTATCACGAGGTATCGTATTTTCTAGTGTAAATGTGGTATCTTTAGATATTAGATATCTCGAGATATTAAAATTTTAGTGCAAAATGTTGATACCTTGAGGTATTTTTTAAGGATAGTAAAATTTCCCTTATAATTTTATATGACAATGTGTCACAAATAACCAAAAAAATGCCATGTTAAAGATAAAATTGAAATTTCACGATAAATAATTCAAATCTTAGTTACCAAAATAGATTGCGATGATTCAGTTCAGAATTTCATGATGCGTAGTTGCTACCTGGCTAGCATACCACACATCGGGTTACTGGCCAATGTATAAGACCAGTGTGACAAGATGCTAGCCATACGCATATTTGTACAGAGGTCCAACAACAAAAATATTGCACTTTGTAAAACATGCTAAGAATGGGAGAATTTTGACAATAAAAATGCCACTTAGATGAAGTAAACTTACCGGTTTGCCAAACTAATTATTTGATCTCAGACGCCTTGATTTAAAGACCATGTTTGATTCAGCGAAAATGTTCCATCAAGAAAGAATGAAGTCCCAGCAGTTGTGATGCCTAGTTTATGTGCAATGGCAGTCATGCCCCATTCACGAAGGATTGCAATAACTGATATCAGAAGCTGCAGTTTCAGGTTTAGGGAGGGCACAATAGCACCATTTGATAACAGTTGATCATACACAGCAAGCACAGGTTCAGGTAGACCTTTACAGGCTCCAAAAGAGCAACATCCTCGTCACCAACTAATTCTTCTTCTGAGCTTAATCTATCCTGTAGATATTACCATGATTGCATAGCTATGTAAATACCACTACAAAATGGGTTGCTGTTACTTGTTAGTATAGAAAATATATTTATAGACAGAATTGACAGATTACCAGTGCAGCCTTCTTGAGATGAAGGCATATCATATCCAATGGTAAACAAGCGCTATCTGCAGGATCAAGTTTTGAAACTACTGTTCTCACCAAATAACATGCTTCTGCAACACCACCTCTTGTAAGTGCCTGGTCAAGGAGCCTGGCCCAAATTTCTCGAACAACTTTACTGTCAGCATCTCCAGAATAATCTGCAAAGTTGAGCATTTCCAGGCAAACCTAACAACAAGAAGGTTCAAGTCATCATGAAAAATTACAGTGACTACCTAAAACAGATTTGCCTTACCAAGTAAATAAGTGCAGGTAAAGCACTAAATACAGCTGCACAAGAAAAATGCAGACCATATTATATATCTTTAGAGCAGCAGCTTGTGAGAATTTACTGTGATCCCACACCCGGTTATAGAGCTATATTACTATATCACAAATTGTAAACTCTGCAACATGAGAAATTCGAAAACAGTTTTTTGTGGATGCAAATTCAGAGGATTTAGATATACCTATCGGTAACATGTAAATATTGATAAGTGCTTGCTTATTTTCACACAAATAAGTAAACTCTTTTGAGATACAGTTTACACTGAGAAAGTTGTATTACCCATTTAATGTAGCTATGTGGAAAGTTTCCAAAACCTTATTGGTAATTCTGTATATAGTAACCAGTCAAGTATATTTATTAAATGTATAAAGACGCAATAGAATGCTGAGGATGTGCTCAGATCACTGGTTTTCATTGTATGATCACACTACCACTGCAAGCCCACAACACATCATAGTCTATCCTACTGATTTGTGGTATCAGTTCATATGACTTCAACAGTAAAAGAAGTGCAATCTTTATGACAGTTCAGAACTTATCAAGTGAAGATATGTTGGTTATTCCTAGTAAAAACAAGTGGATCTGCTGTGCTGTTAAAATGCTTATTGCCTAGCAACTCTCTTACAAGAGAGAAGTCTAGATAAGTAAAAGCAGGATCAAGGAAAAAACCTCCAAGAAACAAAGATAGCCGTACCTCCCAAAGATTAAAAGGAACAGCATAATTGTTGTAAAGTTGAGTAGTACTCCTTAGATTCAGTGAAAGCTCTTTAGCCTCGTCCATGGCAAATCTAGCAGTCTCCACATCAGCTAGAATGTTATCACGAGGAAAGAGATCATTTGGTGATTCAGAACTGCCTGGCAGATTTCAAGCCGCGAAGCCATGAACTCTAATTCTGGCTTGATTTGCATTTGGAACCGAAGAACTGCAAGGAAAGGGGCGAAGAAGGGCCAAAATGCAAGAAAGCAAAAACACACAGGCAAGCACAGCAAAGCTAAAATCCTGATTTCACAACAGTAGAGGGGCCATCAAAAGAAAGTTCACAGGCCATCCCATAAAAGTTCAAGGTAGGCAAATAAATGGCACTTTTCAATAAATATAAGTTCCCATCATAAATGGAAAAATCCAATGCATCAATCAAGTGTTCCAAGTTCCACCAGGATACGTATTGCATTTCTAATCAAATATCAGGTAGGTATTAGGATTCACCTCTTCATGATGCTTACAACCAGCGCTCTGGAGAAAAGCAACCAGATCAGAACCTCCATATTCCAAAAGTTCATTTTCAAAACCAAGCTCAAAAAGAGTCCTATACAGATGCTCATGAAACACTGTGTCTGGCCACTGGATGAATAATCTGTCTAATATACTTCCCTCGAGAAGCTGGATGAAGTGCAGTAACCGAAGCAGATTACTTGTCAAGTGCTAGAGCACAACAGCACAACAGCCTTGCCATCTTGCTAGAGCACTTGATTCGTGTGATAAAAATGTCTTCAACTAAGTTCAGTGTATCAGGAAAATATAAACAGAAGTAGTCAGTTACCATTTATCAAAGCGCCAAATAAAATATGAATTGTCAACAGTTGCCCAGGCACGGTGTATTTCAGAAAATATTCCACAAAGAGCTGTCCCTTCACCAGCAGCTGCATTATATCTTTCAACCAGTATAGGAGGTAACTGCCTAGTTTCTGCTACTTCCACCAAAGGAGGCCACTGAAAGAAAAGGGCAGAGTGAGTATATTACATTGTTCGAAGCACAAAAGAATAAAAAATGCATTTCCAAAATAATTGAGGAACATTTTCATAATAACTTTAGGGTATAACTTAAAACATACACACGAGGTAGAAAAGAATAGTCGGATCTATGAAATTTCCTCTTTTAAAGGAGAACACAAAGGTGTCGATTTATTCTTTGTTAACATCAAGCATAATTATCCAGTATCGCAAGAAATGTTGATTCGCAACAGACACAATGGATCCCTGCACTTTCGTTGATTTTTTCTCAGAAAAGAATTGTTTCACAAATCTAATAGAAAAACCGGAAAGTAATAAAAACAAAACACCTCAAATAGGTTCCAAATAGTTTTAACAGTTTGAGAGGTGAACTCTAAACCCTTTGTCCCATCTGTTGAAAGGAAATATAAGTTGGTTCCTAGTTTCATAAAATCTCATTGCCTACCTAGAATATGCCCCCGGGATCCCCAAACTACAATCAAACTATGGATGTTCTCCCAGAAGGAAGGAATTTAAGGGAGACAGGAAAATAAGCTCACAGAGTGATAAATGATGCTGCAAAAAAGTGTCACTATTAACGTATATCGAAAGGTAACTTCCCCTAGAGTTTTCCCCAGATTTCAAATATAACTGGAGGGTTTATTCGACAGTTTATTATACATAATCCAGGGTTAGCAGGATCCTAAAATTTAATAACAAAATTAAATTGGCCCATAAATATATTGATGAGCTCTGTTTTTGTCCCGGCCTCCGGTCTCCCGGGATCTCAAATTATGACACAGAAGATAAACCAGAATTTTCAAATGATGCACCACCGTAGCTATAGAAAAATTCACCCTTACGTTCTACTAAACTAAACATAACGGCCCATTTCAGGGTTCTCGTTCTCATCAACAGCCCACTTCACGGCTTCCCCTCCCCTTTCTCTCAGCAAACAAAGAACTAAATAGCTAAAAATTCCAGCAAATCGCCCAAAACAACAGTTGCTTGGCGCACCGCACCCAACTCCGCTGCAAACCTCAAATCTAACAAAGCCGTCACCCGTCTTTCACCACCGAATTTGGTTCTTTGGCACCAAGTATCTTACTTGCCCTTCACCACCGCATGATCCATCGCGGTCGAGCATCGCTTGCCTTTCACCGTCTTGCCATAGTAGCCACTTTGTATCCCACATCTTCAATATCTTCACTTTGTCATCCTTGATATCTTTAGGTATAATCATATCACTTGAGCATCAACACATTTTCAATCCTTGGGACCTATTTTTTCTCATTCAACTCAATAAAATTATTAGTCCCAATGATCCGGTTGTCAACCTTTACTTGTTGACCAACCGATTACATGTATAAAAGAATATGAATAAATGATGAGTATTAATCAACACCACAAGTGTCATATACTCAAATATATGCTCAAATGTAAAGATCCCAATTAAATGAAAGTAAATAACTTGGATCAAGTACATGCATAACTAAGGTATAGGATTGACTCTCCCTAAATGTATGCATACAAAATGTTTGTGTGAAGCAAGAGTATGCATAAAAAGATATAAAATATTGGGAGCTTATTCTATATGCATAAAAAGATATGAAATATTGGGAGCTTATCCTATACAAGAATAGAAGATATTTATCAAATATAGGCATTAAAATAAAAACATACCTTCATCATCTCCATGTTCTCAATGTAAAGAGACTAAATAAGAGAAAATACTCAAACAAAGCATTAGTTTCACATGTATATTGTTATTTATATGAAAATATTATATATGAACATATCAATATGTGCATGGAGAGGAGGAATTTTACATATAACTTGATCTCTGTGCACTTTATCCTTGTTGTGATTTAGGTCCACCATAAACGAATATTTTTATCTCAACTCATATGAAGTCCGTGAGCCATTTCTCACAATTTTCACTTCCATATTTACATGAGACTAGGACAAAGAAAATGCTTATAAAAATATTAGTCTCGTATAATTGGATTTATCATTAATCACCAAAACCAAATTAGTGACACTTGAACTTTCATAGGGGAATTTGGTGCTAAAAGTTTCTACGAGATGGGTTTCAAGAGACGGATTCTCCAATGACAAACTACTCGACGACTTCGGCTTTAGGGAGATACGACCCGACCGAAGTGTGTTCTCCGACGGATCGGGACCCTCGTCATCTCAAGCTTCGCCGAGTCATCGCCATTGTGGATTTTTTGACGAGGGATACTTTCACGATTTTGGCCCTAGGAGATCTGACCCAATTAGAGTATGTTCCCGACCAGATCAAAATCATCGTCATCCAACAACTCGATCTATCGAGATCGACGAAGCTACAAGACATCGTCGCCGCGGAGGATATCAGTTCAATATTGACGGCCACGAAGCCCTCATCCATGCCGACTACTCCTGAACTGACATCGCCGCCAAAAACCCTATTGGCTGTCAGTGCCTGAGATCAAGTCGCACAATATGGCTTGAGATCGGCTACACCCCGTCCCCTGGTTCAACGTACAGATGGAAGACATGGTGTGGCGACAATGGATTCAAACGCAAACAACATGGTTGATCGACATGCCCAAACAGCTACACGTCCGAAGGCAATTCAATGACTACCAGCACATAAGGAGTTCAATTCAGGTGATTAGCATGGCTAATCAAGGTATTTAGTAGATTAGTTTTTAAAATTAATCTACTAATTCCCTAGATATATCTGACATATATCTACACAGGTACGCAATATTTTATATGCAATTTACAGTACCTATTTTTAGATCCATATAATATTGTCAGATCCGTAATTTATTATGTTTACTTAGAGCATGCTTTTTATGCAATATCTATTGTGCGAACATCTCCTATATTAGGCCACTACGGTCTAATACTAGGGGTTCGCTCTGTTTTTTTTATAGAAATCATGCTTGTTTACGATTTACATAATACCCGATATTTAATCTGAATCTACTCATTACATCCTGATAATAATAGAAGATTTATATAGTTTTTTGAGTACATACTCGGTATTCTCTGCTATATATCTTGCCTTCTAGAAAATATTTTTCAGGAACAACCGAATACTCAAGTAGGCAGCGGTCGAGTACACCCATTATCGAGAACGTTCTCGAACAAAGGCGGAGTTGTCGGACCGAACCTACCAACAGAGACTGATGACCTATCTCACATTTAGTGCCAGTCACGTCCGGACTATCTGAGAAAAGGTTGTTATGGACAATCCCCTTGCGAATGTTGTCAGCTTGATCACCCGCCATAATTGTGAATGGATGTCCAATATGCTTCTAGTTGGGTATGTGAGTCATGCTGGCCACATGAGATGCACATGTAATAACCAACTCAAGCGCTTCTAAGAGTGGTCGAGGTACGACTACACCTGGTCCTCGACCAGCGTGGTAGCGATCCCACCATCTCTCCAAATCTTCTACAAGTGGTCGAGTACGACTACACATCTGGTTCTTGACCAGCGTTGTAGCGATCTCGCCAATTCTCCAAATCTTTTGCGAGTGGTCGAGTACGACTACACACCTAGTTCTCAACCAGCGTGGTATCGGTCTCGCTGACTCTCCAAATCTTCTACGAGTGGTCGAGTATGACTACACACTTGGTTCTTGACCAGCGTTGTAGCGATCTCGCCAACTCTCCAAATCTTTTGCGAGTGGTCGAGTACGGCTACACACCTGGTTCTTGACCAGCATTGTAGCGATCTCGTCAACTCTTCATATCTTCTAAGAGTGGTCGAGGTACGACTACACCAGATCCTTGACCAACGTGGTAGCGATCCCACTATCTCTCCAAATCTTCTACGAGTGGTCGAGTACGACTACACACCTAGTTTTCAACCAGCATTTGTAACATCCTGAAAATTCGTAACAATAAAAATCACTAAAATTTTGAACTTTTTAAAACTTTTGCATCATGCTGGTTATTATGGTTGCTATTGCTTGGCCAACTGTAAATTGTCACAATGGAAAATCAAATTAAAGATGCACATCTAAATAAATACAATTTACAAGTATACATTATTATTATTAACTCCATAAATATTTATGCAGGAGAAAACAAAGCCGAATAAGTACAATATAATTATTGACATCTGTAATATAAATTACATGTCAAATATTAAATACTTGGACCCGGTGATAGGTGTCATGAAATAAGGGTGCACATAAAATAATGATCACCACTATAATGATCCATTATATAAAAGAGCATTCCACTAGAATAGTAATAATTAATATCTTAAGAAAACGCTTTATCAAGCCTCTCATGGCATAAAATTCACTCATATAAAATAACTGGTCATGTAAATAAATTGAGCTTTATATATAAAATGGGTCTATATGTGTGTCTAATTAAATAATTAGATCAATGTTACACCAAGTCTCAAATTACTTCCATGGAATAAATAGATTTGACAGTTCGTGTAAAATACATTGCTATACAAATAAGTCAACCTATGTGCTATTACATTAACAAAGGTCACCTTACAATATTTTGATTAGTTTTAGAAATATCTAGAGCCTCCAAATTATCTAGATTAATTTTGGGATTTAACCTCATTGGAATAATGCAATGAAAATATATTGGTGCCATCACAACTTTTGGGTAAAATTTAGACTTTTGGACAGTAAATGTTAGATTTGGTTGCCAAGAAAATTTAAGGATTAAACTCTCCTCTTTTTCCTATTTAAATTTCTCCCTAAACCCTAAGAAGGAAAATCGGCTAAATAAACAATTATAGATATAAAGTAAACTAAAATATGTTTTGGGCAAAATTGTAGTATGGAAAACATTCTATATAAATGTCATCAATTTATATGGGTAAAATAAATTTGAATAGGAAATTATATATATATATATATATATATATATATATATATATATATATATATATATAAAGTATATAAATATAAATTATGGAGACATAAAAATCTTGGGTGAAATCTTTAGGAATAATACAAATATTGAACAAAATCCATCTGTATGAAATTATAAATTTTTGGACGAATTTTAAATTGAAAATCAAGCAAAATCGGCAAAATTAGAAAACATCACTATTCATCGCCCCCTAGGTGTTCGACCGGTCCCTAGCCCATCCCGTCGCCGCTGCCGCGCGTCACCGTCGCCTGCCGCGCCGCCTCGCGCCCCGTTCCACCGCGCGCCGCCCCCTTCCCTCTGCCACACCGCGCGTGTCGCGTCGTCGCTCCCCCGCAATCACGCCCCACGCCGCCGCGTGCTGTCGCATCGCCGCTGCTGCGCGTCATGGTCGCCTGCCGCACCGCCTTGAGCCTCACGCCGCCGCGCCTCGTCCACCGCGTTGGCCGACGTCGCCGTCCTCCCCACGACGCCTATAAAAGCCCCCCTCCTCCTCCCTTCCTCCCCACACCGCCCCCCATTTCCCCTCTCCTCCTCTTCTCCACCGCCCTACTGCCACTGCGCTGCCGCCGCCTTGCCGCCGCTGGCCCGGGTAAGCCCCGCCTCCCCACTTCGCTTTCCCTGCGCCGCCGTCGCCCTGGCTTGGTAGGAGCCGAGAGAGGAGAGGAAGAGAAAAAGAAAAAGAGAGAGAAAGAAAAAGAGAGGAAAAGAAAAAGAAGAGAGAAAAAGAATAAGGGAAAAAGGAAAAGAAAAAAAAGAAAATGGAAAAGTGAAAAAAATAAATAAAAGGAAGAGAAAATTTAGGAAATCGAGGGAATTTAATTTATATATATATACACACACACACACACACATGTTAGTCGGTAAATTAATCGTCGATTATTTTGGGAACTTCTAGAAAATAAATCAGGATTTGTTAGTAAATTGTGATTATTCACTTAATTAGGGTTATTGTTTAATGGATTATTTATTTTGCTAATTATTTAGATATTTATGAAGTTAAATACGTATATATTAATCTGAGGATTAGTCGTCGGCTATTTTGAAAATCCTTACATAATAAATTGCAGTTATCTATTTAATCGGTGATTTATTTAGGTATTTAGTCTGTTAATTATCTATTCAGTTTTCCCTCGTTAATCTATTTATCCACCTAGTTATTCTTTATGTTTATTTAGTCATTCATTTATTTATTAGGGTTAATTATTAAATTGGAATCTAATTTATTCGGAATCACGTAAATTAAAATGAATTAATACCTTAATCGGCTAACGCAAATATATTAGAACAAAATGGATTAATTATTCATTTTAGCTCCGATTCGAGTGAAACTTGACCCTAAAATTCGTCTAAATTCATAAGCTTTCCAATGGTATATAATAAAATATATTTATAGTTATAAAATAATTAATATCAAAGTGATGAATAATGGTTAACTTAAAAATGTGCTAATAACTCAAATTAATATTGTACAATAGAGTAGATCTGAGGATAATTGTTTTTAACATGCTTTATCACTGTAAAACCTAGGTGAACTAATTCTAGGCATTGTTTCGAATTAATTGAAGCATAAAGAAATACTAGTGCCATTTATTAATATACGCCATATATGAATACATCCATGACTTATAAATTATTTACGTGAAGTTTAACCTTATCAGTGTTGCAACTAAAATAGGGATACTCGCGGATAAAACCATGGTTTGTTTACGAAAGATAATATCAGAGCTAGCTTGACTAAATCACCTACACGAAGTTAATTAAGTACGTTCCCTATACCATAGTATATGTTTAGATTGGTAATCAACCCTAAGTTAATAATCAGTACCAACTCGTCAAATCCACTTAGATCACCTGTATTGTATAGCTTGTTGTGATTTGCACATTGTTCAATACATGATTTTCCCTATATAGTACGTCTATTTAACTAGTACAATATATCCCATTTTACCCATACAGTAGAATAGTAACCTGACTTATTCCATGTACTAGACTAAGGAGTATGTGGCAAACATGAATGTTTGGTAAATACTGGTTATAAATCTTGACCTCATATAATAGTAGCCCAACTGTGAATTAGGATTATTCATTGTAAAATTATGTAATAAGATAATCTGCACATCTAATATTAACAACCTCGTAGACCTAACATATAGAGCTTGGATAATTATTAACCTTTTATAATGTCGGGTAAAATCTATCCATGATTAAAATAATGGTTCTATTGATAAAATAATCGAATAATTCACCGAAATGATTCATTGATTCGACGTTTATACTATGACCATTGTATTTAGATAGAAGCACGAGTAGTATGAGCAGCCCTAGGTACGACTCCAACATTTATATTTGTTTGCGCATGTTTGATTGTTGGTTGAATATTGGTTTTTCTCGCGTATTATAGTATTGGTGTATCGATTAGTCATGAGGCAACGTGTGCAGCTTCCAGGAGGTGAAGGTTGATCAAGATTATAGAGTAAGGACTATCTTGAGCAGGCAAGTCATCATCCTTTCCTTGAGCATGTTGATCCTATTTGCCAAATTGTTTTGTTTACAAATAAAATTGCATGCAGTGATGAATATCCTACTTGTTACTAAGCCATGCCTTTGATTGTTGATTATCTCATTATTTTCCTTGTACCCATAATTTCGTATGAGTCCCTAGTCACTTATGACAAATGCTTAATAATGCTAATTTAGATTCATGCATCCTCATATTTATTAAATGCTATATGCTTGGGCAATTACCTTAGGGAAGGTAATTGACATACGGTATGTGGAGACATGAGCGTCACATTGTCATGATATTGATGACATGATTTGTGAAAGGAAAAATAAAACCAAATAACTGTTTTCGACTGGGGCGGCTGGAGGACTTGGATGGTGTCCGGTAAAGGCTAGTGCCGTCCCTGGTCAATTAAGGACCGAGCCATGAAGCTAAGCATGAAACGACCCCGTACAACCGTACTTCTCGAATGGGTATAGACCTAGCGGAGTAAATAGCCAAGCGGAGGCAGTATCCATGCATAGTGGTCTTCTTGATGTGTATGAGAGGCGGGGGCCTACGGTGGGGACGCCATCGGTAGAACCGCCATGTGTAAACCTAAACTTAATTATAACTTAATGCATATATAAGTCTTCCTTCCCCGGGAGCGCTAGAACTTCTCTCGTTGCTAGAAACCATGTACGCCTAGAGTGCATGAGGATGCAAGTTTATGGAGCGGGTACTGCCAATGTGAGGTTATTGAAATGTTTTACCGTGACGCGTCTCATTCGTTGGGACTTCGGCTCATGTGTTGGGCAAGTCACAGAGTACAGGTAAAGTGTACATTCAATGTAGTGTGAGTAAAGCAAATCTATTCGAATAGCTGTGCTCGCGGTTATTGAGCACCAGGACATGTATTACACTTGGCTAGACTCTAAATTCTTAAACTGATTGGAAGGGGACATTGCATGATGATTTTTACGCTGGTGGATCCACTTCTCGGGAGGCAAGAAGGGGTAAACCCCAGAAAACCATGACGACACAATGGCGGGAAGCTATCCTTGGAATCACAATGGATGGTGGACAGAACTGTCGTTGATTAATAAACTATGGTATTAAAATTTGATCAGTCTATGCTAGGTCTTAAGCTTGTGAAAAGATTTACAAAACTTGCTTTACGCAAAAGGGACCGGAAGCCATTCCTTGAAATACCCTCTATCATATGCATTTTTGTGTGGTGGCTTGCTGAGTGCTTTTGTACTCATTGTTGCTCTATATATTTGTTTTAGCAGAGTGCTTGAGGAGACGCCCTTGTTAGTACGCTTGCGTACCTAACAAGATGATCGGAGTGCGGCCCCGTTCTAGGTCTCGTTCCTCAGTCAACTGCTTGTGGCATGTCAACCGGGCCCTTGTATTGTTTTGTCTTCCGCTGTTGTTCTCTGATAGTTGTTGGCCTGCCTGGTCTTAATGTAAGCACATAACCCCTTTAGCCTAAATTCATTCGTGATTTGTTGTGATTCGGTTATGTATGTGTGTAGCAACTACTGATCCACGGATTGGTACGGATAAACACATAAGATTTCCGATTTCCAAAATCGGGGGTCGACAGCATTGTAGTAATCTCGCCAACTCTTCAAATCTTCTATGAGTGGTCGATTACGATTACACACCTGGTTCTGTACCAGCGTTGTAACGATCTCGTCAACTCTCCAAATGTTCTACGAGTGGTCGAGTACGACTACACACCTGATTGTTGACCAGCGTTGTAGATTTTTATATACACTATATGTTTTAGATTTTTAAGTAAATTTGTGCTCAAAATACATAAGGGTTTTGTGAAACCTTAAATCCATAATAGCTGGGATTAAATGCCATGTGTTATAATACCTGTTATTTTCTGCATATTTAAAAATATAGTGTTTTCTGAAATTTACTCATAAATTAAACTAGCAAAGACCTATTCTTATTATTAGTTTTCATGCTGGGAGTTTTTTTCCACCGTGGGGCCATCGGTAATTTGATCGGAAAAGGAAAATTTCCCCAATGCGCCATGGCAAAATCGAGAAACCCGAGCTGAAAAACCCCGACTGAACCTCCCACCCCGTTGTTCCTCACACTTCGCCCCGCGCTCTAGGGTTTTTCCGTGCTGTGCCTCCGCGCCTCTAGGGATGGCAACGGGCCGGGTCGGGCACGAGCAGAGCAATACCATGTCCGACCTAGTGCCGATAATGCCCGCCCGAATCATGCCCGATAGAGTTAGCGGGCAAAACTTCGTGCTCATACCCATGCCCAATGGGTACGGGCATGCCCGGTGGATACCTGGAGGGCACCCGGCGCCACCGCTCTGGGAGCCAAAGTCCGTCGCTGCCTATGTCGTTGCCCGTCGCTGTCGTCCCAGCTTGCGCCGTCGCTGCCCTAAGAGCTGCCGCTGCCGTCACTAGCCCGCGCCATGGCTTGCCGCGATTGCCTTGAGAGACGCCACAGTCGTCTGCCGCTGTTTGTCGCCATCCTTGCTTGGGCCACTGCCTGCCACCGCCACTTGCTCGCATCGATGCTGCCCTGAGAGTCATCGATTGCCACCATTGCCTTGAGAGCCATCGTGGCCGCTTGCTCGTGTTGTTGCCGCCGCTAGTCACTCGTAGTCGTGTCGTCGTCGCCAGCCGCCACCGCCTCGAAGTGAGGACTGAGAAGGGATGAAAATTTGGTTAGGGTTATAGGTTGTTGGATATATATATATATATATATATATATGCACACTAAACTACAGATGGGTTGTGTGGTATTAAAAAACAACCCACCCCACCCCCGTTTCCCCGCACCCTCGGCCTCCCTCCCCCCTGCTGCACCCCACCCCTAGCATGTATAATAGTAATGTTTTTACTACCTCACCAAACCTAAACCACAGTAATGTATTTACTTACCTATGATGCATATATATATATATATATATATATATATATATATATATATATATATATATATATATATTAATTAGGATACAACCAACCATCTCACCTTTTTTTTTTATCCAAAGACCATCCACTCCCACGCAGGTTTTCTCGAATCGATCAAGAGGAGAGGGCGCGGGCGAAGGCGTCCACAGTGGGGGTGTCCTCCAGCGGCGGGCGGCGGGAGGTGGATGACGGGTGAAATCGGTCAACGATGGGTGAAATCGGTCGGAGACGGCGATGCTCGTGGGTCGCCGACGTCCTCCACGCCGCGCCATGGAGAGGTGAGGTGATTCCGGTCATCTTCCTCGCCCGATCTGCTACTCTCCTGGTGCACCCCAGGCGGTGGCGGTGGCCTCTGACCTCTGTTTTTCCCGTTCCGTTTTTCTTTTCCTGTATCCCACAGGGCGCATGAGGTAGCGAGGCGGATGGTGGCATGGCGACGGCGGCGACTCCCCTCTCAGGCCACTGGATCCAGGTGATAGCGTGATTTCAGTTTTTCTATTCCTCTATCCTCGCATGGTGCAGGCGGTAGCGAGGCGGAAGGCAGCATGGCGACGGTGCACGTCCAGGCAGCGGCATCAAGGTAGGCATCGGACTGGGACGACCAACGTGCGTGCCATTGCCGATTAGTGCTAGGCGCTAGCCCAATCACTGGCGAGGCTCGGCGCGCTCGTGAGTACAGGACAGACAGATCTGATGCTGGGGTTGGGCAGCACGGTCGTGAGGGCTGATGATCGCCGCAGTTAGTAGGAACCAACTCCGGTGGCAGGCTACAAGCATAATCTTGGCTGCTGGGACCCTTCACCATGATTTTTTTTGACCATGAACATGTATGTGTGTAGACATTTAAAATGGCGGCACAGAGCTCTGAAACAACAAGAACATCACCAATTAGCTGATGCCTGATGGAGCAACAATTTGATTTTTGTTTGCAAATTTAGTTTTGACTATTAACGTTATTTGCTTAGTTCCCATGCATGTTCAGTCTAACCTGTTCTGAAATTCAAAATTCAGCTTTGACATTTGACTAATAAATTCTTAATTAATCCCCATGCTTCTTCAGTCTGATCAGGGATCAGTCTAACATGTTCTGAATATGCATTTCAGACATCACAATCTCGATGATCCTACGAGCGGTCCGGAAGCCGGAGAACCATGTATTAGATATTGGAGGCAAGATCAAGAATGCTCTCTAGTACTATGTAGCGTTGTAGCATTTAGGGCGTGTTTGGTTGCCTGCATTGCACCTGGCCCGCATCCGAGATGCAACATTCGGCCTGTTTGGTTGCCTGGATGGGGATCTTAGCCAGGCCCAGCTAATGCAAAACAGCCCGCGGAGCCAGGCTGAGGGGAAACGGCCGATTCCACCTTCGCTCCGCGGCCTGGCCCGTGGCGCGCAGCCGCGCTGCACCCACGCGTGCGCGTGTTGCACCCGCGCGTGCAGCAGGTCGGGCTGGAGTTTCTCGATCCCTTCTCCTCTCACCATTCTTCCCCACAGAAAGAAAAGCTAGGGTTTCTCCGTCGCGCCTCCTTCCGCCGCCCCCCTCCCACCGTCGCCCCCCTCTCTCCGCCGCCGGGTAGGGGCGCGAGCGCCGGCTCCCACCGTCGCCCCCTCTCTCCGCCGCCGGGTAGGGGCGCGAGCGCCGGCTCCCACCGTCGCCCCCTCTCTCCGCCGCTGGGTAGGGGCGCGAGCGCCGGCTCCCACCGTCGCCCCCCTCTCTCCGCCGCCGGGTAGGGGCGCGAGCGCCGGCTCCCACCGTCGCCCAGGAGTGAGCGTGGGCCCCCTCCGTCGGCCGTCCTCCTTCTCTTCCACCAGTATTCGTCACGCTCTCCGTCGACCCCTCATTTTCGCCGGGTTTCTTGCTCACGCTCTCTCCTCTTTGGTTCTCCCTGTCCAAATCTCCGGTAAGTGCAACGATGGTATTTCGTCGCCCATTGATAAGTTGGGCATCCTCTTCCCTTTCTCACCTCCTTCTATTTCGTGTGTACTCTTTCTTTGATTTCCTCAGTTTTTTTGTGGATGACAGCATGTCCCCTTAATTAAAACAACTAGATGTACTAAAATTCCTAGAACTTTAGGTTGATTTGGGAGCAAAAAAATGTTGGATAGGCTTTTTTTTTGTTATATGTTTGCCATGTACTGCCAGTTTATTTTGTAGATGTTGCTTGGAATGACTAAAAGTAATTTTCTTGCTTGAGCTGCTTATCTTTCAGATTTGTACACATGAGTATTTGTTAAATCAATTGTCTCGTAGCTCAGATGTGCACATAGTTGTTCCTGATGTGCTCATTCAAGTTGGATCTGTGACCCTGTTAGTTGTGCATATTTATTGCATCGGTTTATTTATGTCTGAGCAAATTTTATTTGCAGTATTTAACAGTGTCAACACCATCATATAAAACTGTATTTACAATGTACTACATATTTTGTTTGCATAGATGGAAGAAATGCGACGTATTCGGCGAGCCCTAATTGCTAAAGCAGCTGGTTTAGTTTCTGTGATGTGTGCTTATGTGCTTTTCATTGTGCGAAGAGCTAGACAAAATACCCCTAGGATCTCCTATGGACCAATGTCTGAAAGAGACACAGCTAGACAGTCGAACCTTAGTTTCATCTATCACACAGATGATACTAATTGCTTGAATCAGCTCCGAATGAGGAGGGCCCCCTTCTTTCAGCTATGTAACTTGTTGCGAGAACGACAACTTTTGAGGGACAGTATACATAGCTCGGTGGAAGAACAAGTTGCCATGTTCCTCCTTGTTGTAGGCCATAACCATAGATTTAGAGCTTTGCAACCCACCTTTAGGAGGTCAATTGAAACTGTTAGTAGATACTTCAGAGAGGTATTGTATGCTATTGGTGAGCTGCGACACGAGATGATCACAGCACCTTCGTCTCACACTCATTTGAAAATTACATCAAATACAAGATTCAACCCTTATTTTACGGTAAGAACATGAATATTTCTGTCCTCAAATGAACAAAATGTATATTATCCATTATCTAATCCTAATCTGTCTAATTGGTCATTAGGATTGCATTGGTGCAATAGATGGAACTCATGTTGATGCTCGAGTTCCATCTACAATATCTGCTGCATTTAGGGGTAGGAAGGGTGTCACTACACAGAATGTGATGGCTGCGGTGGACTTTGATCTTAGATTTACATATGTACTTGCTGGGTGGGAAGGATCTGCACACGATGCCCTCATACTTGCAGATGCCATAGAGCGGGATAATGGTCTTAGTGTCCCCCCAGGTAATAGCAATGTCCAAACTTTAGATGCACAAGACTTTTTTGGAAAGCTGACATAATGATGACACTCAATTTGTTCAATCTCATAGGCAAATTCTATCTTGTTGATGCTGGATATGCTGCTAGACCAGGGTTCCTTCCACCATACCGTGGGTGTCGATACCACTTGAGGGAGTACAGTAGAAGAAACTACCCTCGTGACATGAGAGAGTTGTTTAACTTAAGACACTCCTCTCTTAGAGTCACCATCGAGCGGGCATTTGGTGCTCTGAAGAACCGCTTCAGGATACTGTACAACAGGCCTTTCCATCCATACAAGACCCAAGTCAAGTTGGTTCTTGCGTGTTGCATACTTCACAATTGGATACTTCGGTTTGGGCATGATGACCATGTGCCGCTAGAGGATGATTTGAGTGAATCTTCTGATGATGACCAGGAACCCGACGACTTAGAGCAGGACCACAGGGGAATGGCTCAACTTAGAGATGATTTGGCCATGGCTATGTGGAATGGTAGAGGGACATCTAGGGTCTGATTTCACTAGGGATATGTCTGTAACCCTATGTATGAACTTATGATGGTGTTGCCTTGTTTTCTCTTCATTTATTCACTTGCATGTTATTTCATTTAGGATTAATTCTGTCTGTCTATGGAAATTTCCAAAGGTGACTGAAATCAGATCTGTCCATTTCAGTCTAATTTCATTTATTCACTTGCATGTTATTTCATTTAGGATTAATTCTGCCTATCTATGGAAATTTCCAAAGGTGACTGAAATCAGATCTGTCCATTTCAGTTAATTTTATTTTTCCATTGCATCTTATTTAATATAGGATGGCTGAGGCTGGCGGTGTGAATGGTGCCCAAGGTGGACACCAGGGAGCTTTGCGTTGGACATCCAACATGTCTAGCTTTATGCTTAGACGCATTGTTGAGCTTATAGCGCAGGGTGTTAAAACTGATAAGGGTTTCAAGGAAGTCCACCTTAACCAAGTCGCTAGAGCTGTCTCTGACCACTATGGGTTTGAGATTAGTGGCACCCAAGTGTACAACCATCTTCGCAAATGGCGCCAAAGGTGGGTGCGTATTACTAGGCTCAAAGACATCAGTGGGGCTCTTTGGGATGATCAACTCTCAATGATTGTCCTCGATGAGGAGCACTACATGCGATATGTCAAGGTTTGTGTCTAACTAGCACTTGTTCAACTTGTGGCATTAGTACAATTTATTTCTCTCTTGACCTCTAATAAATCTGCTAATATAGGACCATGCTCAGGACGCTGAGTATCTAAATGTGCCTTTAGAGAATTATACACAGATGGCCATTATTTTTGGCAATGGGCAAGCCACAGGGAGATTTGCCATGGGCTCAAATCAAGCCCTTGGCAACCCTCCTGACATGGCTGACAGTGGTCTTGGACCTCTTGATGGGATAATTGGGGAAGGTATTGCTGCTGGACCAAGTGGTGTTGGTGCTGAAGGTGGTGGGACTGCTGCTCGAGCTAGTGGAGTTGGGCCTTCTGATGATGACCTGATTGGACGATCTAACTCAGATAAGAAGAGAAAGAGAACCCTGGCTTTTGATGAAAGTGAAGTTGCTCTCATCGCCAACATGACTGATTCTGTGAACAACGTGGCTTCAGCAATACTCTCTACGGCACACACAGAGGTGCACCCTAATCTGAAAAATTCAGTGATGGATCTTCCTGGTTTCAGTGAGGATCAATTGGACCTTGTTCTAAGTCATCTGACCAAGGACAAGGCGGAAAGCCTTGTATACATTCAGAAGAATGAGGCTCGCCGTGCTCGTTGGGTTAAGAAATTCCTAGAAAAGCATCACCCTGACAGCATCTAACTATTTAGCTAACTATTAAGGAGAGGTGACAATGGACACCATATTATGTATTTAATGGTGGTTAAGGTGGCAGTGGACACCATATTGTGTATTTTGTAGGGTTAAGCTAAGTGCTGGTTAAGGTGGTAGTAGACACCATATGATTTTTTGGTAGGATATTGGTTACTCGCTGGACCAAGTGGTAGTGGGACACCAAATTACATACATTAGACTATGTGCTGGTTAAGGTGGTAGTGGACACCATTTTTGTAAATTCACTGCATGTTTCATGTTGGGGAAATCTGAACTGGGGGCTAGTGATGTTGGGGAAAATCTAAAAGATTGGTACCTTGTTTTGCTGTGGAATTTGAACTGGGGACTGTGTTGACATGCAAATTTCAATCAGGTGTGTACTGACATTTCATAGTATTTGATATTTGGGAACTTACAGCTTGCTTGATAGTTAGTCATATGTGTTAGTACTTCCTGGGTTTATTTCTGCTTTGTATTGAGGAATATACTACTGTATTTTTGGCTAGGTGAGTTGGTTCAGACCCCTTTTAACATTTTTTGTCTATTGCAATTTGTAATTGTTGTACAGCTCCATACCTGCTAATTCACTACATCTGTTTATGCTTCTCTAAGGCTGTGTTTAGTGTAGGTTGGGAGCCTAAGTCTAAGTCATGGCCTAAGTCATGGCCTTTGGTTTGGATTTCTGGAAGTTCATGCTGAACCTGATTTTATAGCGGTAACAGGTTTCTTGCACTGGACTGAACCTAGAGAACCTTTTGGAGTGCATAATTTCTTTTTTAAATTGTTAGAGTGGACTTCTTTCCTTAGAAGCTTGAGTTAATGTTTGCTGTGGACACATGATTGACAGAGAGCTCTGCTTTCCAATTCCAAATTAGTTGCACACTTGCATTTCTTTCCCTCCTCTCTGAGCTGCATCTTATTCGTATTGCTTTTCTCAGTCTTCTAGACCGCATCTGTCAGTTTGCTGCTGAGTTGTGGAGTAACAGCCAGCAAGGTGCCAAACATGTCATGTTTTCAAATTGTATTGTCCTAGAATTTTAGGTTGATTTGGGCTTCTGGTTTAGTTTCTGTGATGTGTGCTTATGTGCTTTTCATTGTGCGAAGAGCTAGACAACAGGGGAATGGCTCAAGTTAGAGATGATTTGGCCATGGCTATGTGGAATAATAGAGGGACATCTAGGGTCTGATTTCACTAGGGATATGTCTATAAACCTATGTATGAACTTATGATGGTGTTGCCCTGTTTTCTATTCATGCAGGAATGTGTTGAACTAATAGTGCTTAATTTGAGACCACTGAAAATTTGCAATGATGAAAATTTTTCCATTGCATGTTATTTTTTGGTAGGACATTGGTTACTCTTTGGCTGCAATTCGAATTAAATTTCGTCCTTCTGCACGTGTTTTATCCTTGTTCCTTGTTCATCCATTGGTACTGACAGATGCAAACTTGGTCTAGCTATTTGCAATTGGTCATTTTCTTGCAATGAAGGATGTAAGTGATGAATAATGGTGCTGATTTGTGATGCATAAGAATAGATTGTGTATACTTGTTCAATTTTTTTTTTGGGGGGGGGCAGGCTGGAAGATGGCCACTGATGAACACTGCTCCTGTGTTTGATTCCTAAGAACATATGTGAGCATCTGAATGCTTTTGTTTATGACTGCATATATGAGGTGAGCACATGAACCAATTTTTTACACAGGTTCATTTTTCTTCCTGTTAGGTTGGTAGCCTGGGAAAGAGTGTGAATTCTGATATATACTGCTCTTTGTGATGCATGTGAACAGATTTTTGTTCTGCACCTTTTTTTTCTTGCTGTTAGATTGGGAAAGATGGCCACATTTTCTTGCTCTTTGTGATGCTAGATGGTTACCTCTTTTTTCAGAATACTCACTTGTAGATATACATGCTGATGATCTCCACGGCGGCTGTACCAAGGGAGAGAACGGAGATGGATTAGTTGGTTTTAGTCTTGTATATATGTCATATGTGGTTACCAGCATGCATGATTATCACATTGATTTCTTATTGTAAAAAAATACATGATTATTGACAGCTAGTTGTTCAAAATTATCAAATATATACAAGTAACAAGATTGTCTTATTCACAGCTAGTAATTTTTAAAGTATGGTTTTGGCTTAAATAGTCATGTCTGTTTTATTTGTAAAAAAACATTGGTTAGTTTAGATATATTCGTAGCTGCCAGACTTAGAACAAATATTTAATCCATGAACCTCTATTAATCAAGATGGAATAACCTAAATTCCCATAAACAGAGACTTAGAAGAAAAAAATACTTTACTTCATGGGGTAATCTCACCATCCACAAGAGGAGGTATCTGCACTCAAGATGTATCCATACAACCAAACAACATCTCCTGTGTGCAACTGTTTCATCCACCCTTTCCTGCAACCAACCAAACAACATCTAACCATATCCAGGCTCATTCAATACGAGCAACCAAACAACTGCATCTGTATGTCCCTAGCCTGGCCAAGCTTAGCCTGGACGAGGGAGATGAGCCAGGCTAAAAGGATACGAGCAACCAAACACACCCTTAGAGACTCATGAATTGATGAATGTCATGATCAATCTGATTTTCTAGGAGGGCTTGTAGCAGCAGGACAGGCGGCGATGGCGTCCATGGCCGGAAGCTGCAGATCAGGAGGAAGGCTTGCAGTATAGACTTCTGCGACAGCAGCCTGGGCTTGGCCAGCCCATTGCCAACGATGTCTGTCATGGAGTCACTGCAGATCAAGGCTTCCCGCAGAGCAAGGATTCCTCTAAATAAAGCAGCACAGACACATCAGTATAGAGATGACGGAGATGTGTGACCATCGTTGTTGCTCCGGAGCAGTGCATTTTCAGTCCACGCCGAGTTTTTCTACTGTTCTGAATTTTTTTTTGAACAGAGTTCTCAATTTTTTTCTACTCGATTTTTCATCTATAGATTGCAGGATGCTCTAAATTTGTGGAGTTTTCTGCACCTCAGCTGGCAACCATGGAGGAGGCTGCAGCCCTAGCGAGACAGGAGAATGTTGTCCGGGTGGCGGATCACGCCTCGTCGACGACATAGATCACACACGATCAGAGGAAGCTGTGGGTGGCACGGTGGTTGATGGCGGGATGCAGGGAGGAGCTGCCGGCTGCATCGACCACACCGTATGCACGGCCTCCAATGGAGAAGCTGGTCGGCGGAGTCCCCGCGGGCCACTTCCTCCATGCCCTACTCTTCTGCCCTGCCCATGCTACTACTACCGTTGGTGTTGACGTCGTCTCCAAATTTTATTTTGTCATGTACTGATAATTGAGAACTCACCATGAGGGGCTCAGCTCTGCACGTGTTTGCAAAACCACTTTACAAGAACAAGTTAGCATTAAAATCCCCTGCAAAAATAGCAATCATGAAAAAAAAATATGGAAAGGAATAACGAACAGCAAAAAGAGAGAACACTGCAGTCACATAGCACTGCCGTCGTGGGAGCAATGCAAGATTCAGGCATTTAGGCAGCGGCAGATGTGGAGGCGACAGGAACGGGCACTCCACGTCCGGCGAAGAGGCGGGGACGATGACCTCCACAGAGCCCACTTCTTTGCACTCTGAAATCACGGATAGTCACCTACACCGACGATAAATCTGAGAGAGAGTAATGAACAACCGCTAGAAATAAGTATTAAAAACAACCATAGTCAATCATTTGTAACATGATAGTAACCTCCAACATGCTGCCAGAGAAATACCCCAGATGGTGCATGCTCTAGGTAGACTTTTTTTTCCCTGCCGTTAGCAGCTTGGAACCAGCACACAGCCGCAAGTCCAGTTCCTTCCTTCGAAGACTGAACAACCTCCTCGCTGTCGGTGGTGCCCCACCTTCGCCGAATCCTCTTTCTTGGGCTCGACTTAGTCCCTGCAATTGAACATTTTGCAATTCATAGAATTGAAAAGGCTAATAACAAATAAAAAAAACCCCTTTTGGTTAAAATGCTCAGAATAATTAAGTCAGTTGCTTAGTTAAACCATAGAACCTAAAAAACTTCTAGCATATCAACTATAGAGGACTCCACACATTTAGAGCATTGATGCAGTAGAACAAATTCAACTGCTCTATTTCCAGGGAACATATTATTATGCATAAAAATGATACTAATCAAATAGACTTGTCCTAGATTTTTCACGATACCAACGCCCAATTGAACAAAAATGATATGGAAAATATTAATGGATCAAACTCCCTTGGTGTCCTTGATCCGCACCTGCAGAACTAGTGAAGAACACATGAGCCATAGGCACAGGAGAAATCAGAACAACATTCTCAATCCTCTGAATATGAAAAAAAAAAGCCTACTTAGGCATAAAAGAAATTTTAGTGTGTGCCCAGTAGCAAAACATATCAACGAAGAACAGGATTGGATTGGATTAGTATTTTAGTACCTGGATAAGCAGCCAATGCTTGGCACCAGCTCGATCCCAGTGGTAACCATGCTTGAATAAAGAACTGCGTGCCGTGGATCTAGAAGAAGATTTGGCAGCTCATTACTAGACAAAACGCCCTCGGCTTGCTGCCGAGCGTAGCCCGTACGCGCAGCCAGCGCCTCGCCAGCCACCGACTCCACGCGGACGCGGCAGCTCTGCACCCAGCTGACCAAACTGGTGGCACCAACAGCAGAAGGTTGGGACTAGAAAGGAGGCTGGCTATGGCTGGCCGGGGCAGTGGCGGGGTGCTGACGAGCCGAGGGAGGCGGACAGCCAAGACCCAACGACGACCCCGGGCGGCGCACCCCGAAGAGCGGCGATCAGGCGGCGGAGAGAGGGCGGGGATGAGGTCGGTCGGCAACGGTGGATCTCCATGGCGCGGCGCAGAGGACGGTGGCGACTCGCGAAAGTCGCCGTCTCCGACCGATTTCACCCGTCACTGACCGATTTCGCACATCGCCCGCTGCTGGAGGACGCCGCCACCACCGCCGCCGCTGCCAGCCTTCGCCCGTGCCCTCTTCCTCTTGGTCGATCTACAAAAACCGGTGTGGGAGTGAATGCTCTCTAATGCATGAAAATAGAGTGAGATGTTGATTGCATCCTAATATTAATAAGTGAGTAAATACATTATGGTTTATTTGGTGGGGGTAGTACGTGAGGCTTGAGGGTCGGGAGGGAGGGTGGAGGGGTGGGGGTGGGGGTGGGGGTGGGCTGTGTTTTAGCTACAATACAACCCATCTGTAGTATAGTATGTCTATATTATGTATGTGTGTATATATATCCATCATTTTTATAATACTTGACATATATTCATCTATATAATCAAAGTGTGGGATATCATATTTCACCTACAATCTCATACAAAGTCTACTGTATTTCTAGTTTAACAAACTAGTTTTATTTGTTGTTAATAACTAATATAATTTTTACTTTTAGCTCGACTATTAAAAAATATTAGGGAATCACCTAGTTTAATTAAAGACAGATACGTTCTATTTGGACTTCCGGTTTGGGAATAATTCGAGATACAGAGCTATTACCAAAGAAAAATATTTATGAGAGTAAAATGATGACAAATATATTAGAGGGGCTTGACACTTAGAAGTCAATATGCTATGAATGAGGAAGTGGGGATCACACGCTACATCATTCACGCAGTCCGTCCAGAATTAGCTCAACAACATGCCATTGCCTTCAGCTCGCGTTCATCAAAACTAAAAGGGAACTCTTGGGACAATGTAATTTGTTTTTTAAAAGGAACGAAGTAATTTAAATTTTGAAAGAACTCTTTAACTTTTAGAGAGTGATTCCTCTTTAGCCTCAACCGATTGATTAGCACGTGTCAACTCACGACAATTTGTTTATGTTTGTTCGTTATCAAGTGAACAAAACACCATCCCAACAAGCCTTGGACATGTTCTTTCAAAATTATTGAAACATATTATTTATTCCATGCTTACATTTTCTAGAAAAAAAAACTTTCTACCACTATGTTATGCACAACACTTGCTTTAAACTATGCTAAGTTTTTCAAAATATATGAGAGAATCCATTATATGCCATCGAGTTTGTCACAGGTCTATAATTTGCTACTGACTTTATCAGGTTCTACAATATGCCATCGACTTTTACTTAACTTCTACGATTTACCATTGTTGTCTGGTTAGCCTTCACTAGTACTGTACAATTTTGTCCAAATGACCAAAATACTTTTAGGACTAAAACTTCCAAAATTTGGATAAAAATTCTGAAATATTTGATTTTAAGTTTTTCGCCAAATTTTAGATGTTTACAATCTTATGTTTATAGATACATTTCTATTTATGTCGATCGTCACCTATGATAAGGATATTGTCAGGGTTATGGATAAGACATATCTCTTATCTTTGGGGTTACGAAGTATACGGATACAACATACCTTTGGTATACGGGAAGGTTACTTAAACATTATGGAATTCGGTCTACACATTGGAAAATCGTACCCCAAATAGAAGGTGTTAGAGTCCTATTCGAGGAGAAAACGAACTCTGTGGTCTCGTAGGTTAAAGGTATTCTCCGAGTTATACTTGAGGATCATGACAATTTGAGGTATAAATACAAAGCCTTTTAGGGGGTACGGGATCATCAAATCATAGCCATAGCCATCATCATTGAGAAGCAATCCGGAGGACTTGAAGACAAGTTGCTATTTGGATCTCGTCGAGTCGTTCTCGTCAAGGATCTTGTTGGTATTTGTTGCTTTCGTTGTTCTCTATTGTAGCCTCAGTGGTTCCATTATAATCCCATATAAACTGGAGTAGAACTATTACTTTCCAAGGGGCTCGAACCAGTATAATTTTTGTCTTTGTATGTGCTTAAACTCGTTTCGTGTAGATCTTTGTACCAACGACCCTATACTCTCCGAATACCGTAGTCGCAATCTACACCGTTAACAGATATTGATAATTTATTTTTTAGATAATCGATAATTTAATTTACTTATAAAAATATTTAGCTTCATGAAACTACCAATACCAGTATACCACTACTTAGGCTGCGTTCGGCAGCCTGAGTTCCCAACATCACCTTCTTCGTTTTTCGCATGCACGTTTTTCAAACTGTTAAACGGTATATTTTTTACAAAAATTTTTATAGAAAAGTTGATTTAAAAAATCATATTAATTCATTTTTTTAAAAAAATTTAGCTAAAACTTAATTATACGCTAATGAATCGTTCGGTTTATCATTCTGTTTTGCGTGTTGCGTGTGTGATTAGCTCCAGCTGGAGCTGCCGAAAGCAGCCTTAAAATTACTCTCAACATATATCACCGTATCATCGAAGGACCCTCGAACAGTGAGAACAGAAGTCAAAACAGGTCACACCCCTAATAACAACGAGGGCTACCAGCCTATCACGAACAAACTAGGAACAAAAAGGCCGGAAGATAACACGAGCAGCCGGGCAGTGGCTCCTTTTCCGCGGAAAGAGAAACCTGGACACGACTTCCGGGACCACGCCCCCTCATATACACCCAGTCCACGCACCACCTTTCCCGTGTCCTTTCTCACCCGTCCCACCAGCGCGGTCCTCCTGGACCGAGCTCACGCACCGTGGCCCCCCGGCTCAATCCATTAGCTGTAGGACGACGCCCAGTCCACCGCGCCAAACCTGCCTAGACCGAGCCTCCTGCACCGCACTCTCCGTCCACGGAGCGCGTCCCCACCCGCCAGTCTCACCGCCCCTGGACCCGCACCCACGGGTAACATGCGCCGTTAATGGCCGCCGCAACGGTAAACGTTACCCCGTGTGGGAAGGGGAAGAGCAGCCGCGCCCGGATCCCCTCGTCCTCCTCCTCCAGATCACACCACCGTCGTCTCCAACCTCCAATCCATTGAGATAGGCTTCGCCAGGGTGCCCCGCGAGCGAGCGGAGGTGGGCTTAGGGCTTTAGGGTTTGGGGGGCGCACCCCCTCGTTGTTTCTCGTCGTCGCCTTCGCCTGTTCGGGGGGCTAGGGTTGCGTCGACGGTGGGGGGTGGGGGTGCGGGGGACGCGCGGTCGATGCGGCGATCGCGGGCGATTGGGAGGCTGTAGCGGCGGCTGCGGCGGCAGGGGAGGGGATCTCCTCGGCGGTTTGTTCGGAGATGGCCGCCGACGCGCTCTCCATCATCCCGGGCGCCGTGCTGCGCAACCTCTCCGACAAGCTCTACGAGAAGCGGAAGAACGCCGCGCTCGAGGTGAGGTATTTCGGCTCGTTGTAGGGGGCCTGGTTTTGGAACAATCGGCGATGGATTTGAGCTGGAATTGTTTTTGTTCGTGGTGGCGCGGTTTGTATATAGATTGAGGGGATCGTGAAGCAGCTGGCGACGGCGGGAGAGCATGACAAGATATCAGCAGTGATCGCTCTGCTCACCAACGATTTCACCATGTCGCCCCAAGCGAACCACCGGAAGGTTTGCTTAGATCGCCGTTGTCGTCATACTTCCTGTTATTGGGGATCAGATTTGTTGAAGTTCTGTGGCGCTTTTTTTGTTAGCAGGGCGGATTGATTGGTCTTGCGGCAGTTACGGTTGGACTTACCAGTGAGGCTGCTCAGCATTTGGAGGTCTGTTAGCTCTTTGACTGGTCTTATATCCCTGGCGATTTCTCTAATTTAATCAAATTGCTGTTCTGTGTATGCCCAACTCAGTGGTTGGGATTTAGTATTAAGTTTTAAGTAGTATTTGGTTGTACTGCTGACGGGACAAAAAAGAGTCAGAAGTTAGCTGTAGTTTTTTTGGATGGTAAAACCTACCAGTTTTCAATAAGTACCATATAATCTTGTCCATGGATTAATCCAAGTCTAAATTGTTTACTTTGGTATGTTACAGTTTTGATCGTATTTACTTGAGACATCTATTCTGTTAAGTTAGGGCTACGATGGACTATGTTTAGGTCTTCATAATGGTGTGTTCAATTATCAAGTGTCATTTCGGTTGCATTAAACTTTGTTGCTCTATTCTTCCAGCAAATTGTGCCTCCTGTGCTTACCTCCTTCCTGGACCAAGACAGTAGAGTTCGCTACTATGCGTGTGAAGCACTATACAACATAGCAAAGGTAAACATTTTGTCAAGTAATGTGACATGAATTATGCGTTTGCTTTGCACTAGCATTAATCTTTCCTTTTTTGTAGGTGGTAAGAGGGGATTTCATCATCTACTTCAACAAGATTTTCGATGCATTGTGCAAGCTTTCTGCAGACTCTGATGCTAACGTGCAGAGTGCTGCTCATCTTCTTGACAGGCTTGTCAAGGTACGATCGTTTGGGCAACTGATACATCCTGTACGTATTGCATCCTTGATTAGCCCTGATAAACATCGTTTGTAATTTATAAACCAGGATATAGTAACTGAGAGTGACCAGTTCAGGTATGCTACATATGTGATGTCCTTTTTCAATCTCAATATCATGCACAACTTAATCAAGTATCGATTTCTGATAGTCCCTGTATCTTAATTTTGCTATTTAGCATAGAAGAATTTATACCACTCTTGAGGGAGCGCATGAATGTGTTGAATCCTTATGTGAGACAATTTTTGGTGGGGTGGATAACAGTGTTAGACAGTGTGCCTGATATTGACATGCTTGGTTTCCTTCCTGATTTTCTTGATGGTAATGACTCTCTTACTTTTTGAGTATATTACTCGTTACATTGACAGTTTCAGCAACCTTTTATTTGTTACCCCTGCAGGTTTATTTAATATGCTGAGTGATTCCAGCCATGAGATTAGGCAGCAAGCAGATGCAGCACTTTCTGAGTTTCTGCAGGAAATTAAAAATTCACCAGTAAGTCCATCCTCATTAAAATTGCTTGTCTATCTGTATCAGTCACTGAACAGTGAGATGCAATGCAACATACATCTTGCCTGATGAATACCCCTTTAATAACTTTGTCTTCATTTATACCACAAAATTACATTTTTCATTTGTTGGGTATGCTTCCAATGCTGATTGTCAACCTTAAATGAAAAGAATGTAGATTATGGTCGTATGGCTGAAATACTTGTTCGGAGAGCTGGTTCTTCTGATGAATTCACTCGGTTGACGTCTATCACATGGGTATTTCTTTTGTCTTCCATGTTTTTTTTTGTTAATTTTGATATAGAAATTTAAAATATATAGTCTACTTTGATACACCTGAGTAACATTTCCTGTCACATTCTGCAGATTAACGAGTTTGTCAAGCTTGGTGGGGAACAACTTGTTCCTTACTATGCAGATATTTTGGGAGCCATCTTGCCATGTATTTCTGATCAAGAGGAGAAGATCAGAGTGGTACTTCCCTCTCTTCTTTGGACACAGACAATTCTTGAAGATGTAGCCTGCTTGTCTGTCGGAAGTCATTTCTTTAATCTTTATTTACTTTTTGTTGGCTAGGTTGCGCGTGAAACTAATGAGGAACTTCGTGCTATAAAAGCTGATCCAACTGAAGGATTTGATATTGGAGCCATTCTCTCAATTGCTAAGAGGTTCTCTACTCAACCACTTGCATAGGAAATTTGGTTGCATGCCGATGTATCTGTATTCATGGCTCAAGAGTTAAAAATATGGGCAGTCACTTGTAACATGGCATTTGTGAAATAACACTGACCCTTTTTCTATTTCAATTCCAGGGAATTGAATAGTGAACACGAGGCTACTCGGATTGAGGCATTGCATTGGTTTTCCACTCTCTTAGTTCGATATCGTGCTGAGGTGCTCAACTATGATGCTTTTTGGGGCTACGCAGCATATATTTTAACAAGCTGTACCTGCATAATTTATTCACATTTAAATTTTTAGGGAGTGGGACGTTTTTCTTGATTTAGCTCAATTTAAACTCAGTCCTGAAAGTCCAAAAGAAATCCCCCTCTAACATGGACATCTGCACACACAGTTCAAATTCATTATTGGATGATTGATGTTAATAATTTTTTTTTGTGTAACAGTTCTTGGCATACCTGAATGACATCTTTGATCCACTCCTAAATGCACTCTCTGATCCTTCAGATGCGGTGAGCTCTCTTACAAAGCCTTTGAAACTGCACCTTTTCACTACAACTTGCTGTGAGCAGCTGATTTTATATTGCTTTATTTATACCAATGATCTGTGACCAAGTCTTGAAATAAAATCAATGAAGGTTTAACTTAGTGAGAACAATGTGTGCTAATTTATTTTCTTGACTGGTGCAAATTTAGTGCATCGTGGGCCTATTCTTTCTTCCATTGATATTTACCAAGGGGTTACTTCATCCCTTCAAATGTTTTTTTATAAGTAACCCTCATCGCCCTATTTCAGCCATTTGAGTGTTTGACTTTACAAAGCATATACAATTACACAGACATGATTGCGCTTGCAGTATAGAAACCATAATGGGGATGCTTTTCAGTGTTGGCATTGGCAATGATAGAATCCATTTTCGCTTGCTGTTGGCAAGGATAAATTTTGCTGTTGTTTCCCTGCCAAAAAAAAACACCTGCTGTTCTTGCCATTGGATTTGTAATATCCTTTGTTTCATAAATCTTAAAGTGTATCTACTTCTCCATTGTCACTCGGGCTTGACACAATTATATGATAGCTATAGATAACCTCCACATCCCCCCAACCACCACTGCCACCAAGAAGGAAAAATCGTGCTAACCCATTGCATCATAGTTCAATAAGTGACTGATGGGCTGATGGCTTTATAGAGTTATTGACCATTAATATTTTGCTAATTCAATAAATTTGTTGTACCATACCAGAGAGCTTGGTTATTGACATCACATTTTTACATGTGCAGGTTGTTCTATTAGTGTTGGAAGTTCATGCACGCATAGCTGAAGAGTCTCATCACTTTCATGATCTTGTATCCTACTTAATCCACACTTTTCACAACAATCATGTTCTACTGGAGAAGTATGCACATTTCCCCTCTCAAAAGTTGATTACATAGTACACGTTTCTTTGTTATTAGTCCTACTTTTAGAGTTGCACAGTTCATTATTACATAAAATGCTAACTAAACAATGGTTTATGACATACTTCTACAGACGTGGCGCATTGATAGTTCGTCGACTTTGTATTCTTTTGGGTGCTGAAAAAGTTTATCGAAAGTTCTCTACTATTCTTGAGACCGAAGGTGACCTTGAATTTGCATCCACCATGGTTCAGGTATCTCCCACTGTTGCAACACTATACTACTGCCTAATTTAACTGTAGACATTCCGTAACTGTTAAATTTCTTGTAGGCCTTGAATTTAATTTTGCTCACATCAACTGAACTTGCTGAGCTGCGTTCTCTTCTTAAGAAAACATTGGTAGATTCTTGTGGCAAGGACTTATTTCAATCTTTGTACACTTCTTGGTGCCACTCTCCAATGGCTACAATAAGCTTGTGTCTACTTGCACAGGTAATGACCAACTTAGCACTTTTGCAGTTTGTGTTGCTTACTTAGACACTGATCTTTGGATGTTCTTTTCCAACATGTGTAGGCATACAATCATGCAATATCTGTAATCCAGTCTTTGGGAGAAGAAGATATAAATGTGAAGTTTCTGGTGCAACTAGACAAATTAATCCGTCTATTAGAGACTCCAGTATTTGCTTACTTGCGTTTACAGGTAGAGCTCCATTTTCCAATAATACCTCATCTTTGTTTCATTTGGTTGATATGAAACTAGTTTTTTGGTTTGCTTTTTATTTGAATGTTTTGATATCTCCTGATGCTTCCACATTCAGTACAAATGCTGTAAAGCCCATATGTATGCGTTATTCAGTTTATGTGATGTGTCACACTGTCACTGTGTCGGTAGTAGTTTATGAATCTTTGGTGACATGGGCGCTGTGCGTATTTCTTGTCATCTTATCCGTGGAATAGCAGCATGGAGAATTGACTGTTCTGATGATACTATTCTATGATATGGTACTCCAATGATTTGTTTAATAAAATTTGCAGCTTCTTGAGCCTGGAAAACATACTTGGCTTCTCAAAACACTTTATGGTCTCCTGATGCTACTGCCTCAGGTATGTTTGATATCTCATTTATTGTCACCCTAGTCTTGCTTTGATAGTTTCATGCATATTCTGTTTCCAATCTTAGAAGCGGAACACTTGATACACATAGAGAAAAGGAAATTCTCACGTGTTAGGTTTGATGCAGGTATATGCTTAAATTATGCCTAACCTGGACTAGTTAGAACTGTTTTAGTTTACTTAAAGTAAGCAAAGTATCTGGTTATGTGGCAATCTGATGTTAACATAGGTGTGTAACGACCTGTTATTAAGTTGTAAGTTTTAGCCTAGTTCCGTGAGAAGCGACTTGGCAGCTACTTAGTCCTTTCAGTTTTGACTAGGATGGCAGTTGCTGATGTCCTGCTACAAAAGCTGATGCTGAAGCCGTCTGCTTGACATTCGCTGTTGTCGATAACTCCCTGCCGCTTCTCCTTCCTAAACCTATTTCATTCTGTTGTTGCTACTTTTGCTGCTCCTCCCTGCAGTTGCACATAACTTCTCTGGGACAGTACCAACTCTTAAGCTTGCTGAGGCCATCTCCACCTCCTATTGATGTGGCATGGTCATGGTCTGGTTGGCCAACACGACTGATGATGTGGGGAGAAGCCTGCGAGAGAAACAAACGGCATGGGGACAGAGAGAAGTGGCCGGCTATATATAGTGATAGACTGAGCTGGGCTATCCCACCTGATCACCTTTTCTCTTCCAGAGGGCAAAAACCACCGTACGAAGCATGGTGAGAGACTGAGCTTGCTTGGCCCACCTGGCTACCTCCATTCTTTGGTTCCCTTCTTTTGTTGACCAATCACCAGCACCACCTCTGTTCTCTGCAGCATGCATGGCGCTCTGTTGCTAACATAACCACTACCTTTCCTTTTCCCCTCCATTATTCTAGCATCATGCTTTTCGACCTGCATAGGCTGTTCGAAGTGAGGAACCCAACTACACTAGTATGCGTTGGTTCACATGTCCATTGATGATTTTGGTGAGACAACCTATTTCCTCATTTCCCCACTTAAGTAAACTTGCGGTTTACTTAGTCAAACAAAGTAAACCGCTATGTAACTTTTGTGATTATCAATTCATTGTCTCATTCTTCAAGCCAAATATGACACTTTCACCAGATTCTGTATGAAAGGTTGAGCTTTTGTAAACCTTATGTGTGTCCATCCAGGTTTTTTACAGACTACGGGAAGTTTTCAATAGTCATTTTTCTAAGTAGTTCTGGAATTGAATGACTAAGCTTTATGTGTTTGTGCAGCAAAGTGCAGCCTTCAAGATCTTGAGAACTCGACTGAAGACTGTGCCTTTCAGTGAAAATTTGAAACGCACATCTTCAACAAATCCGTACTCTCAGATTCTACAAGTGACAGAAGATGGCAATCGAAATCAAGACACTCAGAACTACAATGCAATCAATTTCCCATCCCGGCTCCACCAGTTTGAGAGCATGCAGCAGCAGCACAGAGTCCATCTGAAGAATCAACTGCAATCCCGAAAATCTGCTTCAGCTGTAGCATTATCACAGGTAGTGTTTCACTTGCATTAAGCCATTAACATATATCTGATTATATTATATATACCTATAAGTTGTTGCTTCCCCCATTAAAGTGTAACTAGGTCTTTAGCTGCGTTCTTAAAATGGTTCCTTAGCTTTACAAGTATCTATGCAACTAAGATCTGTGCTTTCTTGGTGTTGAGTGTTTCTTTTTTTCCCCCCCGCGGGGGGGGGGGGGGGGGGGGGGTCTTTTATCCTTTAATCTACAATTGGTTGTGAGAGTTTCTACGTTATAAGTGTAAATCCTTCTTTTTGCAGATATCTTAAATATTCTAATATCCCGTTTCAACTGTCGGTCTACCTGAATCAGCATCGCATCTAAAGAGTCTGCATAATTTAATCTTATAACATATTAGTTAGTCCCTTTAATTTGCTACTAAAATGCTGTTTCCCAGAAACCTGACTGTTTTCAGAAATCTGCAACTGCAACTAGGAAAAGGTGCTCTTGAATGGCTTCTTTGATTGTGTATCATAGTTTTTCACTGCAAACCTTCATAACTTAGTCAAACAAAGGTTGCCACTAAGATGCTTATTCTTTGATAGGAAAACCGCTATGTAACTTTTGTGAATTGCATGCAGGAAATTCAAAGATACGAAGAAGCACATTCCTCCTCGACATCAGAGATTAGCAGGCCCCCTTCGAGAACATCCAGAGGCATTTCATGATGCATTTGGTTGATTGTGATGTATTATACATTTTCAGGACGCATCGTCACAAATTTGTTGGGGCTTTGGTTAGTCTCCTTTATTTTTTTTCAAAGGAGGTTCATAGGGTACATAGAGTGTAATCTTTTTGTTTGTTTCCTAGATTTTGTCATGGGATGGCAATTATTTGTTGGAGAAAGCTGGTTTCCCTCTCTTCAGCCATTATTTTCCCTTTTCTTTTAGCTGTTTCACTGCTCATGTGGTTTCTGTAATTTTTCAATTGAAGGCCAATGAGCAAAATAGTATTTGGAGATATGTCACGACTGTTCTGCTTATCGATCTCCAATAAATTAGTGATGCAATGTAAATTTTTGTTCCTAGCTCTTGTGATCCACGCCATCTGTAATTTTCTACCCCGTGATAATCGTGAACTTTTAAAATTGGTCCTTGAAAATTTTCTTTTTAGTTTTTAACAAATGCATGTCGCTGCTTTAAGGGGGAAGTCTTGAATTTCTCCAGGTTGTTTTTGACATTTTCAGCTCTGCTGTAGATATATCATTCTTCGCTGTGGCGTGTAATTTTCATTCTTCATTCGTAGATTATTGAGCTGTTACTTTTAATAAGTAGGAGATTTCTTTAACAATAAAATGCCATGTGATGCCTAATCTATGCAGAATTCATTGAATACTTTGGTCATTGCAACCTTCATATTTCGTTTGTTGCGATTGGCTGTTGTGACATAGGCATTTAGTGCCGTGGTTTATTTTATTTTTCTTTTTTTTTTTTGTTTCAGTTCAGTTCCAGCATAGCATTCATGCTATAGGGCTGAACGGACTCAGTGTTGCTTCACTGACCGGTGATTGCGCTTCATTGATGCATAGTAGTAGGCTCCAAATGGTCTGTTTCTGCACTTGTTTTTGCTACATTCGCTTCCTGTACATTACCAGATTGATTTATATTCATTTATGTGCTTGCGATTCTCCTCCCGTCTTTTCCTCATGCAGCTCACCAAGCATCCTTGTACAATGTCCGATGGTCCCACGATTCACAGGGAATATATCCACGGTACAAATTCTGGTCTCAATTTGCCAAAAAGCTTTACTAGACCGAGCATGGCTGGTCCTAGTTCATCCATGAGGCACACTTCTATCCAATCTTGTTGGACAAACACGTGCATCGCCAATCTGGTGGTTCTAAGCCATTCTTTCCTCTTAGCCATCCCTCTTTTTTTTACCCCTCCTTTCATCCTGTGTCTGGTCTCCGCANNNNCTTTCTGCAGGGTGAAATACACACGAGCGGATGACTGTCCAATGGCAAAAGCCATCTCGATTGGCAGATCGATCGAACATGGATAATGCATCGCCTGGGCGCAGCCAACTGCCGTCCATTTTTCTTTTGTTTCCTGCCTCCAGTTCCAGATCTGATTGGCGCCCGACACCATGTTTCAGTCCTCACCTGAACTGCTGATGGTTTCTCGCAGTGGTTTTCCTGTTTGCTCCACTCTCGGATATCAGCAGCCGGTTGGGCTTTTGTCAGTTTTTCAACATGTTACCCTAGAGGCTGTGACTGTATATTAGTTTATGCTTAGTTCTTCATGACAATTTTTTTTAATAAAAACAATTACCAAATGATAATTCAATATGAATTCTCTCCCCAGTATGACCAATCCTAGCTGTGGTGTTCTTATATGTTGGGACATCTGTGGCACCCCATTACAGTAGCACGGTTGCACGAAGAACACAAATTCGTTCCTGCATCAGTTAATTTCTTTTTAGATGGTTGCATAAGTGTCTATGACAGTACTGTTCGTATCACGTGAATTGGGATTAGAAGTGTTGGAGAAAAACATTGCGTGTGGAATTGTAGTTAATTGACAAAGTTTTTGATGGGGATAGGTTGGACAAAATGAGGAGTATCTTGGTTGACCTTACTTCATAAAAATAATACTTTGCCATCTATTAAACTAAGAACAAAACTGTTGGGAAGTAGATTCCTTGGCCAATTGAGACAAGCCAGTAGTGCATGGAAGATGCAAGATTCTGCACAGAAAAATGGGTGGCAAACAACAATTTGAGTTCTTGGATTCAAACATATAGACATAAACTATCTAATTTGTTCTTTGGGTCCCCACAAAAAAAAATTATTTGGGACAACAATGTTACACCTTGCCACCTTGGCAACTGGCATGACTTCTGTGAGCCTAAAGGGTCATCGATCTGGAGATCTCATGTCCAACCCTAACAGCTGAGTTGCCCTCATATGAACATATGAATGACCGTAGGCTTGTTGCATAATATATCAAATATCAAACAAGAAAATAGAGAAAGAGTGAGAATATCAAACAAGAGTGCCAAATGGGAAATATAAACCCGGGAAGATTGAGATCACCTCACTTCCTACTAACACAAGTTAGAAATTGCACAATATCAGTAACTCTAAGCATGGCATCTGATCTGAAAGTCAGTAATATAAGAAGAGAAAACTGAGTTATCTGAGCTGCAAAGGAGATAGTCCTAAATGCAAAAGGTAGCTACTAACTCTGCATCTTCAATAATATACACTCAGACGTTGAGATTAGCGAGAATGTAACAAAATGTAACCTGTCTTGGTCTTAACCAACAATGATTGGAGATATGTAAACAGGGACCAAAATGCTTAAACGCAAATAATTTGTCAAGAGTCACACGTCAGATGATGCTATTGTATGCAATGCAAAGTCAATTTCTTAAAACAACAGGCCGAGAAGAGAAAAGAAGAGCAAAATATGTAGATGCAAAGTCAACCAATGCGGTGAATGGAAGACGTTTGGATATACAAGTAGATATTTTTAAAACTGCTTCGTTGCTGTTTTTTAGAACCTGGCAGTTGTAGATACCATTATAGAATCAAGGAGTCCAGATTCGATGAATAAGTTGAACAGATCAAGGAACAAAGATTAGTGGAGCTAAAACAACAATAATGTTCTGGCCCAACATTGAGAATATTGAAGCAAAGTTCTGCTTGTTTATGCTAGACAAACTCTCAATATGTCATCAATCCGATTAATAATCAGTGTTTTATCCTCAGTTCTTAGGTTAAAAAATCTTTTGTGACATTGCTTTTAAAAAACTTGTAATAAATTGGCAAATCATTGACATCTGTGGAGTGTATGCCACGGCCGTTGTCGGTTTTAACATCTGGAAAGTTATTGTCTATGCAAATACAGAGCAGAAATGTGACGAACCAATCAATGATCATTGTCATGTTGAGGTGAACAGTTAAAAGAAAAGATTCCGTGGATCAATTGGTAATCTTTTTTATAAATTTGTTGGCTGATGTCTACTATTGGAGGCCTGATAGATACATCAAACCTCTACCTCCTGTATTTCTAAGAACAGATAAGAGAAGCAAAGAGAAAAGGGGTCGCTCTTTTTGGCTTAGATTGATGACGTCCAATTGTTTGTTTTTTTGTCATGGAGATGTGGTTAACCAGAAGCATGGTTCTTGATTACTTGTGAAAGCCGAAACTTATAAATGGAAAGCAGTTTCAATTTGTACTGCTCTATAAGAGTTATTCTACTCTCAAATCCTAAGGAGAAAATTAAGTAAGCATCAGTCATTAGCAATTTAGGTTCCGGACAAGTGACCATCCAACAGAACAAGGGGAGCATCACAGCCAAATTCTTTGCTATACTATACATCAGCATCAAGCGTTATTTCGAATAGAAGATATGTCTAAGTATCGAGGCAGCATTTTGTATCTTTCTTTCCCTTCTTTCATTAAAAAAATAGAGCTTGCATATTCTTAGGTCAACACCGAAAACTAATCACCATGTTGACTTTGAATTATTTAAATCGGTGTAACTCAAAAGGTTGTATGTGTTTCTAAAAAAAGAACTTTTTTTTCCGAAACACATTAAAGACACAAATGCTCATATAAACTATTTTGTATTTTAGTTGCACGATCATGTTTACTTAGAAACTCTTTTCCTCATTATATGGAAACTGATCCACTATTTTTTGCCCCTCCTTTTAGTTGAAAACATCCTTCCTGGGAATACATATACGCACAGGCACAATGCTCACAGAATTCATGAGTTGGACACGATGAAAAAACCCCCGAGAAAATAAGAATTGGAGTAAATTTCCATCCAACTTAAGTTACCACGGTCCACGGCTAATTCCTATTGTATTGAATATGAACAAATTGTTTTATTATTTTAACCATGTTTTTTTATACAATAGTGTCAAATTATCATATTATACGTATGATTACACCTCTTCTGTCTTCCTGAAAATACTGCAGCATCCTCTCGATTTGAGATGATTGCTTCAGTTTCTTGCCACACCAGAGGTAATCCATTCCCTTAATTTTTGTTTAAAGATAAAGATAATATATACGCTATCTTTTTAAACGGCCAATATAATTATTAATCAAATAACTGAAAAAAATGTCTCTGAATGATACCTGCCCCTACTTCGCTACCACCGTTGCGATTTGCGACTTGCGACTTGCAAGCACACCGTAGCTAACTTCTCTCCTTCTGGGTATAAATATCCCTCTACTCTCCCTGTTTTCTCCTCATCCCCTGCTTCCTCTTCTACACCTCATTTCTCGCTTGCATCTTGCTCATTCAGATCGCTTCTGCTTTGAGCAATGGCCAACCTCACCGACCTCGTTAACCTCAACCTCAGCGACTGCAGCGACAAGATCATCGCCGAGTACATCTGGTTGGCAACCCTCCTCTGCTTTTGATCTGGTCTTGATTTCTTATATTCATCTGATCTAGCAAGTCGCCTGTTGCACTGGTGCGTTCTGCAAGGATGCAAGATCGCGTTTTTGTGCGAAATTGATCTCCATTTCCCTACCTATGATCGTCGTGGATCGTGAAAATTCATGATTGTTCGCTTCCTGGATTCTACCACTGATCAAACTTTTCTACCAAGTTTCTTTGATGCAACAACCTGCATGATCTTTCTCGTCTCAAAATGTCATCTTTTTTGTTTCTGTTCAGGGTTGGAGGATCTGGCATAGACCTCAGGAGCAAAGCGAGGGTGAGTACGCTTATCTCAGCATGTAATCCTGTACTCGTTATGATCACTAACTAACATTATCACAATTCTGAATTTTCTCACCATTTTTGTTCTTCCGTTTTCATCGAGCAGACTGTGAAAGGCCCCATCACCGATGTGAGCCAGCTGCCGAAGTGGAACTACGACGGCTCCAGCACCGGGCAGGCTCCCGGCGAGGACAGCGAAGTGATCCTCTAGTATGGCCTTGTTCTCATCACCTCTTGTGATGGTTTTTACTTTGTAGATTACCAAGGTTCTTTGTTGCTTATGCCTTTTAACACTTCTTTTCTTGCTTTGAAAGCCCTCAAGCCATTTTCAAGGACCCATTCAGGAGGGGCGACAACATCCTTGTAAGTTCCTCTCACTTCTCTTGTACTTTTTTGCTTTGTAACTGATGACATATTGACACTTTATGACGGCCAAAAGGAAAGAAACAAAAGGTCCTTTGCAAACAAAATTTAAATTTTGTGAGATGGTAGATTTGTTGTAGAAACTTATTATTTCAGGCACTATTAAGTGTTAACCTTGTTGAACTGTAGCTTGGTTTGAAAAAAAATTAGAACATGCTAACTAGTAATTAGGTTAATTTTTCTGGCTGTTGGATGTGCTTGAAACCTTTAGCTGTTTATCTTGCTCTTAGCCAACAAACTGCCTAGACCCTGATGTAGACATGTCAAAATTCTTACATCATTGATTGGCCTGTTCGTACTTTATAGAATTCAACTCTTGTATATATATAAATTAGCCTGTTAGAAACAGTGGCCATGAATAGCTTACGTAGAAGCTACTAAAAATCATGGACTTCAGCTTAAAGCAGTAACTGCATAGTCCTCAATTTTCAACTGTATCGGGAAGTCGCTGGTTTGCTTACTTTTTTAATTTAATGTTACTATAGGTGATGTGCGACTGCTACACGCCACAAGGTGAGCCAATCCCCACTAACAAGAGGTACAGTGCTGCCAAGATCTTCAGCCACCCTGATGTTGCTGCTGAGGTGCCATGGTAAGAAAACCCTTCTCTCCAGATTATTAAAGTATTTTGCATACAGTGACTTAATTAAAATTTTAACTCCGTTGTTAAAAATTTCCTTGTTTCCAATAAATATAAGCATGTCAGAACTTCCAAGTTCTGAAATGATTGTTATATTCACCAAGTGATTTAAATTTCTACTTGGTGAATATTACAATGAGTAGTAACAATCTAGATCATTTTTGTTGACACAAATATAATAGTGTGGTTTAGTTTATCAACTAGCCAAATATGAAAACTAAAAGTTTTCAAGGCCGTTCAAAATAAAAAAAAGTTTTTAAGGACCACTAAATGTGGAGACTCCCAAACCTATATCTACTTTCCTATCTTTTCCGCTATACGATTCTCATAAGGTTTTATCTCTGAATCCAAACAGGTACGGTATTGAGCAGGAGTACACACTCCTTCAGAAGGATGTGAACTGGCCCCTTGGCTGGCCAGTTGGTGGCTTCCCTGGCCCACAGGCAAGAAATCACTGCTCAAAATCTTCATATGCTTCAACATCCTACTATTGCAAATTATACTATAAAACCAAGCTATGTGATGTATGTGAATGTGATGTTAAATTTGAAAATAAAGGCCACACTTGCAGTTTTTATTAATCTAAGGTAGTTGACTTGCTGAAAATTTACAAATCCTTAAACTGCCACTTGAGCCTTATAGGGAACTTAACTCAAACAACCAGCTCTATTTCCATGTGTAGAACTGTCATAGTGTCATGAACAGCAATTAGATATGCTTGTATCGGTAATATTTTCCCCATAAAATTCTCTGTAATTTTCTGAACTTTCTTCTGAATTTTTTTTCTCTCAGGGACCATACTACTGCGCTGCCGGTGCCGAAAAGGCGTTCGGCCGCGACATCGTGGACGCCCATTACAAGGCCTGCATCTACGCCGGGATCAACATCAGTGGCATCAACGGGGAAGTCATGCCCGGCCAGGTACTTCCAATGAAATCTCCATATTGTTCTCTTCATCTTATCACCACCAGGCTCTATGTACCTTAGTATGGCACATGAACACAACGGTTGATGGGTGTGCTAATTCTGATTCTGAATCGGATTCTGTGGGTGACAGTGGGAGTTCCAAGTTGGCCCGTCAGTTGGCATCGCCGCTGCTGACCAAGTGTGGGTTGCCCGCTACATCCTCGAGGTACGTACAAATCATATCCTGATATGATATTATATTGTTCTCAGCTAGCTTGGATTAATCGGAATAAGCATCGAGACAAGTACACTGCTCAACTGTGAGCAGTATATGCTCCAGTTCTGCGATGTTACATCTTAATTAATTAGTACGTTGAGGTTTAGCTGAACTTTTGTCGTGGTTGATTGGTTCCAGAGGATCACAGAGGTTGCCGGAGTCGTGCTCTCCCTCGACCCGAAACCGATTCAGGGTGACTGGAATGGCGCTGGTGCCCACACCAACTTCAGGTAAGGAGACTTCATTTCAGTAGTAGGACCCATTTAAATCACATGAATAAAACAACAAAAAAATAAAAAAACGCAGGATTTTGATAGAAATGTAAGTGCAAAACAAATAATTATAAAACGCAGGAAAAACATAAAAAATGATCGTTTGATTGGACCGCAGAAATGAATGAATAGAAAAACACAAAATTCTGATAAGAATGCAAGTGCAAAATAGATGATACAACATGACGGTTTGATAGGACCGCATGAAAAATGTTTGAATGACGGTTTGATAGGACCGCATGAAAAATGTAGGAATTGGATGAGAGAGATTGACTGAAATTTTTTTTTAAAAAGATTGGAGCTCTCGCTAAATTTCTTCCAAAATCTCTATAGCGGTGGCTCCTAGGCTCGTCGGCAAAAACTCTATTAAATTTTAATATTGATGAGTAAATTGCTGATGAAATTTCTATAACAAATACTAGTTATATTAAAGTTTGCTCGGGCTCAAAAATTTTTTTGGCTTTGCCACTAAGGATTGTTTATTCCATCAAAATTTCAAAGGATAAGATAATATTCAATTCTTTATTTCAAAGGCTTTCATAGAAAATTTTTCTATAGAGTTAAAATCTTCTAAAATTTCTATATGTTTTCCTCTAAATTAAGGGGCCCCGTAGTATCGCTATCTTATCTGTGCGCTGCAACACGGTGGCTGAATCGTGTGTATTTTGCAGCACCAAGTCGATGAGGGAGCCGGGAGGCTACGAGGTGATCAAGAAGGCGATAGACAAGCTCGCGCTGAGGCACAAGGAGCACATTGCCGCCTACGGCGAGGGCAACGAGCGCCGCCTCACCGGCCGCCACGAAACCGCCGACATCAACACCTTCAAATGGGTACGTACATACACACGTACGCCGCGTGCGCCACGGCGTCGCCGCCGTTCGTCGATCGATCGGCTAGCTGACCATGAGATTATAACTTTTTTGCGTGCGTGCAGGGCGTGGCGAACCGCGGCGCGTCCATTCGCGTGGGGCGCGACACTGAGAAGGAGGGCAAGGGGTACTTCGAGGACAGGAGGCCCGCGTCCAACATGGACCCCTACGTCGTCACCGGCATGATCGCCGAGACCACGCTGCTCTGGAAGCAAAACTAAGCTGCATTTCTGCCAAAAAAAAAAACCAAAAAAACGTACGCGTGCATCGGTCCGCCGTGATGTGTCAACGTGGAATTTCGGTCTCGGTTTCTCCTTGGGGTCGTCGTCGACAAGGCCCTTTGAATTTTATTACTAGTCTGTCCTGTTCACCGAGTGTCATTTTGTGTACTCTGAATAATAATGCTTTGTAAAACGGATTTGCTTTTGCCGTAGGGACGGATGTTCTTGATTTTCCTATATCGTGATTTATATATATGGAAACCACTGTCTTTTTTTGTTCGATCAGCTTGTCTGTTTGTTCGATCGGGTTCATCTCTTCTCCACTCTTTACATGTCACTCTGACTGATGCGAATAACTTCGATGGCTGGATGAAAACGTCTGTGCCAAATGTGCAAAGTGTTTGCATTTTGAGCAAGCGTGTTGCAGGCTAAAAGCAAAAGAGAAACTGCCTCGTATATATGCAGCAGCACGTACAGCCTTAAAAGTGTAACCCTATCACATCTTATCCGTATGCAACTACCCGAGGAATAATATCATGTATTCACGTTTCTCTTTAATCTTCAGCCCTTCCTTTTCCCCCTTTGATGGATGTACGCCTATTCTCAGCAGTAGTAAGCACTGTTCCCAGATGGAAAAGGGAATTTTCCTTTTCATTGACATGCCAACCGTTCAATAAGCGAATGCTTCAAGCAGATTTTATGGCTAGAAAAATTGCATTCTTTGCGCATTTTCGAATACGCTACGAAATTCTCTATCACTGATAAAATAGGAGCATCAAATGAATTTTATCATTTTCTTCAGTCTTGTCTTCGAAAATTCATAGCTCAATAGTTCAATGCCTCTCTTGGTTCTTCTGTGAGAAACTAACCACAAAAGCCGAGCAAACTCTTAACGAGCGCAGGCCATTGTGTTGGCTACGTCGATCACAAACCTGTACCTCACGTCTCCCTTCTGCAGCCGCTCCATCGCGCCGTTGACGTCCTCCATGCCGATGACCTCCACCTCGGCGGCGACGCCGTGCTCGACGGCGAAGTCGATCATCTCCTGCGTGTCCCTCATCCCGCCGATCATGCTCCCCGCCACGCTCTTCCCACCTGCCACATCCCACACCGTGAGCACGGACCATCTAGCTCTAGTTGGGCCGTTCGTGATTAGACCGCCAGCCCAATCTATTCGCGGGCCAACTGGTGATGGGCCTAGATTGGTGTGAGGCTGTAAGGCCCAGTAGTGATGAAACACACAAGCACCTGATTGCAGAGGGTACAGGGCTAACTGCACCGGCTTGCCCGGCGATCCGACCGGGACGAGCTTGCCGTGAGTCCGCAGCAGCGTGATGAGCGGCGTCAGGTCGTGCACCGCCGAGACCGTGTCGATGATGCCATCCATGGTGCCCGCAGCTGCCTGCACATATGGTGGTTTTAGCTTCAGAATCCGGATAGTACAACAGATGGGTGCTTTTACCGTGGTGGTCTCTGCATGCATGATGCACCTTCATCTGTTCGACGTTGGTGCTGAGCAAGAACGCGTCGGCGCCAAGCCTCTCCACGGCCTCCGCTTCCTTCCATCGGCTGGTGCTGATCACGGTCATCTTCACGCCGAACGCCTTGCCGAACTTGACGGCGAGATGGCCGAGCCCGCCGAGCCCGGCCACGCCGAGGTGCACCCCTGGCCTGTCCAGCCCGAGCCGCCTCATGGGGCAGTACACCGTGACGCCGGCGCACAGCAGCGGCGCCACGCGGTCGAGCGGCGCCGGCGACGCGCCGCCGCGGTCGGGGATCCGGACGACGTACCGCTCGTGGACGACGGCCAGCTCCGCGAAGCCGCCGTGCACCCTAGCGCCGTCGGGGAGCGCGGCGTTGAAGGACGGAACGAGGCCCTCGCAGTAGTTCTCGAAGCCGTCCCGGCAGTTGGCGCAGGCGCGGCATGTGCTGGCGATGTACCCGACGCCGACCTTGTCGCCGGCGCTGAACCTCGCCACGCTGCTCCCGACCTCGGCGACGACTCCAACGATTTCATGACTGGATTAATCACGCAAAACGATCGATCAATAATCTCTGGATAATCCTGCTGCGCATTAGCTAATTTGCATTACATGTGTACGTACTGACCCTGGTACTACGGGATACTTGGCGTTGCCCCACTCGTTCTTGATAGTAGAAAGATCAGAGTGGCAAATGCCACAGAACAGTATCTTGACAACGACGTCTTCGTCACCCTTAGCTCTGAAACATGAAATGCACGGTGGAGATGGCGAATAATTGACCCTTTTCTGTATTCACGAAAAAAAAACAATGGGGAGAACGCATAGTTGACAATGCATAAGCATAAATCGGCAGGTGAACAATGGAAGAAATGCTGTTGCAACCACTCGACACTCTCGAGTGTTCGACACAGACATCCAGTACGGAACTCGCCCAATGGCGTGCAAACAAGCCATCGGCGCCAAAAAGGTTTTTATTCCTTTCAGCCGCGGAAGTTGGGTATGAGTGCGTCGCCACTAGCTACCTAGTCAATGGCTATCACTCACTCTTTTCTAAAAGATGGCAATTGAGGCTTCATGATGAATGTATCGTGCATAATTGTTCATCTTTACAATCCAAACGTAAGTTTTTTTAATCATAAAAAGAAGTCCAGAACACATTTTGTAGCTGCAAATTTCTTGAAGAAATGGCCAATACTCAACACTGGTACTTCTCTAGTTCTCTGTGTTGTAATTTCTATAGCAGAACACCAGTGACATATTCATTATAGTTGGCACCCCAAACAATTGGTTACTACTGACTGACTGAAGCAGTTTTCAGTATTTCTCATCAGTCATTACACAAAGAAAATATCACCGGGCACCGGTAGAAATCACAAACGGCAGTGTTGATGTGCTTGGTGCGTCAATTGTCAAAGGCAATTCCATATTCCTCATAAATCTGGATCGATAAAGTTTGATGGTACCCGTTCAAATCTAGAATTCCTGACTATAATGAATTAACCAAGTGATGGAGATGACTATTGACTAGTATTATTCAGTAAGTTTGCTTTCATAAAAAATGACATAAATAAATAATTTTAAGTGAACTTCTCTTTGTAGATTTCAGGAATCAGGAACATCTCAACACACATAGAAAGAGAGAGAGAGCAAGAGAGAGATTACCTGAGGGGGAAAGAGAAAGGAGAGAGCAGCCCGTTAGCGTCTCTCGCTGCCCATCCGGCCACCATCTTAGGTTGCTGCTCCATCCCTGTCTTCATCTTCTATGCCTAGAAGAGAGACGAGTTTTTTTCCCCTCAATATATAGCCCAATGGTGCATTGTTAGGTGCAAATGCAATCCATATATAGCCCGAGTTGCATGAACCATCATCTTATTAATGTGATTGGTGCCAAATTAAATGCATTTTATTCTTTTCTATAGATATCATGGGAGGAGAACATATTCATACCATGAAGGAACCACATAATGGCTTACTATTTTCAGCGTTCTGCTATGGAGGAAGTATATCTTAAAAAATGACCTGAAAAACTACGAAACGTCATACCGTTCCGGGATGGTATGGTTTATGAAATCACAACCCCACGATTCTTCTGTGCAGATTGGATCACGCTTGAGCATACACCATTACTGGCCATATGGCATGACAAGACTTGTTACTTTGTTAGATAAGAAGTGAGCTTATAATTATGTTCTATCAGATCGACCCTTACACTTCGTGCCTCATGTATCTCCATGGTATCATAGAGATAACCACAATAATGTTTTATTTATGTAGATGGTACGACATGATTTCTATCATATCTTAAAATATCATCAATTTTAATGGTTATGTTTACAAAGGTTTCATGATATATTCGGAGGCATCATGAAAATACTGTAGATGTTGTATGGTTGTATCATAGATGTTTACCGTGATAACATAAAAAAAATCATAACACCTTCATGATGCTCAGAAGGTATCACAATAAATTGATGTATTATAGACACTTCATGGTTGTATTATAGAAGATACCATAAAAGTATCATTATACCTTCATGGAATCAATTAAGTATTTTGATACCTCTATGGTACCAAGGAGGCATCCTCATAAACCAATAAATTCACCACGATACTTTCATGATATCAAGTAAGTATCATGATACCATATTAGGTGTGGGCATAGTCAGGTCGGTCAATTCGGGCTCAGGGTCTTTGGAGAAACTTTGGTCATCTAAAAGTCAAGATCGAATTGCATTGAGAAAAAGTGAATATCCATTAATTTGGTCTTCGTCATTTCAGGTCTCAGTCATGACTGAAATTTCCATGGATAAGATACGAAGAGGAACATATCATGACCGGGAGGTAAAGGCAGTGGCAGCATCGGGGAAGAAGAAGAAGAAGAAAGTGTCGTTGTTCAGCATGTTCCGGAACGTCGACCGTCTCGACGTGCTGCTGTCACACCCCAATCTGACACCGTCATACAACGGCACTGTTGATGCAAAACACGGTGGCCTGGGAGATTTGCTTTACTCCAGTGCAGGTCCAAATCTTAGACAAACGGGTTCAAGGCGTGCCAATTGGTCTGATCCTGCAACCAACAAGATATACAATAAAACAGTTAGATATATGATAGCCGATCGGCCGATAAGCCGATGACATACTGTATGGACCTAGCCGATGCGATCTGATCGAATCGGCTGTAAGGTGTAAGGTAAACAAAATAAAGCAAACCTTAATCATGCTCCATCGGCTGTGAATATATAATCTATAGACAGAGATTAGATACTAGCCGATGAAACCATAACTAGGTTAAAATAGATAATGTACCAGCTAATACTCCGATACAGCCTTATACAAGAACATCAATCTAGATAAATATATCGAGGCAAGCTTGATATATTTATCCAAAGTGAGATCCTTGTATAAGGGATAGATATAACATGAAAAGTTTGATTAAAGGAAATTAAACAAATCTAGACAGTCATATCAGATAAGATTGGCTGAAACTCTAATGCTACCCTTATTACAAGCAAGAGACAAGCTAGAGATCATGGTTCTAATTAGGACTAGGGCTGATACAGCACAAAGTGTAAAAAGATGCATGATATCTAGACAATCAAGCCTTTGCATGTTTTTCAGGGTGGTAGATACCTTATGCCAATCTAGGCTAATAAACTGATTTAACCGATACCGACAAAACCTTATGCAAGGTTCGGCCGATATGGCTAAATCAGCCATTGACTTAGATTGGCTAAGTTATGTGGTAAATTAACAAGCCATACCTCCAGCTGACAAACTCGAAGCACGAACTCTTCGAGAAAACAAAAAAGAAATTGTGGCGATGCGCCGAAAGTGTTGTATTGAACTATTGTTTTTTTACATAGACCTCAGGCTTATATTTATACCCATACGTACAGACCTTGTTCTTGCCGGACACTATTTACAACTTGCCTAAACAAACAAGTCCTAGGTGGACTCTTACCACAATATTATAAAAAGAAACCTAACTCTTATTCCTAATTAAAAGATACAATTGCCTTATCCGGACTCAATTCCTAATTGGCAATATCTTCAAATCCTTCCCCGAAGTCGACACGAAGCTAGGTTACCTGTATCGGCTCAAACGAGTCCGATTCAGGTTACCCGTATCGACTACCCGAGCCCGATTCCATATCGGCCGATACAGTCCCAGTCGATGCGCTGTCTGTTTTGGAAAACTCCTTTATTCCTTCAAATCCGCCTCAGGTCCAATCTTGTTTTATCGGCCGATATCTGCTTTTCTTGTAAGAGTAGATCGAATATTTTATCGGCCTTGTTGATGTCGAAGTCGTATTTGTCCTCTTTGTCGCCCTTCTTGGCCTATTGGCACATTGTCGGCTTCTTCATCCGGGCCCACTCGGCCAAGTCGACGTCGACATCATCTTCATTGTCTTCGTCGGAGGCGTACTGATAGATAGTATTGATTTTCTTCGATAACTTCTTCGCCTCCTGAAACCTTTGCTCATGAGCCGATACCCTCTGCGCTAGCTGAGCTAGGCTATCAAATTCCCGTGACGAGAACCTTTCTCGTATCGGCCCCAGTAGTCCCTGGAACGCCAAATCGGCCAGTTGGGAATCGGTCAAACTAAGGCTGTAGCACCTGTTCCTTATGTCCCTGAATCGTTGAATGTATTCTGGGACCGATTCGTCAACTCTCTGCCTGATGGCGGTGAGATCGGACAGCTTCATCTCTTGTACGTCGTTGTAGAAGTATCTATGAAACTGTTTCTCTAGGTCGACCCAGCTTCTGATGGAGTTACAGGGTAAAGAGGAAAACCATGTAAACGCTGACCCTGACAAGGAGAGAGGAAAAATCTCACCCTCAACGCCTCCACAGCCGATGCCTCACCACACTGAGCTAGGAACCGGCTTACATGTTCATAAGTGGAGACATTATCCTGCCCAGAAAATTTGGAGACGTCTGGGATCTTGTATCGGTTCGGCAGCGGCACTCTGTCGAATTCCTCGGGATATGGGTGCCGATACACCGTAGAGCTCTCCTTGCGTTTCAAGCCGAACTGATCTCGCATCACCACGGCTATCATGTCGGCCCAGTATCCTGCAGGCTGATGTGGGAGGTCCTGGTGGTAAGACTGCTACAGGCCCTCTGCCCGATACTGCCTGGGGGAGTACGGTTGGAAGTGATGATTTAAATTTTGTGCGTCGTACTGCCCCGCGGTGTACTGCTGATAGCCTTGCGGCGCGTTGTAAGCAGCTGGTTGTGGAGGGTTGCCAGACGTGGGGAATTGAGGTTGTCTGGCCGATGGCGGGTTGACTGGAACTTGCTGCATTGGCTCGATCACCGGTTGTTTCTCCTTCGTCCATTCTGCATACTATTTCTCCATGATGTGTTGAGGGCTTCCTCCCGTTTGCCTGGTGAGGACCAGCGGCAAGGCTGATGCTGGTTGAGCCGATGGAGGTGGGATCGGCGCCGTTGGCTGTGGAGCCGTGCTCAGATCGGTCCTCAAAGTCCGGTAAGCAGGGAACTTATTTTCTGACAAGAAAATCGGCCCTTGAGGCTTGTACTGATGAATGGAACCATCTAAGATTGATTTGACCGTATTGGTCAATGTGTTCACCAGGATCCCAGACTGGTTGACTAGCGCAGAATGAACTGCGGAGTTGATTCGGTCTTGCAACGTCGGCGCAGCGTTTTCTTCGGTCTTGACGGCGTGGTCGTGTGCCGCCGCCGACGTGCTGGCTCCATCTCCAGGGCTTGGCATTATCACCTTAGATTTTTGGATAAGGGTGCCTTGCCGAGTCCTAGAGTATGTCTGCAGGTACATATTTTGGAACTGCTCGACCAGCTTGTCCATCTCAGCTTTCTGCTCTTCATTGAGCTGGTCGACGGTCACGGAGACGACGTTCTCCTCGGAGATCTCACCCTGCTTTGACATCTTGCAGTGGTCTTCTTGTTGTCGCGAAGCTTGCGTTCTTGTTGTCCCACCGGGCGTGCCAAAAGCGTGTTGGCGTAGAATTTCGACCCGCCCAACAAGAAAGCGGGTTCCTCGTTTTCACGGCGGCCTGGGAGGTCTGCTTAACTCCAGTGCAGGTCCAATGGCTTGCCTAGGTGCGTATAGGGCGTGCCAGTTGATTTGATCTACAATCAACAAGAATAAACAAGTAAACCATGTGAGAAACAATGGCCGATCGGCCGATAGGCCGATGTTGCATCGTGGGAGCCTAGCCGATAGGGCGAAGCTATATCGGCTTACTTAAGGTAATAATATGATGGAATTGATAAAATAAATCTAACCCCATCGGCCCATGTTAATATGTTTATAGCAATTTAATGGAATCGGCCGATGAGGGTTGCACATAAATCAATACACTAGCTAATACTCTAGCGCGAACTTATACAAGTCAATCGGCCAATACAAATACACTAATCACAGAGAGATCCTGAGAATACCCTGTAACCAATATACTTATATTCACCAATCCACCTACATAAGTGGCAAATACATGCAAGAACATAGATGATCACATGCATTAGGTAAGACCGGTTGAAACCCCGGTGCTATCCTTAATTACGATCGAAAAACAGGCTTTGAGTTAAACCTCGAAACACGACCAAGGTCGATAGCAACTCAGAGTGTAGATCGAGAATTAACACAAAGAAAATCAAGTCGTCTATCGCTTTTGGGGATGGTAGATGCCTTAGGTAATCTAGACGAGCAAGCTGATTTGACCATCGTCGGCAATAAACCCTAAAACGAGTTAACCGCTGGCGAGATAGAATTAGAAAGCCACGTCGAGATTAGCTAACACATGGGAAACGACGATCACATCGCCAGGGCTTAATGTGCCTAAAGCGGCACGCTAGCCCCGACGATGTAGATCGTCGGGTACGAGTTCTTACCTCTGCTCTGGGGAAGCAAGAACTCGCCGAGAATTAACCTCTTGCGAGGGTTGGCGATGCGCCGAAAGTAGATTAAACTGTGTTTGTTTGATTATGATTGATCGAGAGAGAGTCTATGTACAAACTACCAGGATATTTATACCCGAGATTACAACATGGTCCGTGTAGGACACGATTTTATCTCTAACTAACAAATAAATCTTTGCGGCAGACTCTTGCCAAAAATTAGATCTAAACCTACTTAATTTACAAGATACAATTGCCTAAAACCGAGCCTTATCTCTATTTGGCAACCACCTCGAAGCTTATCTCGAGCCCAGACCAAGCCCATGCTAACTCTATCAACTTTCTGGCTCTATCGGCCGATGACTGTATTGAATCCATATCGGCCGATACGCTCTTCCTGCTAACGCTTCTCCCAGTCCGATACGTTTACCGAGTCCGATATGAGACTTAGTCTGACTCCAATTCAACCCCCTCTCTCCGCGTCGGTTTCCTCTTTCCTCTCTGGGTCGATTACGAAAATCTGCTGTTAACACCAATAGACTAACAACCAACACCACAGGCGACGGCTGGGAATCAGGACGAAACCCTAATCTTCACTTCACTTCATCTTCCCTTCAGGACGAAGGAACTATATATAGAGCAAGGGTGAGTACTTACGTACTCAGCAAGTCACGGGAACTTAGGTGTGTACTGCAAGCTTGAAAGAGGGGCAAGGTTGTTTTGCAAATCCTTTATTTGAAACCATTTTGAAACTACTAAATGATTTTCTTCTTTTTAAGTTTGTGCCGAAAAGAGACTTGCATTTCGATTCGACTTAAGAGATGCTTTTCAACAACTCAAATTGGTAATGCACCGACTTCCTGTGTCGGTTCATTGATTCTCGGCTCACATAGCCAATTCACTAGATTAAGCGGCTCCCCGAGCCATTTTCAATTTCTCAAACTCCAAGAGTCCCTCTGCCCCGCAGCACAACAATCTGCTTTCACTCGGGAAGCCTAGTCTATGATGCCCTCAGACATCCCGGATCACACAGATCCGTTTCTGACCACCCAGGCCATCCATCTGCCACATAGGCTGATTTTGGTAACGATTCCCAATCCACAACAAATTTTCACAAAGCACAGGCAAACAAAACTATGCAACGGGAAACACCTCACATCCGCCAATGATTGTCGGCACGACTGTTCGAACAGTTAGTTAACCTTTGCAGAGAGGTACACATTACCCACACCACACGAACTTACTCCAAACACTGGCCGGTGTCGGAGGTTCGCGACAAAGCCTTTCCAAAGCCAACCCAGGGTTACCTCATGCCATATAGAAGGATTAGAATCTCACATAAACGAATCATTTTCATTTCACAAATCAAACTCCAACCACCTCGACCGGTAATCTGGCAAGCTTCTCTTACTTGCCTTACCAGGTGTTAACACCAGAATTTGGTAAGCCCCGAAGTCCCCATCGGCCCAAGGTTTATATCAGCTTAAAACTAGTATCGGCCTAAAATTCTACATCGGCCGATGGGGGTTTTCTTAAACTAATCACTAACAGCAGTCGGATTCTTGTTAGATTCGGGAAGATCTTATCCAGAGAAGACCGAGTTTGAGGAGGATGTGGCTTGTATCTATTAATTAGGAAGAATTTGTTAGTTTCCTTTTTATCTTTAGGAAAGTGTGTTCAGTGTCCAATAAGGACTTTATCTGTTTCCTTTTATCTTTAGGAAAGTTTGAGTCGTATTCTGTTAGGATCTTTGTTAGCCTATGGGTATAAATATGTAAGCCCGAGGTTCATGTAATTTTTATCACACGATCAATACAACTTCGGCGCATCGCCACCTTTTTACTTTCGTCTTCTTCGGCGAGTTCATGCCCTTCCTACGAGGGGTAAGTCTCGTTATGGCTGCCTGCGCTGTCGGGGCTAGGGTTTCGATGTTCTGATCTCAGCAACATAAGCACCTACTATCATATATCTTAGTCAATCTGATTTAGCTTCTCAATTTCATCGTAATGGCCGAGATTCGTTTTAGGGTTTACGCCGGTATCGACCAAATCGCCTCGCTAGATTAGATTGGCTAAGGTATCCACCACCCTGAAAATCAGTCAAGGGCTTGATTGTCTAGGTCATGCGTTTCTTTTCATACTTAGTGTTGCATCAGTTCAGTTTGATCTACTAAGTCGTGATTAGAACCGTAATCTCTAGCCTGCTTGTTGGCTGCCAATAAGGGTTTCATCGGGGTTTCAGCCGATGAGTTATCTTAACGTTGCATTGGCCCACGAGTTTTATACATGGAGATTGGTCCTGGTCGATGACAACAGAGTATTTATTACATATCTTTTGGATGTTGTGTCATCGGACCTTCGGCCGATGTGTGCTTCAATCTTCAGATCAATATTTATTTTATCATATGATTGGTTTATGCTATATTATATTGCTATATTATCATGTTATCATCGGCCGATCGTTTCTATATAGATGTTTGCTCAGTACACAGCCGATGGATTAAAACCCTAACTACATCAGCTGGCATCGGCATCGGCTGGAACTGCACCATCGGCCTACCGGCCGATCAGCTGTTTTTGCCCTATCGGCCTATCAACTGATATCTTTGGCCATCGGCCTATCGGCCGATAGACCTTTTATTCTGTTATTTTGTATATCTTGTCAGTGGCAGAATCAAACTGACTGGCACGCCCGCGCTTCATCAATTTTAGGACCTGCACTGGAGCTAAGCAGATCTCCCAGGCCTTCGTGTGTCCGCACGCCGGATCCTCACCAGGAACCCGAAGATGCACCAACCACCGCATCCCGGCATTCCCCAAGTATTGGCATGTGAGGTTTCCTTGAATCGGCTAATTACTTAGACAGGGTGTTCCATTCCACCATGTGGTTGCACTTATTATGCTTGACGAATTTTCCATAGGAATCGGTCCTTATATGCGAATACGAGATAGCGCCACACAGGCACAGCACCCGCATCGCGAGTTTTCACAAACTATTTTATTTTCAAACACGCCGACACCACGTGTCGGGTTTTCAAGGCTTCTCAAACCCATTTCCCAAGTTTTCGACAAGCAACGGTGTATGTGGAGTAGTTGGTACTCACGCTCATAGAGCACGGATACTGGAGTACCACAAAGGTGGAGCGACAAGAAAACAGGGTATGGCGGCCTACAGTAAATAGTGCAACTACTGGGTAGGTTCGTCGGTTTGACACGCAAACCGAGGCCAAGCAAGTTATGTGTGTATTCCTAACAATGCAAGTTGCACACAAAAATAATAATGACTTCTCAATTATAGAAGCAATATGGTCAAGGGTGACTTGCCTTGCTCAAGGTCTTCACGAAGCTTCTTGAAATCCACGCTCGAACGAAAATTCGACAACCGCAACTATACGCAAACAATTAAAACCTACACAAAGACCAAAAACAAAATTTTATTTAAGACTACTAATAGTGCCATTAGATATATCTCCATTTTACGGAATTAATGGAACTAGAACGGGGTCAATCGAAGCTACGGATTGAGATATATGAATTTTGGAAGATTAATCGGATTTTTGGACAAAGGAAAGAGGATTTATTGAATTTCTGGAAAAAGAATATTATCAAGAATATTCCTTTTGAATGTGGGGTCCATGAGTCAGTGGGAAGGAGGCCACGGGTGCACCATGGACTGAGTCCACGGACGGCTGGTTCGGTGCGAGGGACTGGGATTGGACTTTTAGTCTGTTGGGCTGAGGAGAAGAGGAGTAGCCCAACGAGGAGCGCGGGCGGACGAGGCCGACGCATGAGAGAGTAGCTCAAGGCTAGCGGGCGAGAGAGGCAGGTCGAGGAGGAAGGTGTTGACGTAAAATCTGTCTCGTCGAGCGTGCCAAAAGATGTGTTGACGTAGATCCTGTGTGTGGCACACGAAGACCTGGGAGATCTGCTTAGCTCCAGTGCAGGTCCTAAAATTGATGAGATACGAGCGTGCCAGTCAGTTTGATCCTGCAACTGACAAGGTATATAAACAGCGGATCAGAGAGCCGATCAGCCGACAAGCCGATGGAGTAATTCCAGCCGATGCCAATACTAACCGATGTAGATAGGGTTTTGAGCAATCGGCCATATATCCAATGTAGATGTTGATACTTGAGTAAATAATACTTGATGTAAATAACGATATAAAGACAATCAACTAATGATAATGTAATAAAATAATAATATAATCCAATAGAAACCAATCGGCTAATAGTGATATGATAGAATAAGCGTAGATTCGAAGGTTAAAGCATACATTGGCTAGAGGTCCAATGCCATTAAATCCAAACGATTGAATAATCAATGAAACCTTTGTTTTCATCGGCTAAATCCAACTTGTATGTAATCCTTGTGAGCCGATGCTACGTCCAGATAACTCATCGGCTGAAACCCCGATAAAACCCTTATTGGCAATCAAAAGCAAGCTAGAGATTATGGTTCTAAGCATGACTAGGGATGATGTAGCGCAAAGTATGAAAAGAAACATAATATCTAGACAATCAAGCCTTCGACTGATTTTAAGAGTGGTGGTTACCTTAGCTAATCTAATCTGGCAAAGCAATTTAGCCGATACCGGTAAAAACCCTAAACCAGATCCCAGCCGATATAAGTAAATCGAGTTACCAAACTAGATTAACTAAGTTATATGATAAATAGATAGGCAAATATATCAACCAAACCAGAGCAATCCAAAAAATCGAAGTGATGCAGCCTTAAACAACAGCAATGTAGCCGATACAATTGCAAGGGCTGGCGAAAAGGACTTACCCCTTCGCCGGAGATCGAAAGCCGATGCAGCCCCGCGTCAGGTGCCATGTTTCGCTGGTTGATAAGTAAAACCTCGAAAAAGAGGGTGGCGATGCGCCAAAAGTTGTATTGATCGAGAGATAGCTTACATAGACCCCAGGTGTACATATTTATACCCATCAGTACATACTAGTCCTTATTGGACAAGACACAAACTTTCCTAAAGATAAAGTAAAAGGTACAAGTCTTATTCGGACTCTAATCAACCTTTCCTAAAAGTAAAAGGAAACTAATTGACTCTGTCTATTTAATAGATAACTTGTCATGCTGTATCCTCCTCGAACTCGAACTCTTCTGGATAAACTTTCTTTAATTGATTAATTTTCTTAACCGAATCTATTAAGAATCCAACTGCTGGCAACTTGATATGTCTATCGGCTCATCCCAGGACTCTGAAGCCGATACGATTCCTAAGCCGATGATGACTTCGGGGCTTATCAAATTTTGGCGTTAACAGAAGGACACGGGCCGGTGCGGCAATGTGGCCCACGAGGCTGGCCGGTGGGCCAAGGGAGGGTGCGGCCCAGAGCGAGCGCGCGGGAAGGGAGGTGGCGACTCAGGCCGGAAACGGGGGCGTGGCCCAGGAGGCCGGTGCGCGCACGGGGACGAAGAGGGACTTTGACCGGTCATGTATGGGACCCACCAAGCCGAGCTGGCGCCTACATGGCTGCCACACGGGACGACGACGAGAGGAGGAAGAAGCATAGTGCTTCGAACAGACGGCCAGTGATGACAGCGTTCTCCGGGGCGGTGCACGGCGGCGCGTCCAAGGGGAACGATACCGAAGCAACGAGGGAGGTATAGGGAGTTGGACCAACGGCTTGGATTCGCCGGGAGCTGGCCGGAGACGACGGATTGCGGCGACGGCAACCGTCGGCGACAAAAGAAGGGAAATCTCGCTAGAGTTTAAGGGATCGATTCACCAGAGCTAGGGCATCAACAAGGGTTCGCGTCTCCATTCCACATGATAGAAGGCGACGGGAGGCACTAAAACGCGACGGCGATAGCTAACAAGGCTTGGCACCGAGCAATGGCGCACGACCAGCTATGGGTGAGTGGAGCGGGCGTTTACACACAGTAAAGATGGAGGGGAGGCTATCTAGTACCCTAGGAGGGAGTAGAGCGGAAGAGGGACAGAGGCACTACCGCGTCGGGACAGGGTGCCAAGGCGGTCGGCCGACGATGCAGAAGTGAACTGTTCTAGCCTCGGCAAGAAGCAAGGCTGGAGGAGAGGAAGAAGCAGTCGCCGCTGCACCAAAATCACGCCGGCACCACTAGCGTGGCGCGTGGTGGTGGAGGACGGTGTCGAGGCGGTGTTGCTGGCACCCTGGACGAACACGGCCAAGGGGAGGAGGAGGAGGCCGAAGCGAAGGGGAGTGGCATGTTTATATAGGTGCGAGTGGCTTCGAAAAGGAAGGAACGGGGCGCGGTGTGGTCGGGCGAAGGCAGTGGCGGTCGCGCGGCCTCTGGCGCTAGGCGTGAAGCGACGGGGACGACGGGTGACGTCGGCATTGTCGGCAAAAGGCGGTGCCCTGTTTTGGCTTGGAGCGGGGATACGAGAGGGTGTCGGCACAGGCGGACGGTGGCGACGATCGGGCGGTCAGCCACAAGGCGATCGCGAGCAGAAAACTAAAGGCAACGTCGATTTGGAAGGGGGGCGCCGGCAGGAACCGGCGGTGGGCGGTGAGAGGAAGAAGAGAGAAAGCGAACTCTTTCTCTTCCTTTCGGTGCACATGTGCAACGCGCGTGCGAGATCACTGGCCGGTGGGGAGAAGTGGGCCGAGCGCGGGCGCGGCCCAGGAGGAAGGGAGGGAGTGTGAGAGAGATGGGTCGGCCAAGGAAAGTAGCCCAAGGAGGAGAGGGAGTCCAAATAGACTTTTACTGGGAATTTTGGTTTGGAGAGATTTGGAGTTGGACTAGCCGGGGTGTGGAGACGGCCCATGCAGAAAGGAGGGAAAGGAGAGGGAGATGGGCTGACCGAGGAAAATGGCCCAAGAAAGGAAAGGGGGCAAGTTAGACTTTTTGCAAAGAATTGAGTTGGAGAGGAATTAGGGTTTGGATTTGGATTCGGATTTGAATTCAAGTTGGAGTTTTGAACTCAGAGGTTCAAGGAGGATTCAAAGAAGGGATTCAAAGTGAGAAATTGGTATTTTGGAATTGAGAGAATATTAGGCGAGTTCAAAGGAAGAAAGGATCGAATTTCGAAATTTGATTTGATGAAACTTGAATTTGGATTTGGAAATTTTGGTAGGAGTTAGAATTTTGGTAACGAGGAGAGGGAACAAAGGAGATTAGAGTTGAGATCCACGGCATGACTTAGACTCTCACTCAAAGAACAAAATTTTCGCAAATAGATTTTTATTAATTTAGGTTTTTAACGTCTCGCAAAAAGCGGAGCGTTACAGCTACTGATAGTGATCAACACTTAGCAATTAGCACAGTTGGCATGTTGGGAACAACACCAGCATGGAGTAGCCGAGGAGAGCAACACAAGCGGAGGCACCAGTAACCGAGTGCGGGGTTGGGCGACGGCGGCTACGTGCATGTCTGAGGAGGAGGGAGGAGCGACTGAGTGAGGGATTGAGGGTGAGGGGGCTAGGGTTTTCGTATGATTCTACCAGGTCTATTGGGCTTATTGGGCCTACTAGACTACTTTGGTCAATTCAGTTAACAGATGGTACTAACTGAATTGACCGAACAAAATTTGGTAAGTTAGGTGCTGAGACCAATTTGAGAACAAAATTTCTCGGTCTTAGTCCCAATCTTTTGGATTCTGGTAATTTTGCCCACCCCATACTTTGTGGTATCATAGAGGTATCATGATAATTCTATGTATCACAAATATGTCATGGTTGTATTGTAGAAGGTTTCATAGTGATACTGTAAGAGAACATGATACCTCCATGGTACCAAGGAGGTATCACATAGATGTCGTTGCTATATATAGTACTAGTAGTATCATTAAGATATTGAAATTCCATATCAGCATCATATAAGTACCATTGATACTTTGTGATTGATATCACAAAAATATTTCGAATTGCTTCTGGTTTTCTCCGAATTGCTTCTGGCCATGGCTTTGGCTATGGCTTATAACTCGATGCCCCTCCCTAAACGTGGTGGCCTTGTATATATAGCATAGATCATCATCTTCTTCAAATAGAACTCGAAAAGATTAAATAGGATATGGCCCTAATTAAGAAAACATTATCTTTCCTGATTAGAACTCTGACACCTATTCCGGGAAGATAATTTCCTTCTTTATAAACCATATTTTTTTAATTAGAGGATATATTCTCGTATACTATCGGGTATATGGTATTGTCGTATTTCATTAATCCGTGTATAAGAGATATATCTTATCCTTGACACTGACAGCTTCTTCGTGTGGCAGCACATGGGGTGCAAGCGCCTGATCTTAACATCATAAACTATATTGTCCTTTGGATTGTATGAAGCAGTGTAGTTACTCCTAATGAATATTGATGAAGATTGATAGGCTTATGGTCCTTGATTAACAATGGGTTTGAGGATGCATTGTTCTGGATGGGTTCAAATGTATTGATACGTTTGTAGGTGTGGCCATGTGGCAGAGGGTGAGACGGGGCAAAGCCCTTGCCGCTGTTGCCTTTGTTCGGTCTCGGCCATTATGATTCGTCTTCCTTGTCTGCAATGAGTAACTGCTCAATCGAATTGACAACGAGGATCGAATAACCATCATAATGGACATATCTGCATGAGTATTTTGCAAGAGTTTTGTTCCCATCCAGCAAATAGTACCGCCCGGTACTGGTACTTACAGGTACCAAAACAAATTTGACCATTCAATTCATTGGGGGTACGATGGGGATTGAACTTAGGATCACTCCCTTGATGCCTTCGCCTTCGCCCTTCCTAGCGTGCGTCGCCTCGCCCTTTCGCCCCATCCCCCCGTGCGCCCTCCCCAAATCGATCCAAGGCTGCGCGGTGGCAGCGTGGATGTCTCAAGGCTGCGCAGCGGTGGCGTGCATGTCCGAAGGTTGTGCGGCGGTGATATGGAGGTCTCAACCCCATCGATCCAAGGCTGCACGGCGACGGCAGGGCGCAAAACGGTGGCACGGCAGCAAGGGAAAGAGAGGCGGCGAGGAAGAAGAATAGGGGGCGAGTTCGATCCAATCTGGGGTTCTTCTACCCGCCTCAACCCCTCATCCATCCATGCCACGTGAAATTACTATCTTGCTCTTCCACCTCTCTTCATCGTGCGGTACAAGATCAGGGACAAAAGTGGTACCTCGCAGTACCGAACACTGCCAACCATTGGATTGGGCCTGATCCAACGGTTCGTATTTGGTATCGCCCCTCAGTGTGGACTATAAAAAAACTCATTTTGCAAACAGACCCTTCAATCCGATTTTTATAGCGGTTCATATTTTTAAAACTAGCTCCTAATTCATAGGGTATAAAAAAGCTGAACAAGCCTATGCCAAAGCTCGTGAACTAGAGGATAGGTAGGAGAGCTCGTCCGTTGACAACCCTACTAATTCGGTCCAGAACCATTGATAACTTGTAGTGGTCCCTAATTCGGATTGATTTTTTAAAAAAGATTAGTCCCTGGTGTTGACTCGAAAGTCGATGATAATATGGCAAGAGCAGACTCTTCGGATGAATGCCGCCGTCGAACCATGCGACGCTGGCTTGAGGACTATGTAGTTAGTAGTCGTAATGTCATCGTCGTCGACATCGATGTGTTGCTACATGACATTTTCGTTCAGAGAAATTGTGAACCCAACCAACAACAAATCAACAATGTTCCTACGTACCGGACAAACCTGACGTTGGCACCACAGCGGCCCGTGTACAAGAATACAACAAGATCAGGAATTTCACGAGTGGACATGGCGTCTCCACAGCAACAGTTTCGCTAATCACCAGTCATTACACTCTTTGACATTGCCTTATCTACTTATCTGGTACTCCTACCTGCTTAATTCGCTCGAAGTACATATGAAACACATCACTAATTTCGAATTCGTCGTCCTCGCAAATCGGTTCAGCATGCTGCTGCTTCTCGTGTTCTTGGTGACTGTGGCCTTGCTTGTTCGAGCATGGAGAGCTAGTAGGACATCTCATGAGAAGGCGCGGTACGCGGCGCCCGAGCTGCGGCCATATCCGCTGGTCGGCCACCTGCCGCAGTTCCTCGCCAACCGGCACCGCATCTTGGATTGGATGACGGAGGTGCTGTCGCGGCAGCCGACGTGCACGTTTGTGCTCCGCCGCCCCGGCGGCGTGCGGGGCGTGGTCACCGCGAACCCGGCGAACGTGGAGCGCTTCCTCCGCTCCGGATTCGACAACTACCCCAAGGGCGAGCGCCTCGCGTCGCTGCTCCACGACTTCCTCGGGCGCGGCATCTTCAACGCCGACGGCGAGGCGTGGCGGTCGCAGCGGAAGGCGGCGAGCTACGAGTTCAACACGCGCTCGCTCCGCGCCTTCGTGGCGCGGTGCGTGCACGGGGAGCTGCACGGGCGCCTCCTCCCGCTGCTGCGGCGCGCCGCGGCGGAGAGCCGCACGATCGACCTCCAGGACGCGCTCGAGCGCTTCGCGTTCGACAACATCTGCCGCGTCGCCTTCGACCACGATCCCGGCGAGCTCCCGGACGGCGGTGACGACGGCCACGGCGCTCGCGCGGAGGTGCAGGTCGACGGCTCCACCACTAGCGGCAGGTTCGCCGAGGCGTTCCGCGATGCCGCCAATCTCAGCGCGGGGCGGTTCCGGTACGCCGTCCCGGGGTTCTGGAGGGTGAAGAAGGCGCTCAACCTGGGGTCCGAGCGGCGGCTGCGCGATTCCATTGCAATCGTCCACGACTTCGCCGACCACATCATCCGGTCGCGGCGGGAGGAGATACGCGCCGGCCACGAGAAGCACGACCTTTTGTCCCGGTTCATGGCGAGCCACGACGAGGCCTACACCGAGGTGGCCCTCCGCGACGTCGTCATCAGCTTCCTCCTAGCGGGGCGTGAGACCACGTCATCGGCGCTCACATGGTTCTTCTGGCTGCTGTCCTCTCGCCCGGACGTGGAGCGCCGCATCCGAGACGAGGTCGCCGCAGTGCGCGCCCGCCGTGGCGACGGCGACGTCGACAGGGTCGGCTTCGACCTCGACGAGCTGAGAGAGATGCAGTACGTGCACGCCGCCATCACGGAGTCGATGCGTCTCTACCCGCCGGTGCCGGTGGACACGCTGCAGGCGCAGGAGGACGACGTCCTGCCGGACGGCACGGCGGTGGGGACCGGGTGGTTCGTGGCGTACAACTCGTATGCCATGGGACGCATGGAGTCTGTATGGGGCAAGGACGCGGCGGAGTTCCGGCCGGAGCGGTGGCTGGACACGGCGGACGGGACGACGACGTTCCGGCCGGAGAGTCCGTTCCGGTATGTGTCGTTCCACGGCGGGCCGAGGGTGTGCCTCGGGAAGGAGATGGCGTACATCCAGATGAAGTCCATCATCGCCTGCGTGCTAGACGAGCTCGAGCTCGCCGTCGACGGCGCGTACCGGCCGCGGCAGGTGACGTCGCTGACGCTGCGAATGGCGGATGGGCTCCCCACGAGGGTGAAAGTTAGAGGAATAAGTCCACTTTGAGTCCCTCAATTATAGCTCCAATCTAATTCGTATCTCTAAACCGCAATATCGGATATCTTAACCCCCAACTATTGAAACTGGCACAATTTGATTCCATCAGCGGTTTTGAAGGGTGGTTTCGTAAACATGACGCTTTGACTCGGTCTATCATGCTGACTCAGCATGTGGGGCCCACATGTCAGTGTCACATTTTCTCCCACTTCCCTTTCTCTTCTCCTTTCCTTCTACCTCCCCTTCTCTTTCTCCTTCCTCCCCAATTGCACGGGACAGGGAGCTTGGCGGTTGAGGCTGTAGTGGTGTACACGAAGCGCGGCGGTGAAGAAGAAGAGGTTGCGCGACGCATTGATGCGGCGGAGGTGGTGCATGAGGAAGGAGGAGAGGCGGCGATGCATGGTGGCGTCAAGGAGGGGGAGCTTGATCTCGATCTCCATCACGAGAACGCCACCGCCCAGCGCCCCCCGAGCCCCTGCCCCTGTCGCCGGCTTCCCCGATGGTGATGGCGCCAATCCTGCCGCTCCTCGAGAAGGCACCGATCATCGTCTGCCGGAAGCGGAGCTCCATCGCGAAGGCCGCGGCCGCGGCTGCCAAGGGGGAGAAAGCAGAGAAGGCAGAGACGGAGGCGAGGAGAAGAAGGCTCGCGGGATGAGGACGAAAAAGAGCCGGGGACCCACGAGGAATCAGAAGACGATGAAGGTCTCGGAGAGCGGCGAGGGGACGAAGAAGTCTGACAAGAAGAGGGGCGACGGGGGCGGGAGCTCGGCGGCAACGCTGAAGCTCTCCGCGGTGAAGGAGCAGCAGAAGAAGTCGTCATCGTCATCCGGGATGGGGACGCCGAGCACGCTGAGGAGGAGTGCAAGAACGCCACCGCCCAGAGGCCCCCGAGTCCCTGTCCTTGCCGCCGGCTTCCCCGCGGCGCCTGACTCACTCCTCGTCTCGCTCCCTTCCCGCCACGACCGCCGCGCACCTCGTGGTGCTGGGTGCTAGGTGCTGCGGCGGCGTCGCGGAGGTGGTCTTCGAGCTAGCAACGGGAGGAGATCCGCCGCAGGTGCCAATCTCCTCCCTGCTGCTTTAACCATGGTGCCAGCCCACCCAGCTTTCACCACGGTCGAGTCGAGGGCGCGACGGTGGAGGAGCAATAGTGGACGCCTCAACATCGACCTCCCTAGGTCCCACCAGCCATCGCCCCTCTACTGCTACCCAACCGCCACTGCACCCCTCATTGTCCCGTCGTTGCCGCCATGTAGAAGAATGCACCCAGGGATGAGGGGCCGAAGGGGAAGAGGAAGGAGAGAGAGATAAAGGGAAGAGGGAGATGACATGTGGACTCCATGTGCTGAGTCAGCGGGATAGATTGGGTCAAAGTGCCATGTCAGCGAAACCACCCTTCAAAACCGCTGAAGGAGTTAAATTACACCGGTTTCAATAATTGAGAGGTCAAGATATCTGGTATTGCAATTCAAACATAAGAATTAGATTGGAGCTATAATTGAGGAGTAAAAGTGGACTTATTCCAGAGTTAGAGACAATTCGATGTGACATTTGGGCTTGTGGACCGTGGCCTTTGGCAGGCCCAATAAAGAACCGTCCGAATAATTGGGCTGGGCCGAAAGCTATCTTGGTGGTCCTGGGCCTATTCATACAGCTGCTGTATGTAAACGTTTTTCTTTTTTAAAAAAGAAAATGGATATGGAAGATCATGACATGTAGGAGTATGTCATTACTCATTAGATCGTCACAGATTCAATAAAATCTAGGGCGCTTGATGGAACATGCAATTGCGGAAGACCACTGAACAACCTCGAACCGGTCATTATCATTTGAAGGAGTACTGGAAATGATCATTTGCTTTGCTTGCTTAGGTCTTTTTTGAGCTATAACATCAGGTGAAACGTAAACCTGTATCTTCAAGGCAAGGGAGAGAGTTCTTTTGAGTGAGCATGTTGGCCTCCAAAAACTCGTTTTCAAGCAATGTTTGGGCAAGGTGCTGAGCTATACATGGCCAATCTTAACTTAGAATGTTTATGATAAGATTTTGTCAAACTTTTAAAACTTTAATCAGCAATAACTTTTCAAATAACTGTAGGTTACATCGATTTAGTTTGACTTGAAAAATATTATCATGGTAATATGGATTTATTTGATTTTATAAACTTATTTATAAAGCTGATAGTCAAAGTTTCAAAAGTTTAACTAAATTTCGTTTAAGCATACAAATAACTGTAGATTGCATCGATTTAGTTCAACTCAAACCCACTGACCGATTGCAAATAACTGTAGATATCAGTCGACACGAACTCGCTGATTGCAAATCACTGGAGATACCAGAGGACTGATACTGCTATTAATTACTAGCAGATAGGGAAGTTTCACTTTCGACCCGCCCCACATTGTTTATCTGTGGTGTGCGATTGAATTAAAGCCCTTATTACCGTATGATTAGTAAGTCTGAGCTAACTTGTCACTTTCCCCTGCTCATGCTTTGCTTCTAACTTTCTCTTCTTTCGATAAAGAAAACGCGATGCTCGCCTTTGTTCTTCTTCTACCCGTGTCCATCGACACAGACCGCAGGCGATAGGAGGAGAAGAGGCTTTGCGTTGTCAACAAGCCTTTGACCTGGTCTCGATCGATTCCATGGCGAAAACGAGACAAAAGTTTAAAGTTACAACCCTCTCCATGTTCACTGAAAAGATCTACTTTTTTATATAATGGAAATCAGTGAAAAGAACAAACACAGATGTAACCCAGAGCTCTATGTCAATTGCAAGTTCGCAACAAGAAGGCCGCCTCTTCAGGCACGGACGAAACTATTCATGGTAGGTATTAGGAAGCAATCAGAATCAAATGGTGTCGATGCAGATGGATTTTGCCTGACAATTAAAAATTTTCTTGCAAGGTACAGCCAGGCGCACATTCACTGTAACTAATGAAACAATGATTCCTCTGTCTATAGAGCTTGCTGTTGTACTATAGTTTTGTAGTAGCATTTGATAGTTCGGTTTCTACTTAAACTAACTCGATTGTCGATTCTGCTAGTGACGACTATTTATATGATTGTCTTTCAGGAGGAGCAAACATGGCTGGTGTCAGGGCTGAGTCATCCTATAATGTGAGCTAAGCTAAGAATAGATGGTGATATACCAGTTTAGCTAGCTAGATGGTTAGTCCAAACTACTTATGCATGATCACTCCTGTGGGTTTGGACGTGCTTCGTTTTCGTCATTAGGCAGTAGGCAATAATACATTTCACTTTGCTTTACTGTTTTATCAAGTGAAGCAACGGGTTGGAGCTTGTATTTAATGCTTGTCTGTAAGGCATGCTTCAGTGAACATTGCAAGATCCAGTGTTGAGTTGACACTTGACAGCCACTGATCAGCATAGTCAACTCTCTGATATGGAGCATGACTGGACCACACTTGTTGGGTGTAACCATAGGTTTTGTTTATCAGGATTGAGAAGATCAGCAATTGGGGTAGAAGTAATTTGACTACATGGGATTTGTTAATTGTTACCCATGTGCAGATGTTGTCACAAAACGGTATAAATCGGCAGCATTAGCATTGCTAATATATCTCTACTAGATTTGGCCTTCTTGGTGAAGAAATGAAGGATAAACTATTCAGGTTTTCAACACTATGATTCAGTACATGACAAGTCACTGAAACTGGTTGGAGGAAATGAAATCCAGAAAGCCGTTAACTCAAGATGAGGCTGTGTCAATCAGAGGATCATTACAGCAAGGTCATGCAGTTATATAAATAATCTTCCAATGACTAGGCTTAACAATGTTTAATAAACAAATTTTGCGTCCTATATCTATTTTTCTGGTCTGCAGCTAATTCCATAGTTAATTGCACGCAGGTACTATTGAACGGTCTGATTTCTATCGTCAACTCTTCTCATGTGTTTTTTTTTTATTTATATGTTTACACATTCTTTTATTCCCTATCACAACGTATTACACGTCCGAAATCACGCTCCTTCGTTTCCAAACATCCATTCCTTAAAAAAAATAAAACTCAACTAACGACTAGCTATCTGCAATTTGCAAGCAAAATTTTAAACAACACAATATGCAAGCATTATCAAGTGGTAGTAACAATAAAATATCATAATCCAGATCACTTCCTCCCTACTCCTTGACCTTTAGCAATATATCAAATCGGAATCCAAGCTAGCCATCTCATACTTTACCACCCCATCATTGCAACCAAACAAGCTAGTATATTAGAGTTTTCACAGCTCACTCTTAACCAAATGCAAAACTGCACAAAGATCATGTCCAGGTCACTTCACCTGTGCACAAACTAGCTAGTGATGTGTACCAGCAAGAACATACCCAACTGCCATGGAATTGGGGCATCAGAGGAGAATTCGGTGCATAGGTACATAGGAAAACGAAAGTAAATGGGGCCTTTTTCCTCTCCACCCAACGCCATTATAAAGAGGTTAAGGTCTACATTAGGTGCTGGCTGATCAGCAAAATAAGTCAAAAGTCTTGCTTGAGCTACCTTTGTTTCTCCCAGTAGATTGGCAGTGCAACCAACTCTGATGGATATTGTCCTAACAAAAATGATCAGCAGCATATGCTGAGGCCTAAGGTCCACTTTAGTAATTCAATAGAATGTCGTAGAAATTTCACATAAATAGTTCAACCCCCACATAATTCTGGAAAAAGTTCCCTCCCCTAAATCAGATCATAATGAAACATACATAAACACTCTTGAGGCCTAAGGCCCACTTTAGTAATTCAATAGAATGTCGTAGAAATTTCACATAAATAGTTCAACCCCCACATAATTCTGGAAAAAGCTCCCTCCCCTAAATCAGATCATAATGAAACATACATAAACACTCTTAAAGACTCATTTGGAATGCATATATTTTACAGGATTTTCATATGAATTATTTCAATTCCCGTAAAAGTCCTCCATCCAAAAGAGGCCTTATCTTTAATTTTTTATTTCCTCTTTCCAAAAGAACCTTGTGATCATTGACAGAAAAAGCTAAATTTAACACAAATAGAACATCCACGAGGACAACCAACAAGGATTAGGAATAAATTAGTAGTATCAGTCCGGCTGTAGCAGCAGGAGAATCTAATGATTCCGACGAGACATGACTCATGAGCACCCAGCAAGCTGGTGTCCAGGCTCCAGAGCCAAAAGGCAGAGCTGGTCGCTTTCAGGCTGTAAGCCAGGCCGCATGCTGCAATGGCCGCCGGCCGACAGTTCATGGAACAGTGTAGTATAACATACACTGTACAGCCAGTATGTTCTTCACTTCTTGCTGGCTGATGCTGCTCAGGTTGGCTTGGCTAGTTACTGAAGTACTTTTACAGGTTACAGGTACAGTACAAAACTACCAAATTACCAATGCTGATCTGAGATGAGGAGTGAAACATTTACAAAACGGTTCGGTTCGTACTTGTACTGGGCCACTGGGGCTATTGGTTAATGGTGTACTACATGCGTCTTTAATTCCTCATTAGATGTTATTAATTGGCAGCTACAATGAGCGAATTGAAGCCAGCAACTAGTGTGCCAGCTGGTTTGACATTAGACAGCCCGCTAGCCCAGTTTCATCAGCTGGCCAATCCGTGTACGGAGTAATATTATACCACTAGCACTATACCTCACGGGTACAGGAAATCGCAGACAGGCAATCTGAGCCGTCCATTATCAGTTTCTTTTTCTGAAGGTGCCCATTTTGCCTTATCAATTTGTCAGCGTTGAAACTCGGAATGTAACAGGCTAACGACGCGTGCGTTAGGTCTATATATTATCATGGGGGCATTAACAATACTAAATTATTTTTTTCTGTCAACAAATTGTATCAGCAACAGCATCCTATGGTAGCGAATAATATCCACATTTATCAGATGATTTAGACTTCGAGTTTGTGCTATTTAATGATATAAGAAAAATTCCCGTATTACTATATACTTCCTCTATTTGTTGATGCTAACTTTCTTTCTCCAATATAATCACATTCAATCTAACCATGTTATCTTCGGGTCCTTTGAAACGCATAATTTTTTGCAGAAATTAGTCCAGTTTTCAGAGAAGTCCTCCAAAATCCAATTCATTTCAGAAGGTCTTACAGTATATATAAGTGTATCGTCGGTGCCATTTTTAACGGGTATGATAAGGTACCGTGTGGTATAACTCTTGTAGTGTCCATTATTCATAGTACCAACTAAACAATGAGGAAAGATCATCCTACTGTTGTATTCGTTCAGTCAGTCCCCACCCACTAATTTATTGTGCCACATTAGTGCTAACATCCGGTTCTACATTTTGAGTATCATTTGCATTTGCAAAACCTAAGCTAATCTTGCATCTGGTGACACTGCTGGTCTGCGGCACCGTTGAGTGCAGGCTCAACACTTTTTTTTTAAAAAAAAACTGTCACTGTCATGTAAACTGCGTACAAACACCAGATTGCATGAGCATGGGTCTCTTTCTGTCGTCGTGTTAACTTGGACATCACTCCTAGATAAAGAGCACACGCTGATCTTTTTTCCAACCTACTAAACCAGCAAGCTAGCTAAACGCCATTTGCAGGCAGAGAACTATCAGATGGCAATTTCGCCAACCAAAAGATGGTTAATTACACTCTCGGAAGCAGCCACCCCAACAACCATTACCTCCCCCTAACAACCAGGATAAGAAGAGACGGGAAGCAAAGCATGGCAACGAAAGCCTAGCTACCTGCAGCTGAAATGAAATCATTTCGTATTTTAAATAGCAAACCATACAGCTGGTGGTGGTATTCGTCATAGATACAACGCATTATCAAGTGTTCCTTTCCAAGAATCAAAGAGTACAGTGACATGTGCTATAGAATAGAATCAAAGCCCGTGAGAGAAAGGCCCAAAAAAAAAGAAGAAAAAAAAAGAAAGGAAGAAGAAAGAAAAAGTAATGAAAAAACATGCACAAGTTGCTGATGAACCAAAAGTAGCCTGGGGGAGCAAGATCCATGCAAAGAACTAAGCAATTCTCCAACTTAATTTTCCATTCGCTGAGGCTGAGATCGATGTACGGTGATCCAGACGGCAATGTCGGCTGGTCGGTTATAGAGAAGGCTCCTCGCCCTCGCCGGCGCTGTCGGTGGCGGGACGGTCGCCGAGGCTGGAGCGGCGGATCTCATCGATTCTCGCGGCCACCTCGGACATGGATGGTCGCCTGTCGGGGTGCTGCGCGGAGCAGTCAATGGCGAGCTGGAGGAGCTGCACCATCTCCTCCTCGACGTTCTGGTACCTGAGGAGCTCCTGGTCGAACACCTCGGCGGTCCACTCCTCCCGGACGACGGACTGCACCCAGCGCGGCAGGTCGAGGCCCTCCTCGTTGACGACGGCGTGCGTCGGCGCCTTGCCGGTGAGCAGCTCGAGCAGCAGCACGCCGAAGCTGTACACGTCGGCCTTCTGCGAGACCCGGCGAATGTCGGTTACCTCCGGGGCGCGGTAGCCGGACACCCTCGTCGGCGAGAAGGACGGGCCGACCAGCGTGGGGAGGCCGTGGTCCGACACCCGTGCTTCGTAGTTCTTGGTGAGCAGCACGTTGGACGACTTGATGTTGCCGTGCGACGCCGTCGGCCCCGTCGAGTGGATGTGCGCCACGCCGCGCGCCGCCGCCAGCGCGATCGCCGACCTCGTCTCCCAGTCCAGTGGCGTCCTGCCGGACGCACGGTTCCCTGCAATCCCATGAGATAACACCAAAAAAACTGCGTCATCCACCGCGCATTCCCCATGAATTTTACTCCGTTTTCACGACGGCGGACAATTAAGAATGTTCACAGCACGGTGCACGCGACCACAGCGCGGTAGCTTCCGCTTCACGTCTCAAGTGTGTGTGCAACAGTGCGCGTGTACATCTATGATCTGTCTACGCTGTCCGGGAATGAATAATTCTTCAAATCTGTACGCGAGAGAGAGAGGAGAGGAGAGGAGAGGAGGCCAAATTATTGGCGCGCAAAAGGGGAATCCCGAGGAACAGTGGCGCCAACCAAACGTCACATGGTCCATCAAACCACCCTACCCGGCCTGCAACCCGGGGCACCGGCTCACATGCGCCACTTGCCCCAAATTTACCACCAATCTACCACAACTCCTACTATACTAAACTCTGGCACTCTGCTTACTTTACTGGCACCAGTACAGAGGTTTCAAATGAACAGCGCAAGTTGCTATACCTGTTTCAACTGCGAGTTCGAATGCCGAGACGTGCCGGGGGCCAGTCATGGCTGTCACGTTGTGGGCTTAAACTAAGATTAGATCTCACGCTCACCTCTCTGGCAAACACTGAAGCAGTGTTTGTTTGCTGGTAAACAAACTAATCGCGGTTCACCCATAGGACGAAGTACACTTGGCTTTTGGCAGCGCCCGGCGAACCAGCTCAGCTGGCTCGGCGATACACGGCTACACCAAGAAGAAAAACCGGTGGATCACTACTGGATCGGAGTAGGTGAGACCGTGAGAGCACACCATTGATTGGGAGCCGAGGCGGAGCAGCCACAGTCGCGACCCAGACGAGACACACGCCGTGGTGGTCGACCGAAAACGAGACGCACACACGCCCAGGCGAGAGGGACGCGACACCTACGCGAAACCCCAAAGAGGCGAGGCGACGAGTACGCGCGCGGCCACCGGAGGAATATCGCCAGGCTGTAGCGGCGAGATCGCTCAAAAAACGCATGGTTTGATAGTGTGGATTCGCTTCGCCGACAGAAGTGGTGGCTTGGGCATGGCGGAAGCGTAAAAAACGGATGGGGATTTTTACCGTGGAGGAGGGCGGAGAGGCTGCCCATGGACATGTAGTCGTAGACGAGGAGCTTCTCGTCCTTGCTGAAGTAGTAGGCGCGGAGTGGGACGACCAGCTCGTGCTGCACGGCGCCGATGGCGGCGATGCGCTCCCGGAACTCCGGCTCCGGGAGGTCCACGTCCTTGAGGCGCTTCACGGCCACGGCGGAGCCGCTCTCCATCACGGCCTTGTACGCCGTCCCGAACGCGCCCTTGCCCAACACCTCCGCCGACGCGCGGAGCAGGTCCTCCAGGTCGAACGGTGGGGCCGCCGCCATGGGCCCGAAGAAGATGAGCTTCTTGGACCCGCCCGTCGCGCCGCCGGTCTTTGCTGCTGCCGCCGCCGCGACGGCGGTGGCTGGCGCTGCTGCGGCTGCTCCGACGTGGGCGCCGTTGCCGGCTGCTGAGCCGTTCTGTCCCTTCGGTTCCATGTCCATCGGAGCCATCTGGAGGTCACGACCCTTCTCCACCGTCACCGCTGGCGTGGATGAGCTAGACTTCTTCCGGCAGAGGAAAAAGATGAGGGCCAGCAAGAGCAGCACGCCAAACACACACCCGATGGCAATGCCGGCGATGGCGCCACCCGAGAGCTTCTTCTTCTTGCTGCTGGCGCCGCCGGCGTCTGCCGTTCCTCCCCCAGCAGGTTGAACCTCCGGAGATCCGGCTGGCGTGAGCGCGGTCTCGCCGGGGCACAGGCCGAGCGGGCCACCGCACAGCCCAGTGCCCAAGAACGAGTCCTTGGGCATCTTCCGGAGCGATTTAGGGATGGACCCGTTGAGCTTGTTGTACGACACGTTGAACTGGCTCAATGTCGGCAGGTCCAGCTTGGGGATCTCGCCGGTGAAGCTGTTGCCGTCGAGGAACAGCGTGCCGAGCCTGTTCAGCTTGTTGAAGTCCGGCGAGATCTCGCCGGAGAACTTGTTCCCGGCGAGGTCCAGCCTCACGAGGTTCTTGAGGGTGAACACCGACGCCGGGACCTCGCCGGAGAAGCTGTTGTGCTGGAAGTAGATGGCGCGGAGCTCGGACAGGCGGGAGAGGTCGTCGGGGATGGGGCCCGTGAGAGCGTTGTAGCGGAGGGAGAGCGTGCGGAGCGCGGAGAGGTTGCCGAGCACGTTCGACGGGAGGGTGCCCATGAGGCCGGCGCCGGGGAGGCGGAGCTCGGTGACGCGGCCGTTCTCGCACGTCACCCCCTCCCAATTGCACGTCGGCGTGCTGCTGTTCCACGACGGCAGAGCGGACTTCCCCACCGCCGACCGCAGCGCCTGCAACGCCTGCGCGTCGGTGTTGAGGTCGTCGGAGAAGTACCCCGGAACCGCAGAGAGGAGCACCAGAACCGCCAGAGCCACGGCCGGCGCCGGCATTGGCGCCATCGCCGGCGGCAGTGGCGCGCACACGAGTGGGGGGAAGAGTGGGAGAGTAGGCGGTAGGTGTGAGAGGGAGAGAGCCTTTACTCTCTCGGTTCAGGGAGAGCGAGCACTGTCATGGAGGCACACACACTCCGTGTGAGGAGAGAAGAGTACTACTAGTAGTAGAGGGAGAAATGGACTGGGCAGGTGATGGGAATCTTGAATTATAATGGAAGATTTGTTAGCTTAAGCAGCTGGATGTGGTGTTATTGAGGGTGTGAAATGGGATTGGGATTGGGATTGGGATTTGGGAGAGGAGGAGGCTTGATTGCTTTAATAATGGATTACTAGGTGGCACTTACTGGAGCCTAGTTGGAGAATTCTCTCCTTTTGCTCTTTTTTTATCCAAAGCTCCTGCAGGTGCAAAAGGCAGCTTGGCAGCAGGTGCTCTGTCTTTAAAGGTTAAGTAAGGCTGGATGTGGGACCAGCAGGACAAAAGAAACTAGGAGGAGTCCATAATTTGATTTTTGAAAATCATAAGCAAAGTCTTTGTTTCACCATGGAATTCGATATTCTTAATCCCCGGTACTAGTACCTGAGCCTGTCCATTCATCAGTTCCCCCAGAGTGAATTCCGGCTTACTCCTACAGTATGTGCATTCGCCAGTGAGAATTTGCTTGCATATCCACTAGTCGCGGGTCCAGGCACGGCATGTTATCCCCTTCGCGAGCATTTATCGGCCAGTTCCCCGATGAAGCTACACGAGTAGTACGATTCTTTCCAGTGTACGAGTACATGACTTGAATCTTCATCTAAACGCTAGCAATACAGTAGTAGTAGAATACTACTACAATAGATCCATTAACGGTTTCTAACGGTCTTGGGCAGGGTACCGACGATCACAAGCTCTATCGCCAGTTCACGCCATGATGTTGCAAGCAAGTTTTTCTTTTGCAGTTGAGCTTTATGCCCTTGCGTGTGACCATTTCCGAGGTGTAGCCTGGCTGTTGCTCTGTAGCTGCATTGCATGGGCCAACGAGTTTGTGGTTTTGGTCGTAAAAGATTGAGATAGGATGGGCCCAATCTGTGCAGGAGGCCACAGATGCTACCAAGAATATGGGCCTTCATGTGTAACCATGTTGATGCATAGACTGGGCCTGATTTCGTATTCTCCAGTGGACTTGGAGGGTGGTCCGCGTGACAGAGGCTGCTGCCACGACACGGGAGACCGAAACGAATCAGTCGTCGTCTTCCTCGATACCTCCTTTTCCTGTCTCCTGTCTCCTGCTTCCAGGTTCCCAGCCTCATTTCTGTACTCCCCATCTCAATTTTTCCAACTCCCTTTTTATCTCTGGTGTTCGTATGTGCTTGGATTTTAACACTGATGCTTCCGTGAATCGTGGGAGGAAATTGGATGGACGAGAATCCAGAAATCGGCTTGAGAAGTCCCGGTGCCAGTGCAGTGGCAGGGTCTCGGTGGCGGCGAGGTCTCGCTTCTGGCCGCCGGATTGGGATCCTCTGATGGGACGTTGTCACTCCACCGCCCACAGGTCCAGACATCAGTGACCACGTCAGAGGATTACTTTCTCAGCATGCCACCTCCGATGCATCGTTCTTGGAGAGCTCTCCTCATACCTACTTCTTTCGTTTCAAAATAAATTAACTTTTAAAATTTAAAATTTGTTTCAAAATAAACTAACTCTTATTTTCTTACCTATCATCAATTCACAAATAAAAAAAAATTATTATTTCAATACATCTCACCTACTTATCGACCAATACAACTTTTACATTAGTTAAGAGCATTGTGTTTTTTTTTCTTAAATTTTTTTTGAGATGCTAGGGTTTGAATTTTTTGAAAACGAAAGAAGTACTTATCAACCATGACAATGCAGCCACCACCGCGGGACAATAGTAGAGCAAGAACGAACGAACTAGTGAACCATCAGGGTTTACAAAACTATACGGTTACCACGGTTATCACATAAGGTAACCTTATCAGATTTTAAAACCACGATATACCTCATGGTAACCGCATGATTGTGACGGTAACCACACGATTATTATGTTAACCGCCAAACCGTGGAATGACGAAAATCCCACCCAAAACGATTTGGTGAACCCCGATATGGATTCGTAGGAGTAGGAACCTTTTTGCAGGTGGTCAGATGGTAGCGATCCTAACAAGGGGCCTTGTTGCAAAAATCTAGATCGCTACCATTACTATGATACGAGTAGTGCAAAACTTTAGTTTATGCAATAAAAGTACTTGTATCATTGTTGCAAACTGATTTGTCTTATATGAGAATAAATCTGAATTTATTATGCTCAAAATATTGCTTAACATTTCCTTATTATTTGTCCAGTTGAATATAAAGATAAAGTTGCGAAGATATATGTTGGATTCAATGGCTAACAGAATTCATATATGTCGCTTGTTGATTAGTGGAACAGAAAGACACACCGTAGGTTAAGATGTATTACAATTCACAGGGCTCGGAGAACATTCTTCTTACTTGCACTTCATGAATAGCTGAAGGAACCCTTGACACCATCCAAGCTTTCACCAAGGGAAGACCTGGAAAAGTTGTAGAAAAGACATCACAGTGAGGAGAAGAAACAGCACTACAACTTGATGGGTGGAGGTCTAACAGTAATCATGCAATGGTGGTACGGTCATACGAATTCCAATTTAGATGTAGAATTTTCTAAATGCAATTCAAAATTGGAGTGTGTATATACATAGCAGAAAGGCATGAAATCTAATGTAAATGTCTTTTGCAAAACATCCTAATATCAGAGAATTATTGTCACAATAACACGAACAACTTGATTTTCCTTTAATTAAGTGGTCTATATTTTTGTTTACCTGAAGATAACACTTCAGTTAGTCATAAAGAAATTTCATAAAACAGGATTGCAGATTCACAGTGATCAAAATGTGGCACAATAACAGTATCTAAATTTGAGTCAATTACTCTTGGAACATTGACACAATAATATCTGGAGTAGCATACTTATTTTCTCAGGACATTTGCTGATAATTCAATGTTATATGATCTTTCATGTAGAAATATCTGAATCAGAAAAGGAAAACAACAAAATGCTCTTCCTAGTCAGGCTGTTTTGGTTATGTTTAGCAAGCTAATCAATCATGGGAGGACTGAAGCATATCATTCATTTTACACATGCAAACTGAAGTGAAATTCTCACTCTTTAGTGACAAGGTGGAACTGATAAATGACAGTATGATAACATAAACAAAAGTTCCAATGGACTGAAAAGATAATGGTGGATGATCGGTCAGACTATCAAAAATTTGGATGTGCCAAATTGGTGGTTGACCCTCAATATCTAGATTGCATAATCCAAGCGATAGCTGGGTGGAGAACATAACCTTTGCTCCATTGGAGTACGTGGAGGTTGAGGAATATGTAGGGGAACACTTGGGTAGACTAACATAATCATTTTGCTTGTTAGAAGTAGTATTATTAGAATGCTGCTATGATTGCTATATTCAGTAACTATTGACCCCTTCTCCTATAGGCTAGCTCACAGAAAGCATGCTGTAGCAAAGTTGAGCAGATGGGTGTGAAGTGTTCTATCTTATTCAGTTATATACTTTGCCAACATGTTCAAGATATCAAGTATGATCCATGGTCAGGTCTCTGACACAGACATCATAAGATTATCAGTTTGATGTAGCGATAGAACTAGACGACAGTTACACTAGTACAGGGGCGGAGCCACCGCCCGGCTAGCCCGGGCAGCTGGGCTCGCCGGCAAAACCTCCATTAAATTTTAATATTGATAAGTAAATTGATGATGAGATTCCTATAGCAAATATTAGTTATATTGAAGTTTGTCCGGGTTCAAAAATCTTTCTAGCTCTGCCACTGCATTAATACATGAGCACTAGATGCTATTCTGGTATGTAGTCAAGACTGCTAAAACAACCACTCTCACTTGTCTACAAAATAATCTTTTTCTAGATGTATATGGATCTTCTCTTCTCTACTTTCTTGCCAATCCCTCAATTACACTGACAAGATAATCGGTTTACACCCAATTTTCTTTCGTTTCTCTGCTTCATCTACAGTTCGACACAGAGAGCAAAACTCTGCAAACCCATGGAAGTTGGGCTCAGGGTAAGACCCACTTCAACATTCAAAAACCTAAACCTAAACAACAGATTGCAAATATATCTCTGTTTCTTACTTGTGCATGCAGTACTTGTACTCGTGGCCACGGATGTAGTCCAGCTCCCCTTCCTCAAGCTGCCACAACGCAAAGACACCCAAAAAAGTTCAAAGGAATCCTGATTAAAAAAAAAACTGCTCTGAAACATCACATCTCACTCTCACGCCGCCACTCACCGGGTCGCCGCCGTATATGAGATCGTAGCACTCCGGCGAGAGGCACCGCAGCACGCAGTTCTCCTTCTCCGTCGCCGAGGACTTGCACGCCCATCCCCACAATCCACTGTCCCACCGAGAGAGAAAGAAACAATTAGAAACTATCCCATCAAGAGCACCCCCACAGAACACGGACGGGGCGAAGCATATTCCGGCGCACGCACGTACTTCTCGACGTCGGTGTAGCAGGCGCTCTTCTTCTCCCGGATCTCGTTGTCCTGGACCAAGGAATTCGCAGCACAAGCACGGTGAGACGGATAGGGCCGCCAGGGAAAGGCAGGGACTAGGTAGGGAGACGTACGGTCATGGGGCGGCGGGATGACTTGGCGGCGGCGGCGGAAGGTAGGAGGATGAGAGCGAGGAGTAGGAGGCAGCAGGCGGCGGGGACTCGCCGCGGGCTCCGGTGGGACGGACGCGGTGGTGGCAGGGGAGCCATGGCTGGCGAGATGGATCCGGTCGAGTCGGTTGCAGCCTTGCAGGTGCGACCGGTGGGGCGGACCCTGAGATGTGCCGTCGCGGACTCGCGTTCGGATGGATTTGGATTCCGGCGGAAGTTGGAACAGGCTTGAGGAGAAGTTTTATTTGTTTTACCCTTTTAAAATTTTAATTTTATTTAAAAATAAGCTGTCAAAAAACTTATTTTCAAATCTAAACATTTTGGCAATTTGAAAATAAGTTTTGGAAAAGTTTATTTTTATAACTAAAAATATTGACCATATTTAATCGTATTTAGTTAAAATAAATATTCAAAAACAAAGAAAGAGATCTTGGCTGTCTTCGGCTGAGCCGGAGCTGGGGCGAACGCGCACAGTACTTTTTCTCCGTGTACGCTTTTTAAACTACTACACGGTGCAATTTTTTGCAAAAAGTTTCTATACAAAAGTTACTTTAAAAAATCAAATTAATCCATTTTTGAAAAAAAATTTAGCTAATACTTAATTAATCACGCGCTAATGGATCGCTCCGTTTTCCGTGTTCACTGGGAATGGATGGAGCCGAACACAGCGTAAAAGAAGCTAGTAACAAACATGAATCGGCGAGCTCTCATCGACGCTTTAAATACGTGAACATGTTTGTGTCGCCGAAACTGTTCAGAACTTATTTTTTTCGCCGGACGAATTTTTACAGAATCAGGTGCGGTAAGATATAGTAGTACTCCCTAGGTAAACCAAAATAAAACCTTGCACCTTACCCAAACCACAGGCAGCCTGTCCAGACTTTTACATCATTTGGATTTGCCTGCAGCAATGTTTCATGGATTTCTTCACAATTTTGGGCATCGCGTCTTGCGCATGTAAAATGGTAATATCTGGTTTCTTCAAAATTTGGTTACTCATAGTACTACGTAGTACTCCCTCTGTCCTAAGTTGATTTTGACTGGATATGACATATCCTGATACAACAAATATAACAAATATGTCCAGATTTATAGTATTAGGATACTATCATATTTAATCAAAATCTCTTATATTTTAAAACAAAAGAAATACTAGCATAGTCAACTCATGAATACAAGTATTTTTTTCTGACTGCCTGCTAAAAATTGTGTTAGTTCTATGTCACTTTTGCTACTATTAGGCTCCGCTGTACCCGATGTTGGCTGCATTTTCCCCTACAATAACAAACCAAGCCGGGGCGCTTCTTCCCCGCTCAGACTGCTAGGCACCTAAACTCCATAGGAATATTATGGGAAAAAGAGAGAGAAAATCTGTGCAATAACGTCCAAATTACAGCACTATAAATTTCAAGTTTCTCCCTCGGTTTCTTTAGCTTCAGTAGGACGATCATACCGCTTTGGAGTCGACCAGATTATACGAGTTCTGCTTATCACGAATAAGAGCACTGTGATCATCAGGAATCCTTCTAGCAACGGAACAGCTGGATGAGATCCTCGTCGCGGAGTCCATAATGGAGTAACAGATTGGGCACTGATTGAAGCAAATCTCGTATGCCCATCGTCACCCCTGGAATGGTAGAAATGAAACTGTTACATAGTATGAACAAAGGGTTTGTTTCAAGACTAGTATGAATAAAGGTGCACCCAATTTTTATAGAATGAGCCCCACAAAAAGAAGTTATATTGATGATATCAGTGTGATGGGCATATAGTTGCATTTAATGCTCGTGGTAAGAGAAGCTACAAAAGAAGGGTGGTATACCTGAACAAATTCCTGATAGATCGCCAGAGGGATCTTTTCTTCCCTGTGGATGAATGGAAGTTTCTCTCTCCCAAATTTCCTCTGTTTGTAGTCTCTGAAATAGCCAAAGATTACATAAGAAAGTCATGTACCAATGGAACGATGCTTACTACAATACCTCAGAAAGGAAAAGAGGTACCTTCACCCGGAACAGAAATACCCCCAGTTTCCTTCAGTGCTGCAATCTCTTGTACTAATGTTCGTTCTTGGTTGCTGATGAACATGAGCATTGATAAGGTAAAGCACCAAAAGCTGAGAGTAATACTATAAAATAATTTGGTGCGCCTCGTAACAGTATATTCCGTAACCAGGATGTTTACTGCATAAAAACTACAAAAACTACAAAGCAATACTACGGCTAGCATTCATCACAAAGTACAACAATACTCGCAACTCAAACCTGATACTCTTCGGGATCTTCACATTTATCACAAAGTTATGATCTCCTCTAATGGTAGGCTTCTTAATGTCTGGAGCTCCCAGTTGAGCAAATTTCAGCCAATCCCCAGGCTGAGTGCCAGGAGGAACATAAAGATCCTTGAACCCCTCTATTGTTTCAACCTGGAATTAGAAACATTCTTTCTAGGTAAAGCTGGAGCCAGAGTTCTGCTAGCATTACATAAATATATCACATTGCTAAGTAATGCATAATATGAACAGAACATCATTTAACAGCTCACCTTCACTGTGGTTCCTAAAATTGCATCAGTATAATCTATTGTGACATCTGAGAACAGATTGAGACCTTCTCTGTGGATGCCTTCTTTTTTATTAACATGAACAAATATATACAGGTCACCACTTGCACGCCTGCACAATAAGATGGAAATGGATAACACCAAATAATATATTTTAATACATCATAAATATGTAAGTTCCTGAGAGGAATGTTTATAAGAGATTTAGTGTTCTATGATGAATTAACTGACTGGGATGGAAGTATCTTTTACGCATGCAGTTTTACTCATTTTTATTCTGAGCACTCTGACATAAACAAAAAAAAATATGTAGGATAGTTCGAATGCTGTATGATTAAATCAAACATGGAAAATTCAACAAAGGTTGCATGCGTTACATGGTTATGTATTATTTTCCCAGTGCTTGCCTTTGATTATCAACGCTACCTCCTCTGGTAATTCGAATGGCAGAACCATCATGAATACCTCCAGGTATGTCTACCCTGATACTACGTTCAACTTGGACTTTGCCTGACCCACAGCAGCTAGTGCAATTTTCAGTAATTACCTTCCCTTTGCCATCACAATTTAAGCAAGTAGATATCTGCAGAATATATCAACACAGATATTACCTAAAGCGGTTTATGTTGTGGTTCATGAAACAAAGAGTAGGTGACACTGAGCAAATAGTAAACATTGAAGACAGATTACTTTATGAGGTATATGCAGCTAATGATGGCATTGAAATTCCACTGAATATACTACAGCTGAACTTTCGCACGTCAAGGGCGAGAACATTTCAGAATATATATACTCTACTCTCCTGAAAGAAGACAATGGTGTTGGCAGTGAATCTGACACCCAACCTACTCCTTTATTTTTACCAACTACTTCTTGGTGTACTTTCACATTACTACAAAATAATCCTGGTACATATTGTATCTATGTTGGGCTTGTTCGGCATAGCTGTACAGCACAGCCGCTGCAGTGGTCATGCTTTCTCTGTGTGGTGGTACTGTTGCTGCAGCCGCTGCTGCTGCAGCAGAAATCTCAGCCAAACAAGCCCGTAATTTCATCTCTAAATTACAAGTTTATTATGCGAAGACATCTACATGGATGAGTTGTTCTAAAAACCTTACAATTAATTCATATTTATGCGTATAACTCATATTTATCCATAGCAAAACATGAGTATTTAGCTAGTAATATTTCATATACAATGGCTTCCTGCACTATGAATCTTCATCTCCTGTCCCAATGAATATGAAAACTCCACAAGCCATCCTATACTCTATTTACTCAACAGAAGAACAAAATTATAGATGCATAACATCATTCATCAGCACATTTTTCTTTTACTTAATCTACTAGCCAAGTGATATTTTGCAGAAGGAACTGGTTTGTAGTAGATCCAGGGAAGAAGAAAGAAACCACAAGATATTATCAGATTATTTGTAGTGGTGAACAAATACTAAGAATGCATATATACAGTACAATAAATAGTTCACCTGAGATACTATACCAAAAGGTGTCCTTTGTGTTTTCATTAACCTTCCTTGACCTCTGCATTGAGTACATTCTGTTATGTAATTGCTAGATTTAGCACCAGTTCCATGGCAAGTGCCACAGGTTTCATAGCGAAAAATGTTGACTTCTCGTTTGCCTCCAATTATTGATTCTTCAAAAGAAAGGAGAAGATCATAGCTGTAATATACAATAGAGAGATTAAAATAGTAAACATACATCCAAGTATCAATTCCTTGCTTTAGTGTCAGGTTAAAATTGTTTACCGAATATCAAGTCCCCTGTTGTCTGTGACTTTTGTACCATAATGGAATCTCCCAGCACCCATGCTATCTCTAAAAAGCTTATCAGGGACACCAAAGAATGCATTGAAGAGTTCATATGGATCAATCTGTCGAAGAACAAATTTAAATAACTTTACCAGATTAAATTTTCTCTCTGGGTTCTAATATTTGGCATACCAATATAATGCAGCATGTTTTCTAGTTATCTGCAGGTTTCTCAGAACTCAATGGAAATCACAGGCTTATTCAGGAGTTGGGAAAATGAGATGAACTCATTTGCTGACAGTGAAATGAGAAACAAGAAAAATTGGTAAACACAATATGAAATTTAGCCATCTATTGTCAAAGGTTGGATAATATAATTAACTAGAAAAATATCTGGTAGACAAGAAATATCAGTTCCTAGATTTTGACAGATCAAAAGCAAAAACTGTAACTTAGGTATTGAACACAATGACTACCCCATTGGAGCCAATATCTCCACCTCGATAATCTCCAGTGAGCCCTGCTTCTCCAAAGCGGTCATACAGAGATCTTTTCGCTTCATCTGATAGAATCTATGAGAAATTACAGAATGAGTTAGTAACATAAAAGAACCATATATAACATTGTAAAACATCAAATGCAGCATATTCCCTATTTTCATGGAATTTCAACTATTGCAGATAAAGGTACATAAAGCAGAACCAGAACTTAGGTCAACCACAAGTTACACAAGGAAGACGTGTCAAAAACCAACCAGTCTATCATAGTAAATGGTTATGGAGGGCACAAGATACCTCGTATGCCGCACTTATCTCCTTAAACTTTTCTTCTGCCCCAGGGTCCTTGTTCATATCAGGATGGTACTGCATTGAAAGAAAACCAATAAAGTATGTTCAAGATATGTAGCTGCATCTTGAAGCAAACATGGGTGGAATTTAAGAAGCATATTAACAAAGTAATACAAAACGTGATAAAGTATAAGGGAACCGGGCGTTTCTTGGTTGGCTAGCGTAGCCGTCGTGCATGCTGCCCACCTGGGTTCGATCCTAAGTGATCGCAAAAACCTGGGTGTCCCACCAGTGGCTGTGTACATTGGGTTTGGATGTAGAGGCCGGGTATATCCCATTTCAAAATAAAAAAAGTATAATCAGATATCACTGAACATCCGAAAATGATACTTGTGGTTTACTCCATAAACAGAAGGGTCCCATGTAATCATGTATTGCTTATTTGAAGAGTAATCTTCCAACGCACAGAGGTTCAAATACGCAAACTCAGTGATGGAACTAAACCATTATCTATCTTCAGCCTTTTCTATATTTTTTTTAAAAAAAACTGGAGGAATTAAAATATGCTACAACAGCAAAATAAGTGGGAAAGCAGAACAGATCATGGATTCATGAGCTTTGCCGAAATGGAATACAGTCCAGGTAGTCACCAAAACTACTTCATCTTTTTTGCATACAGTAAACACGTGGTATAGCCAAGTCAGACGTACACAATTTGTAGATGAAAATGCTCAAAATTGCAATGATACCACACGATTTCCATGATCCACATTACCAAGAATTACATAGTCATTTTACTAATTTTAACATATACTGTAGCCAGGATTGTGCAGCGGATGCAGAAGACAAAAATCCCCAGGTTGGAACAAGCAGATAATGCAAGTGGCCCAACTCAATCGCAACTATATCACGTTGTGCAATTTCAGAAAAAATGGACTGCGCATACACTAGCAGTAGCACCCAATCCATGATATCGTGGGTGGGAGGGAGGGAGGGAGAGGCAGCTGCAGCACCTTGCGCGCTAGGGTCCGGTAGGCGGTCTTGACCTCCTGCAGGGTGGCGTCGCGGCGGAGGTTCAGCGTGGCGTAGTAGTCCTTCCCGCCGCGCTCGGCCGCCACCGCCGCGGGTGATCCCCTCCCAAACGCGGCAGTGAGATGGGTTCGCGCGCGGGCGCGGCGGGGAAAGCGGAGCGCACTGGAGGCGGCACGCGATGGGGGGCGGAGGGAGGAGGTGGGTTTAGGAGTAGGGTTTGGGTTTGCGGGGACGAAGAGCGCGGCGGCCATGGAACGCGCCGGCGACTCCCACGCCGCCGGCAGTTGGTTATCACGACCGGGGAGTGTTCCAGTGAAGGGAGCTAAACCAGACGTGGCCGTTCAGTTGAAGCTCGCAACGGCTCGGATGATCAGCAACTTCGTTGGATTTACTTTTAAAAAGAAAAATAAAATACAGCAAAAGAAACAAATAGCAGTAAGGTTTTGCGGGATAACCATTTTGGACGCATCAAATTCGAACTCAATTTGGCAAAATCTATATAATTGAGACTTGGGAGTTATGTGCATTGCAATAGTTTAGAGTTTATTTTGAAACAGTAGTGCTTATATGCCTCTCCTCATCTGTCGCTGGCTTATTATTAGTTTATTAACCATAACCGAAATTAAAATTTTAAATTTTAATTCAGAGTTATTTTATTGTAGTTTATTTTTAATTGACTTTTAATCCTCTAACAACACAACACAAATGGAGTATAAAATTTTAAAATTATTTTAGAGTTGCCTTAAATGTTACCTATAAAATTATTTTCTTATTAATTCTTTCATTTTTTCCACAGTTTTATATCAGCCATTGCTCCCTCTTATCGAAAGATCGGGCATCAAACCCTCGCGAGTTTATATCAAATAGGTAGGCAAATATATCAACCAAACCAGAGCGATTCAAGAGGTCGAAGCGATGCAGCCTTGAACAATACCAATGTAGCCGATACAATTGCCAGGGTCGGCGAAACGTAGGACTTACTCCTTCGCCGGAGATCGAAAGCAGGTGCAACCCCACGTCAGGTGCCAAGTTCCACCAGTTGATAAATAAAAACCTCGAGAAAGAGGGTGGCGATGCGTCGAGAGTAGTTGTATTGTTTCAGAGATCTCTTACATAGACCTTGGGTGTACATATTTATACCCATGAGTAGATACTAGTCCTTATTGAACAAGACACAAACTTTTCTAAAGATAAAGTAAAAGATACAAGTCCTATTTGAACTCTAAACAATCTTTTCTAAAAGTAAAAAGAAACTAATTGACTCTATCTAATTAATAGATAACTTGTCATGCTACATCCTACTTGAACTCGGTCTCTTCTGGATAAGCTTTCTTTAATTGATTAATTTTCTTAACCGAATTCATCAAGAATCCAACTGCTGACAACTTGATATGTCCATCGGCTCATCGCAGGACTCTAAAGCTGATACAATTCTTTAAGTCGATGATGACTTCAGGGCTTACCAAATTTTGACGTTAACAACGTGGCACATGCCTCACTGAGTAGTACTCCCTGAATAAGGATTTTCTACACGTAGATACCATGATATCCATAATTTACACAACTCAAATATTTATAGAAAAAATTAAAAAAAAATTAGGAACATTAATTGTGATGATATAAGTCTATACACAAACATGAAAGATTATATTTGATCTACAACTAGATAAAAATAATAATAAAATCAGACAGTGAATATTACCCGTACAACAGATAAAATTTATTATTTTTTATTTCTTAATGTGCAGATCGAATTTAGACTTACATGTTTATATAGTATCTTATATTATCATAGTCTATCTGATAAAATTTATGAAATTTTTATATAATTGTTTAAACAACATGCATACACCTTAGATGCCATAACACCTAATCTAGGTGCCATGACACCTAGGTGTAGAAAATACTTTTCCACTGCTCCCTCCGATCTTCATAAACGAACGGTTATCCGCCGTTCCCTTAGCTGTGATTCTCTCCCCAATCTCTGAACTTCTAAAAATTCCCCAAGTTGCTTAACTCTGAACTCGCGTTGTGACATATCCAAACCCATGGTCTGTGGCTTGGTGAATATATATCTTTTATATTTATTCGTGCTTCTGATTTGTGGTTGCCATGATGAGTTTGCTATTGCAAACCGGTGATGATAAGAAGAGGAAGAGATTGTCGAGAAGGAATTGTAAACAAGACATGGTGGAGCAACTTAATTTGAGAAATTGATACGATCTTCTTTGTCATACGTTGATTCTCCCTTAATAAAATTTTGTTTGGATTCAGCCATGGTGTGCCCGACTGATTGATGTGTTATGCTTGGTGATTTCGAAGCGTAGAATGTCATTAGGCCAATCGAACTAATTAATTAGAATTCATAATCTGTTTTCTGCTTAGATGAGATAATGCATTTGGTGTTGGGTAAGCTTTCTAATTTTCTGTTGATTTGTTCTGCAGGTAGGCATGCAACAAGAGTGAATGTTGTGGCTTGTGTTTTATGCTTCCAACATCGGTTCAATGAGGCAGGTGACAGCAATCTTTTGTTTTCCCTAAATAGGTAACGCGTAATGTTTGTCATAATTTTAGTTTCTCCCAAGTCACAGCAATCTTTTGTTTATCATAATTTTAATTTTTTTCATTAAACGCATGGATATTTTTTCTAGCGAGATTCTGAGAAACATATCTCGAACGAGCGTGCTGCTTGCTTCCTAGCTCCCACGTAACCTTCCTCCCTTCAAATCGCTTCATCGTCGTATGTCCGCGTGCTTCTCGCTTCCTTCTTTTTATGCCCAGCGTCTATATTGCTTTTTTTTGGAAAAAAAAAAGAAACAATAAAAGATTACCTACTCTGTTGAGTGCGAGAGGAAAAAGCAGTTAAGCACCTCTGAATTCTCTGAATGTCGAACATTCTCAGAGCATTCAGTTTCATCCATCCTTTTCCCTGAAGTAATGCCATCGTTTGACTCAATTTAATCCATTGTCAGGATGACTATTCTAGTGTGTACTGTGTACACTTGAATTGTGTTTGTTGCCCCAACTTCTGGTAGATAGGACCATTCAATTGTGTCAAATTTACTTTGGACGTGAATATCACGATTCTTTTCGAAAGATCAAATGTCACAATTTTTTCAACTTCTTATGCAGGTTCACAGGATGCGACGGTGAGTGCATCTAGCCCCATGATTCTGGCCACCTCTGCCTCCCTGAGCTCCCATCGCCGTTGCTGCTGGAAGGTGATTGGAGAGGAAGATGGAAGAGAGGAAAGAGATAGGAGAGGACTGGAAGATGGACGCTAATACGTGAGTCTCACATGATGACTCACCCGGTTGGACTAGCTAGTCACCGAGCCACATCAGTAAAAACTACTATCAAAATTGATAAGAGTCAGGGGTCAAATTACATCGGTTTAAATAGTTGAAGAGGTCAAGATATCTGTTATTGCGATTGAGAAATACGAATCAAATTGGACTTATATTTAAGGAGTCAAGTACACGTATTCCAGGGGATAATACATGTCGGTGGCCTTTCAGAGAGACCAAAAGCCCATTATGCTTCAGCCTGCCAAGTCAAACAGATTTTTAAACCATCTGAAAGTCATAAAGGCCCTGTTTAGATCCTTCGCTAAATTTTTACACGTCGTCACATCGAATATTTGGACACATGTATGGAGTACTAAATATAAATGAAAAAAAATAACTAATTACACAGATTGCGACTAATTTGCGAGACGAATTTTTTAAGCCTAATTGCTCCCTGTTTTGACAATGTGGTGCTACAGTAAACATTTGCTAATGACAGATAATTAGGCTTAATAAATTCGTCTCGCTGTTTACAGGCGGATTCTGTAATTTGTTTTGTTATTAGAGTACGTTTAATACTTCAAATGCGTGTCCGTATATCCGATGTGACACGCAAAAATTTTACACCCCTACATCTAAACATACCCAAAGTCTATTCATTAGCCCTCAAAAGAAAGAGAAGTTAGGGGATAATACATGTCGGTGTCCTTTCAGAGATACAAAAACCCATTATGCTTCTATCTGTCAAGTCAAACAGATTTTTGAAGCATCTGAAAGTCATAAAGTCTATACATTGGCCCTTAAAAGAAAAGAGAAGCTGGGTAGAAGAATGTCATAACGTTCTTTTGAACTCTTTCAACACGAAATTAGGCTTGGGAGTACCGGTAACACCAAAAATTGGCAGCCCTATATAACTCTTGGTGGGTCCGTGTCCGTGTGTCCAGTCCTTTTTTAAGAGTTTGTGAGGATTACTTGAGATTCTGAGAAACATATCTCGGACCAGCGTGCGTCTTGCTTCCTCGTCGTGTGTACGTGTAACATCCCTCCCTTCAAATCGCTTCATCGCTGTGTGTCTGCGTGCTTCTCGCTTCCTTCTGTCATGCCCAGCGTGGACATTGCATGCCTTCTCAGTTTTGTTTCTTCGTACCTAATCTACAAGCATGAAGCATGTAGTGCAGTGCAAGAGCAGGAAAACTGGAAAAGGCTCAAGAGTGCTGCCTGTACCTGTTGGACTATTGGTGAATTAGGCAGCGTTCGTTTGCTGGACAAAAGAGAGGAGATTTGTTTCATTTTTCACGCGCACACTTTCCGAACTATTAAAGGTGTGTTTTTTTAAAAAAATTTCTATATGACAGCTACTTTAAAAATTATATTAATTTATTTCTTAAGTTTAAAATAATTAATATTTAATTAATCATATGCTAATGACTCATCTTGTTTTACATATCTTCTCCATATTCTCCTTTCTTTTTCTCTTAAACACTTTCTTAGCTAGCATCAAAGCCGTCGGTGACAAATAATCCTGAAACCGTGGAAAAACGAGATGGCATCATGGACCTCTGATACTTACTTTCGCACTCAACTTTCGTAGTACAAGACCAACATGTGTTGAAAGGACGGAAGTCCACCAAGAAAAGGGGGACTGCCTCTGCCTAGTTGATGGTAGTTGGATGTTTGCCCGATTCCATAGTGTGGAACGAACCGATTCTTCAGACCCTGCGTTCCTTGCTCAATTCTTGGTGTGGACTGAACTGTTTTCGAGTAGTACTTTCTCTATTTCATAAAAAATCAATTTCTAGCTACAATATGAAACATAACTTACATTTAAATTTGTAACCAGAAGTTAGTTTTTTACTGAAAAAAGTGTCCATGCGTTGCAACGGAAAAAAAAGACAAAAAAATTGAGAAAAAGTTAAGAAAAATTTACATTATGTAATTAATTAAAATCCAAATTTCACCCTCATCTTCATATAAAGAAACTACACACATATATATATAGCAGCCGGCCCAACAAGCAACCGTAAATCTAATAAGTCTTCCCATATCCTCCTCACTGTTGCATAGGCCCGTGGTACAGTGTCATCTTCTACCTCCGTCTGGATCCCCACAGCTGCATGACACCGTCTCCTTCGTGAAATCCGGTTGCATCCTTAGAGATAATACAAAATTGATTAAGGGGTTTCAATCCTTATGTCTTCCTCTTTTTGTTTTCCCAAAAATCAAAGCAAAACCACGTCATATCGAGCTCGGAATCAGTCTTATTAGTGCTGGATCGAATGCAATGGGATTGAGCCTAGTGAGCGATGCGGCTCACGCGATGCGCACGAGGAAAGGAGTCTTGCTTGGTATCGACAGACCCAGGATGCGAGTGAACTTTCTCCTGGTACATACCATATATTGATGCATCGGACGCAGGTGCACATGAACCTGACGTGGGTGGACGACGAGCGGACGACGGAGTCGGACGCTAGGATCAACACAAGACAACAAACGGACGAAAACATGTGAGGTGACAAACAGAAAAATACAATTTTTTTAATGCTCATGCGTTGCAATGAAAAAATATAAAATTATGATAAACATATATATTACAATGAATCATAAAAAATAGAGTACAAAAGAAATTCAACTAATGTGCCACGCCGTCATTGGTATCGCTCAGACTTATACCGTGTCTAGCATCGTGGAAGGAGGATGAGGGAGGTTGATGCCATCACCCTCACAGATCCCTGTTGTCACATCACCAGGAGCTTGCAACTCGAATGAGTTGAAGGCCAGCCATCATCACATAAGCCTCCTATCTATGGCAAGAGAAAGTCATGGACCGAGACGACGGCTACGTAGATAGGACGATGACTGAGAGGCAGATCGAGCGACGAAAGGTCACAATGGGCATGGTGACGGTAGCCATCGCTAGCATGGGCTGTAGCCAGATCTGGCGTTGCCCACCTCCTCCCTAACCTTTGCCGCTAACCATTGCAAAAGCCGTTGGGAGAGAAAACGAAGGCACCACCATCAACCTTGTCCTCGTCATGGCAGCAAAGGAGGTTGGAGATAAGGACGGCGACACCAGATCCCCTCACTTCCACGGACTCCACAACGACCTCTATCCTTCCACTGCGGCAACAATCTCTTGGGAAAGCGTGGAGGCAATCCACGGGTGATGCACAGTGACCTATACTTGTTATAAAATCGACCCCGATAGAACATCGATAACCGAACACGGAAGAAACATCATGGAAGATCCAATACTGAAGACGACACCGAGACACGATATTTGTTAACGAGGTTCAGCCAAAGCCTACATCCCCGGGGCACTGATTACGGGTGCTCCTCCCCGATCCAGCATATACAGCGTATCAGAGTTACAACGACTTACGGCCGGACTCCACCGGCAGCCGCTCCCTCTCGCTATGCTAAGTCGCCACGTGGTTATATTAGGTCCACCTCTCTATTTATGAGAGATCATAGGATAGAGTCCGACTCTTACTCTAGTCCTAACACCTAGTACAACTTCAAGTCCTAAACTGTAACCGACTTTGTACACATATTCGACACAAACTCTAACCATACTCGATGTCCTACATCAAGCCCATCCTCCTCCAGCCAGTGCTCTCCGCCACCCACTCTCCCCTCTCCGTTCTCCCACTCCATTGATCTAGATCCGGCTATGGGAAGGAGGAAAGCCATCATCGCCACACACCGTTAAGTGCTCGAAATCATAGAAGCTTCTAAAAGTACATTGACCACTGAACCCACCCTAAGCATCATGCACGAGGTTTTCCAATGCTTCACCACTACCCAGCCTAGCCAAAAACATGCATGAGGTATTATTGACAGAAGGCATAATTGTCTCCCTGGAAGGAAATTTTTTTTTTGTAAATAGCACATGCAGCTGTCCTTAATTCTAATGTTAAAAGAGCAAAAAATTGTATGACAAGGGCTGGTAGGTTGGCTCATGTTATCTACTCATGTTTCGGTCTAAGTCCTGTGAGAAACCAGGCATTTTATCTAAATTAAACAAAAGGATTAAATATGTCAAGGTTCTAACTCGAAGCTGCAAAATCCTAATCTCTTTTGCTTCCTTCTCTATTTCTGAATATCTCTAGTAAGCCAGTTAAGTTGGAGTACCCCAACAAAAAGAAACTAATGCCCAGCCCAGAAACGAAATCATCTGATCATACGAGAAATGAAATCATCTGATCATAAATACCACCTTGATAGCTACCTCCTCGCTGCGCATTCTGTATCTGTATGATCACTGTAACAACGCTAATCAATAGAGAAAAAACGGAACTTGTTCTGCAACGAACGGCGACAGACGAGAGATCAAAAAACGACGTGATGTTAAAGGTATAGGCGTATAGCTCCCCAAGAGATCAGCAACCAATCTTTCGCCCAGGATCACGTACTCCATCCTAGCACCCGCCCCCCCCCCCCCCCCCCCCCCCAAACAAGATTTGTGCCCAGAACACCCAACAAAGGATCCTGGGTCTCTCGAGCCAAGATTCTGCGACAGGGAACACTACACAGGACGGCACAGTCAGATTGAACTGGCGGCCAAGGAGGCCTCGAATTCGAGGCCGGATTCGGGAAGTGAGAGCTCATCCGATGAATTCATTGGGGTAATTTTTTGGGTGGAATCATGGGGCTCACTGTGTTGGTGGAGATTGGCCTGCATCGCTGATCTGTAGTCGAGGAGACAGTGACGAACGTGGAGGCGGCGAGGAGTCGGAGGCGGAGACAACACATCCTCGTGCGACTGTGTTGGTGAAGGCGAGGTACGGATAGGAACATAACCGAGCAGGCCCACGACCGAGCGGGCCAAAGCCGGATTCTTGTGTTCTCTTTGCGTTTTACAGACGAAAGACGTGGGCGCGAGCTGAACACGAACGACGGACGAAACTTTTATGTGACGATCGGAAAGATAACATTTTTTTTATTAGTTAAGATAAGATTAAGATAGGACGAAGGAAGTACTTCTAGGCTCCTAACCTGAAGTCCTGACTCAACACGTTTACACGGAGACTCTCGTGAAGCATTTTCCTCCGAGGAAGATAAATAAAGGGTTAAATCCGCACCATATTCTGTGTACTGTATTGAAGGTAAAAATTTATAAGTCACCCAAATTATCACACTAGTTTTTATATTCCACCCTATAACTTATTTTGTGGCAAATTCCTATCCACCCAACAAACACTGACAAGTCCAAATTGCTTCCTCTATGTACATGAGTAACCGATTGAGCTCATTTCTTTCAACATGCATTTGCTGTCGATCACCGTCGTTGATCGCCTCCACGCTCAGCCCTCTCACTGTTCATTGTCGTCTTCCCGCTTTGAACTAGCCTGAAAACAAATTGAGTTGTATTTAGCTCATAGTCACGTTGGCTGAGTATGACTTGACTGATATGGTCTGCTACGAATACACGTCGAAAGAAATGGATAGAATTGGCTACTTATTTAGAAGTGCGTTGGGAAGATGGGCTTTTGAAGGGAAAAAAAAGTATGAGGTGAAATATCGTGACAATTAGGATACTTTATACAATTTTATCTGTATTATATTAAAAAGTAGAGGAAGAGCATTGTACATGTCAAGCCAAGCATGTGTCCACATTCATTTGTCCATTGCCCAGCCAAGGCAAACCAACCAGCTGCTGCTGCTGTAAATACTCCTGCAACAGTAGTTGTTGCATCACGTACGGATAAATCAAACGTCTTTTTGGTTAAGTCTGCACCAATCCCCCTCTGCTTAACCATGCGTACTCATGCCGTTGTCTTCTCGCAGTTGCGCTGGTCCAACCGTGGAAACGAACAAGCGAGAATTCACGGTTCGTTCCGTCCTCCCTGGACGCCAACCGGTTTGCGACCGCACCTACCCCAGGAACAAGTCCGCGTACGTCCGCGGCCGCGGCCGCCCGCTGCATGCCACCTGTGTCTGCGAGACTCTGCGTTATTGCTTCTCGCCAACTTTAAGTCTTCCCTTACCTACCTTCTCCTTGCTCCAATCGATCTCGCCGGTATATATACTGCTCCATCTCGTCGCTCGTTTCTCGCGTTAACCCAGCTCGTGGCCTCAGCTCGTCGATCGATCGATCTCTAGATCTCCTTGCGCGCGGCTAGCTGCTGCTGCTGTGTGTTGGGGGTGGTGGTGCGAGGAGAGATTGGTTGATTGGTTGATTGGTTGGTTGATAGATTGATCGATCGAGCGATGGCCGTGGCGGTGGAGGAGATCGTCAGGAGGGCCGGCGGATGCGCCGTGATCGACGGCGGATTCGCCACGCAGCTGGAGGCGCTCGGCGCCGACATCAACGACCCGCTCTGGAGCGCCGCCTGCCTCATCACCAAGCCGCACCTCATCAAGGAGGTAATCTTCTTCTCTCCCCGTAGTTCACCGGCCGTCGCGCGTGCCTGCATGCGTAGTGCTCGTCAGCTCATGCCACGCTTGGGCCACATGCTGCATGATGCATGATGCATCTTGCTGTCTCGTCGTTGTCGTGGCGCCATGGATTGCTCACGTTGTTGCACCGCCGCGATGGAATGTGCCAGCTGAGCTGCGTCTGTTTGTTTTTCGGTTGACCATGTGAAGCTATATTAGCTGTTGCTGTGTTGGTGTTGCGTTAGAGATCGATGCGATTATTCCACAGGTGGTATGTGTGTTCTTCGTCTCTTTGGTCTTGGAATACTCCGTTCGGTTGGTAACTGTGTTATCAGTCAACTCTCGTTTCCTTTTCCACGACAAAAAAAAAAGTAAACAAATCTTAAGATGTGATACAAACTGAAGTCTTGCTGTCTTGGTCTTGACCTGGACAAGAACACTGTACCTTTTCCCTTTCTCACCTACGGACCTACTACCGACCAACCAAGTTTTTTTTCAGATGTGTCTAGATTGCTTTTTTTTGGGAAAAAAAAGAAACAATAAAAGATTACCTACTCTGTTGAGTGCGAGAGGAAAAATTCGGTAAGCACCTCTGAATTCTCTGAATGTCGAACATTCTCAGAGCATTCAGTTTCATCCATCCTTTTCCCTGAAGTAATGCCATCGTTTGACTCAATTTAATCCATTGTCAGGATGACTATTCTAGTGTGTACTGTGTACACTTGAATTGTGTTTGTTGCACCAACTTCTGATAGACAGGACCATTCAATTGTGTCAAATTTACTTTGGACGTGAATATCACGATTCTTTTCGACAGATGAAATGTCACAATTGTTTCAATTCTTATGCAGGTTCACATGCAATATCTTGAAGCAGGTGCCGATGTCATCATTTCCTCATCATACCAGGTATCATCGGTCTGGCGATCTTCATTCCCCTGCTGTACATAAAGAGTAATCTTTCAGTTTCAGCATCAGAGAAATTGATGCCTTCCTTTCTTGTATCTCTCTGAAGGCAACTATCCCAGGATTCTTAGCCAGAGGAATGCTTCTTGAGGAGGCAGAAGGGTTACTGCGAAGGAGCATTGAATTGGCACTGGAAGCACGAGATGAATTCTGGAAGTCGACGCTGAGGAAGTCCAAGCCTGTTTACAACCGTGCTCTGGTCGCCGCATCCATTGGGAGCTATGGAGCCTACCTTGCCGATGGCTCAGAGTACAGGTAACTTCTTAGCTTCAGCACTGCAAAGCCATGGATTAACTTTAATTACACCTGCTCACGCATTGTAACCTCGTATATAATCTTTTGCTTGTGTCATTGATGCAACATTTTATCTGACAGTGGATCGTATGGAGAAGACATCACGGCAGAGAAACTGAAGGACTTCCACAGGCGCCGGCTGCAGGTTCTTGCGAGTGCCGGTCCTGACTTGATTGCGTTTGAGGCCATCCCTAACAAAATGGAGGCACAGGTGAGGCTTTCGTATCTGAAACTCTGAAAGAAAAACACAGATTGTGCAATGTGTTTCAGACATTCAATAGCACTGAAATGCTGTCAAACTTTGATGTTTCTTGCTGAAATTGGTGATCATGCATGCAGGCTTTGGTTGAGCTTCTGGAGGAAGAGAACATCCAGGTCCCCTGCTGGATCTGCTTCAGCTCAGTGGACGGCAAGAACCTGTGCTCAGGAGAGAGCTTCGCAGAGTGCCTCCAATTCCTCAACGCCAGCGACACGGTGGCCATCGTGGGTGTCAACTGCACGCCGCCTCAGTTCATCGAGGGCATCATACGCGAGCTCAAGAAGGTTTGCAACGACTTCTTCCTTCAGCACCATCGACTCCATCTTGCACACACGGACACACCCCAACATTTTCTTCTGCACCGGTTTTGCAATCGTCTGAAACTCTGAATGTGTTTCTGACAGCAAACCAAGAAGGCGATCGCGGTGTACCCGAATAGCGGCGAGGTTTGGGACGGCAGAGCGAAGAGATGGCTGGTGAGCCTCATCACTGACACGCCAAGAAAGTTATAGTACATTTCCGTGCGAATTATTGGTCGTCTTGTTCATCAAACTGAAGGGTTTTTTGATGCGTCGCGTGCACAGCCGGCAGAGTGCTTCGGGCACAAGAGCTTCGACGCGCTCGCGAAGAGGTGGCAGGAGGCCGGCGCGAGCTTCGTCGGCGGATGCTGCCGGACGACGCCGTCGACGATCCGGGCCGTCTCCAAGGTCCTCAAGGGCAAGATGGCCTATTCAGCAACTCAGATTTTAGACTGACTGCTTTGGTGCAACAATTAATAGCGAGAATTATACCAATTCAGTATTAGTTTATGCTAAATTTTGCAGTGGAAATTACCGGTCTAACGATTTGTAGTGCTGATGTGCAACTATAGAATTTGATATGAGCATTAGTTTGGAGCGTGTTGCAGAGGCCCATGTGATTTATCTTCCTTATCCTTGTATAAGAAAAGTTGCAGTGATGTATCGAATTTATGAGTTATCTATATATCCAAATTTCACTGATAATGCAAAAGAACAAGTCGCATGTCCTATTGTTTTTGTGAATAGTTGTTGTATTGGCAACACTAAATTCCAAAATCTAGAACATCTACAGTCGAGAGAAGACATGTAATATGAAACTACAATATGCCAACAATTTCAATACCTAATGTGGACCACAAAGTCAACCTAGTGCTAGTAGATGCGCTCTGATTTGCTAACTTTTCCAAGTGAACAGAACCTGAATTGATGACAGAAATTGACACCTTTCAAAGAATGATTTATCTGATGTTAGATCTGCAGTGATCCAGCCAACAATCAGCAAATCAGCAAACAATCAAGCACTTGGATGGCTCAACTGGTGAATCCATGTACAAATACCCACTATTTGCCATATGATCTAATGTTTATCAACAGCTAGCAAAAAATGCTAGTTGAGCTGTCTATCCATCCACAACACTTATTACACTGTTACACCACCATGACTTCCTACATACAGGTGCAGATAGGCTACACATGGCACCCCTGTGTTCATTCTTTGTGAGCCTTCTGAATTATAATGATGATAACTACAACACCTCTACAAGCCCCATATCAAGAAGGGGGTGACATTAGCCATTTTACTGCTAAAGGTTATAACTTTGCAGGACTACCAAGCGCATATACACGACAGGGGATAACTCACAAAGGATCCTCCTGTTTGATTTCGGTGTCTTCTTCTATTTTCCCAACTTTAGCTGGAAAGTGAGATAGGACCAAATGCCCCTCGGAATACCCATTCATCAGGAGCTTTCCTATCTTTGTCTTCCAATCTGTGCCAGATCTCTCATTCCACCTGTCATGAACTACACGGTCACGGTAATTGAGCATTGTGCCAAGCCCAGAATTTGGCAGCCAACCATATTCTTCCAAAACCCGCGCCTCTCCTTCTGTCAAATCTTCACCAATCTGTAAAAAATAAATTCGTTCAATGTCCTATAAACTCCTTTTACTCATGAGAGAACTCATGAGTAAAAGGTACTGAGGTAGTACAATATTATGAACTCCTTTTACTACGGAAGTTACATATGAGATTGGACCGTTGAAGCTAATGTCCTACGTCAACATATATCAGGTGCTAAAATTTTCTGAGAAATATATTCTTCGAAAGTATATTATGAACGATATCACAAAAGCATAATTAATTACATCAGAAAGAAAATATAGAAAAAGAGTCAAGTGCATGAATGTATGATTGTATCCTAGCTTCAATATCCATCTTCAAAACTAGTAACTGTATATTCTGATAGAGGATCCTAGAAACAATTGTTGCAACTGGAAATGAAACTAAGAAAGGCTATAACACAGTTTATTAATAGTTAATGGGTAGTTGTGTACTTGTGTTCATAAGCAAGGATAGAAGACATTATGAAAAGCTATGCTGGTAACAGGTAAACGGACCAGTTACTGTAATGTTTCAAGTCTATTCCAGTTTACCTTTTCTTTAAAAAAAAAAATTCTTACAACATATTTTTCCTCAAATGTAACCTTTTACAGTCACCAGCTTCAAGAATACAATACATCGAACTTCGTATAATATTACCCTTGTACTGTCTTTATTATATCTACTGGTCACAGACGATATAACCAGTAACCAGCATCAATAGAGCTGATTTTTTTCCCTCTGGTCATAAGTCGCTAATAGGGCCTTTTACTTTGACCACATTTCTACATATTGACAGTCAAAGTGCAGCATAACACTGCAAGAAAAAGCAGGGGAAGAAAATACCGAAGCAAGAAATCTTACCAATAATGGCCTATTTTCAATAAGAGCTGTCCTGCCACAGCCACTAAGCTTCATTGCAGTAACCATCCTTTGGATCTGCCATTCTATTGGCAGTGATTTCACAATCTCAAAGAAGTATGTCGCATACCCATATTCAGGTCGCTCAAGAACAATCCTGCGAAACAAAAAAGGGAAGGTATAAAGGAAAGAAGCATTTCAACCATTTTAACTGGCAGTACCTGAATAATAGTATTGGCTAAGAAAGATTACCTGTTATGGCTTTTAAAAATAAAAATAAACGATTGCAGGTCTCTGCACCATCCCCATTCAACAGGACAATCACGAAACTGAAGATAGCGAGACTACAAGAGATAAAGGTGTATAAAACACTACAATTGAAAGCCTCGTACAAGTGCGAAAATAAAAATAGCAATGTTGTCTAGACGTGGATAAATACCTGCTCGATGAGAGAAATTAAACAGGTCAAGCAGTATATAGCCTTTTCCCCCTTCTCATGCCTAAGTGCAGATTTCAACAGGGATGTTCTTTGCGGAAACAACTGTGTATTGAACAAATAAAACATGTCAATAAACTATAACATACATAACAACCCATGCCATTTGCTCTTCACAATTAGCCCATAATACTAAAGATGCAGATGTAGTCCCTCAACCTCGGGGAAATTAGGCCAATAACCTCTAATTCATCTGTATTTACAGACATAACACACAATTCACACTGAACTTCCTGCTGACATGACCAACAAATGAAATCATGTAAACCAAATCATAGCTACTTTATTGTCGGGGGGAGAGATGTTAATAATTTCTTCTTTTGCTGAGTTTCACAGTGTAACTTAGTGATTATATTTTTAGGTTATGAAGGGGAAGGAAAAAAGCAAGGTAACTAACAAACATGCAAATGTTTCCTCTTCTGTTGTTGCTGAGTATGGAAAATCCAACATTCTAACTACTCGGAGAGTTAGGAACAGTAACAAGGAGAAGCAAGAACGGGTCCACTACTGATACAGAACATGGTCCCAGTAGCAGTGGAATGCTTCTGAAAAGATGATACATTATCCATTTCCTTTTCTTTGGCGTTGCTTGTCACATATAAAGCTGGAGCACTTAAGTTGTCTTTGTGAAAGCTTTGCAGTGGTGTTCACTACATCATGACAATGGGGAACCACCTCGTAGGGGTTTACTGCACAAGGATCACAAGGGCCCTGCAAAGGAAAGGCTTGAACCAGAGGCTAGTAGAACCTCTACCCCCCTAAAAATAGCGGGAGTGGTATGATGCCATCCAAAAAAGGTAAGCAAGTGAGGCATATCAGATGTTAGGTTGATTCTCAACAAACCATTTTCAACATGTCAAGTGGTGGGGTTGTTGAGATATTTCAATGATATACAATGTCTTTTCTTTCTCAAAGACAAAAATACCCATTCTTATAAGATTAAGTACCATTTTAAAATCTTACTTTTGTAATAACATTTTCAAGATCTTGAAAGTCACTTTCTGTGCAGTCTGGGACCATATCATCATCTTCTTCAACACCGTAGAGTTTAATCTCTTTAACCAGTATTCCTCTGTCCAGAAGAATCTGCAGGCACAAAAGATAAGGAAACACAGAATCAGAAGCTGGCATGAATGCTTACTGCATATCATTATTGAATTAAACTAGAACTATGAACATGACAAACAGGTACCTGCAGAAGTCCTGGGGCATCTTCTTCGAGTGCCGTTTCAATTGAATCCCTGCGTACATCACATTTGTTATCATAATCTCAAAAAATAGTTGTGAACATTGACAGAAGTTACTCATGTAACATACGTTGCTGTTTTTCTCCTTCGCCTTTGACGAGAAAAGTAAGCAGTACCCTCATCATTTCTGAGAGAATCTTCTTCAATCATCTTTTCACTTGGATCCCTGCATACATAATTTTTATAAGCATAATCTAGCCCAAAAAAGAATCAGTGTGAACATTAAAAATGTTGCCTGTGCAGCATACCTCAGAGTCTTCCTCCTTTTCCTTTTTCGAGAACAATAAGCAAGGACCCCGTCATGGTTTAGAGTATTGGTTTCTTTAGCAGTGAGCTCTGCAATACTGATAGGAGTGAGACCACACACGACTAGAGGTAACTCACTCCCGGTAACTTCGTTTTTTATTCCTGATGATGGTAGTAGGCCTTCAACATGGGAATTCTCTGGCTTAGATCTTGCTGCTTCTGATATTCTTTTGGAAATCTCTGAAGAAACAGAGTTTATAGACCCGACTAGATTAGAGCCCTCAGTGCCATGATTTGGATCTGTTCTCTGTACAGAAGATGTAATTTTCTCTGTGAAATCCCCTGTGACATGCAAGAGTTCAAAATCAATATGGATGCCTTTTGGGTTTTGACAAACATATGCTGGTGCTAAATCAAGTCTTCCAGACCACTGTTGTTTAAGGAATAGTGAGATTTAGCTCAAACAAAATTCAGATGGTAAATATCATAACCTTCCAATGCAGGCTCCAATTTTATGTCAACCAAAAGGGTCCTATCATCTGTCCCTTTCAACTGAATGCTTTCATCCACAAAAGTTGGTGTTGAACTTGAAGAAGGGTCGCCACTATAAATAAGAGTCTTGCCGTTTACCAATAGACCATGAGAGCATACAACTTGACATTGTGGTGGAGCAGCAGAAGATGATGTGCTCAAGAAACCTGACTCACCTGCAGTAAGTTGTTTATCACCACTTATTTCAGAGTAAATCAGTGCTTTCTTCACCATTGACATGTGGAAGTAAGGACTCAAATTAAAAAAGAAAAGGAGAAGAGATTACATCCAGCCTCATGACTTTGCTGGTTGTTTGAAAGACCTTCAGTTAGCAACCTATTGTTATCATTGTCGATACTATCTATAATGGCCGGTGCAGAAGAAATTTCCTGCACATAATTGCAAACAGTTGAACAGACCAGTTTCTCTTTTCCCTCCCACAGACAATATGCAACCTTGAATCACTAAAATTCAGTTGGCACAATGAAAAATAAATTTCTACATGCTCGATAGAAAAGATATTGTTATGCGCATGCTTATTGACCAAGAATGGAAGTTGTGATAAGTCCTAATGAGGCATCAGGGAAATCAAAAGACATTTCAAACATGATGTTCGAACATAAATTTAATGCATAACCGAAACAGTTGCGAAAGTGTGCTCGTACCTGCAACATGCTATACATACCATCCCTGAAGGCAGTCCCTTCATGAATTCTACATGCAAAATTACAATATGAACTTCATATCAGTACAAACCTTATATAGAGCACCCTTCTTGCGTTACACTTGTCAATGTTCTAATCAATTCCCAAAATAATTGGAGATATGTTTTTTTTATCTTGCAAATGCGATGAACTTTGACTTTCAAATTTTACTATAGAACGTCCCTCTGTATATCTCCATATTTAGGTAGAATTATTAAGAACTCAGTACACAGGACATGCAGTGGATGTACCATAAGGATGGGTGAACAGGGATTTTTTTTCTCAGAAATTATAGCTACCTCAATATAAATGTAGACATTTCCTCATCCTCACCTTTTAGGAATCATCCCACTAGTTCCAGGCCTGCATGAATTCTCCAAACCATCAATTGCACATTGTTTAGAAGATACTACAGTAGAGGAAGAATGCTTTACTGCCATAAGAATTCTGTAGCGCTCTTGCAGAGACATATGATCAAGCTCCTCGATTTCATCATGATCATTAATTTGGTTCCCAATATGCATGTTGTTTACCACATTGAAATAACTTAGTTTGTCCTGATCAGGACATGTCCCTGTCTGCATCTGCTTTTGCTTGTTTTCATTACCTGAAGAGAATTCACTGTCATGGTCTATGGAACAAAAATGCATTTAAAATAATGGATGGGAATGAGCACAGGAACCTTGAACAGAACTACTTTCAGTAATCATATTAGAAGAATGATTGTCCAACTGTAATTCCTCTTTGGAATCATCATCGATTGCAGAAGCACCCTGCATAGAATTCCAGAAAGAAACATCTAGCATGTGTTACTTAAAATTAATTGTTATAAAGCCCCAGGAAATTAAGTGCCTGTTAAATTCAGAAAGTTAGCAGAAATCAACTACAATGAATGAAAACTTTACAATGAGTACAAGACTAAACTTAAAACTTAAGCAATAAATAAGATAAAGAAACGCAAAACAGTTACAGCCGAATATATTCAACTAAGGAAACAAGAAACAGATTGATACCAAAACAAAACAAGAGGATGAACAGGTAAATGGTGCAAAACTAAAACGATCCTTGTGATCAAGCATACCAGAATCACAGTACCTACTCTGAGTAGAGTCAGGGTAACATTAATTGCAAAAGCAGTTTTTACTTAACTAGTAGGATAGCATCCATGTTCAAGTAAACTAAATGTGAATTAGTATGAAAATCCTACAAAAGAACTGAACAGTATTCATTGGCCAATGGATCAAACAAGAGTCGATTTTTAAAAGCATGACAGAGCCTCTCGCAATTTGGTTCCAACACATTTAGTATAACAAATTGCTAATACTGATCCAACAGATGTAGCTTAAATATTTGCCTTGCAGTGTTCTTTTTACAATGATCAGTCAACTTACTTTCAGATTTTTTTTAAAAAAAAAGAGTTAAGGGTGACAGGGTTATCTCATACCATATAAAACTACAAGAAAAATACAAGGATAAGTAATACCTGTGCTGACTGAGCGTGAGATTTCTCAGCCCATTTAAATTGATTTTTTTCTGACTCGTAGAATATCTTTGACACCACCAGTTCTCCCTCATCTTTCTCTGTGCTTTCGATATGATATTGATGTAATCTCCAGTCAGTGTTCTGAGGATTGTTACCATCTGTCTCGTAGGCATACAATACAAATACTTCCTTGCAACCTTGAAGATTCCCATCCAAAGTTATTGATATAGGATTTCCACTTTTTTGCCATCTGATACATTTACCGTTCTCATTGGTGCACACCTTGAAGTTTTTGTGAAAGAAATATGATGCACATCCATCCTGCCTAATACCTAAAAGTGCAGTCAAACTGTAGCATGTGACAGTAAATCATAAAAGGAACAAACAGGAGAGATATTTACATTGAATAAGAGTGAACTACCTGGTATATCTTGAGGGTGAGTGTAACCAAATCCTATGGTTTCATCAACAGATTTAATAAACTCGTTGATAAAAGGATGACGACGAGCCTGGCCATTTCCAACTTCTGCAGCCAGATGCCAGAGTAGATCACCATCGGTAGGATTGAACTCTACACCTCTGGGAAGTCCTGGCCAACCCTGCAGCAATACAACAAGCACAACATTTAAGTAAAGAAGCAAGTTAACATGATGCAAGAATTTGTATGGAAGATCATGGAATTGGCATACATGAAAGATCTTGGCACATTTGGAGAATTTTTAGGAGAGCAGTTTTAAAAGAACCACATAGGAGAGATTTCAATACAAACATGATCATAAACAGTTGATACCAATAAAATGGGCAGCCACATAAGCAAGGCTCCCTCCTAAAGAATTGATTTTACTCATCTCAAAAAAACAAGAAATGTTCTTTATGGTTGCTACCAGATGTAGATAAAATTAAGCCCAACAAGAAAAATCGAGGAGGGTGACGACTGATTACAGAAGCTGTTCAATTATTTCTCATAAAGGAATATTCCGTCAGATTCAGCTCTGACCAAAACCGCACGTCCACAGAAGCAAAAGAACGGTAACACAAGAAATGTGATTTTCATTCGAATGCCGGACAGCAAGAGCAGGAAAAGATTTACAACTTTACACCGTCTAATAACCACACGCAAAAATCAAAAGAAACCCACCTGCTGGGCCACTCCGCCTGCACCCTCCGCCGGCGCCGCCGCGCTAGCCTCCCGCCTGCGCCGGAACAACACAAAGATGAGAACTCCAAAAAGAAACATCTGCAGGACAGAACAAGGAGAAAAGGGAGGCGCGCACCGCTCTATAGCAGGAGGCTTTGACTCCACCGGCGGAGCCGGCGGGCGGAGCAGCCGCCGTCGTCGCTCGGCGAGCGGGAGGTCCTCGGGGTCGGAGTCGAGGCAGGGGGAAGGAGGCGGGCCGACCTCCTTGGCCATCACCGCATTAGGGTTTGAGCGGGAGGAAGTTGGGGTACGGAGGATTAAGGTGAGATTTAGGCGAGGGGACGGCGGATTTTGATCGCCGGTGAGAACGTGGGTTTGGGGATTGTTCACGGTGAGACAGTGAGGCTAATGCCGATCAGGTTCCCATAGGCCCAAAGCGCGAACGTCCAAAATGTAGCGATCTGGCCCATATATCATCGTAAATCTGCTCAGTTTCGATGGCGATATGGGCTTTGACCGAACAGCTCTTTGGGCCTTGGGATGCACGGGTAGGTCCGCGTCGTGTGAATTGACGGCCTTTTTGCACACTTAGGCAGATCATTTTTGAACTACATGACACTGTGCGCGTTGTTGTGGAAATTGATGATTACAATACAGTTATAAATTTTCAATATATTTTTTTCAAAAAATAAACTTTCGATATATAGATATTAGAAAGACCATAGGTGAATCTGAAACGTAAAAGCATCATCTGAGAGTGTTGAATATGACAAGCTTCTTGTGATGGTATTTTTATAGCAATAATAACTACGGCTACTACACTAAGGCTGAGTTTTTTTTTAACTTGAAATCTGCTGTTTTCCGTTAGCATGTTTTTTAAAAGGTTAAATTGTATGTGTTTTGAAAACAAATTATATATAAATTGTTTAAAAAATTCAAATAAATTTATTTTTTAAGTTTATAATTATTAATACTTAATTAATCATGTGCTAATAAGTTTTTTCGTTTTGCGTGAGTTGAAAACTCTCTTCAAGTTTTCAAGTTGAACTATAGAACGCAGCCTAACTAGGAAAATGAATGTAGAGTTATCTGGTAATTCATGAGAAATAGTAGCGATATATAGTTAATATATACTAGATGGTTATGATGAAGCATATGAATTATCTAATGGCTTTTGTTTTATGAGTGATATAACTTAATGTATACCTAGCTCTTAGTTTTACAAAACCGTGCAGTTATCACATGGTTATCACGATTATCATGTGTGGTAAACTTCTCAGTTTTTTAAACCGCGATATACCTCATGGTAACTACATGGTTTTTACGGTAACCGCGCGGTTACCGTGACAAATCATGGGATGGCGGTAACTTCACCTAAAACGGTTTAGTGAACACTGGTTTTAATTATATATTCATCCAAAAAATAACTTAAGAGGGGATACAACACAACCTAATATAATGAGTATAAAGTAGATTCGTTGTATTAGATTATGTCATGTTCTAGTAGAATGAGCCTAAAGTAGATTCGTTGTAGTGGGTTGTGTTGTGTTCCTTAGTTTTTTTTTTTAAGGGGGAGTATGATTTCAATAGATAGCAACTACAACATCAGAAGTTGCAACCTGTATATGTAGCTCTTACTTAATTTTTTTTATGGAGAGAGTATTGATTTCAATAGATAGCGACTATGACATCAGAAGTTGCAGCCTATTATCACGAGCAGATCAATGGAGCCAATGGCCAAAATTGACACTGCAACACTGTCCCACTTCCTACAGTACCCATGCAGGACTCCGCTACAGTGGTTATCTGAACAGCATCTGCTGGCGATATGAGCCGTTACTTTTTGATCCGGCGGCAGGACTGCTGATGTTGTTGTAGCACCACGGTTGCTTGGAAACTCATTCGGGTTACCTGTTTGGAAAGATGTATGTCACTGTCTAGGATATGCTCGTTCAAGGTTTTGTTTTAAGAACGCTTGTTTAAGGTTCGAGGTTATGTTTTGATTGAATAGGAGGTGCGTCGTTTAGTCCCTTCAAATCACTGGCTAAGAATCAAGATATAAACTACAAATAATTACAGCTAGGAATTATTTTCCTACTAGTAACAAAGCAATTTTTTACTCACTCCTTCCTAGAACAAATCAATTCCTGACTATAAATTAAGACATAAGTTATATCCAGATTTGTAACTAGAGTTCTTTCTAGAATGGTGGGTTGTATATGATATAATTGAAGTTACCAAATAATTGATACAGAAAAGTTGACCTTAATTCAAATAAGACATCAATCGTTATTAAACAACTTAGAAGTGCATATTTTATAAATGCATGTTGATGCTATGTACAATGATGTTCATTGTGTTTGTTTGTTTGCCAAACTCAAGCGTATCAAAATTTTGGCAATGACAAAGTTTAGGCATTTGCCAAAAAAATGATAAAGTTGCTCATTTGGTTTGTTGCCAAATCTCTTGAAATGTGTGTGTTTTAGTTGGTGATTGCCAAATTTTTGACAATGCCAATGTTTTAGCAATAAAATAAACCAAATGAAGCATCATCTCCTTGCCATAATCTAGGCAATTTTTATTACAAAACCTCATTTTGTTTCTCTCCTTCCCTTTATCATTTTTGTCCTTGTTCACGCGATTCCTTTACCCCGTTTGCTAAGCACGATTTGTTGGTGCGAACTTGGTCCGTCTCCGCTCTATCTAGTTCAGCAATAAATAAGCCATTGCGCCTCAATGTAGAGGTAGGTGGCTCGTCTTGGCAGCATCGACATTCATGTCGGCCTAAGCTAGTTCGATGGTGAAGCACACCTGACCAGAGAGAATACCGTTGTCATTATGGAAACAATAAACATGAGTTGAAAGTCAAACGACAAACAGGAGTTGAAACAGCAAATGAGAGGAGAGAAATGAGAACATGGGTGATATGATACAACATGCTTCAAAAGAGCAGGGTTTTGGGGTAATTTTTTTAAGAGGGAGACTATAGAACAATATACCATTGCATCAGAATAGCTGACATCAGCATAGTACCGTTTGTATCGGATATAATATCTCCGGCACCAGATATGATACCCTATAGGTATCAGATTTATCATGTTGACGTCAACATGATACCATATATACTAGATCTGGTACCTTTGTGTTAACAACAAAATTTGGTAAAAGTATGCCAAATGATAGAGTTAGGTCCGAAGCGGATTTAAAGGAATAAAACGGTTTCTATAAATACACAGCGCATCAGCTGGAGCCGTATCAGCCAATATGGAATCGGACTCGGGCAGCCGATACAGGTGACCTGAATCGGACTCGGTCAGCCGATACGGGTAACTTGGGTTCATGGTGGTTTCGGAGAAGAGCTTGAAGGTATTGCCAAATGGGAATTGAGTCCAAAAGAGACAATTGTATCTATTAATTAGAAATAAGAGTTAGTTATTTCATTTTATAATTTCATGGCAAGAGTTCGTCTAGGACTTATTTGTTCAGGCAAGTTTTGAGTAGTGTCTGACATAGAAAAGGTTTGTAAGTTTAGATATAAATATATATCCAGGGTCTTGTAAAAACAAGAACAGTTCAATAAACACCTTCGACGCATCGCCACAATTTTTTTAGTACTTTTCGACGAGTTCTTACTTCGAGTTAGACGTTGGTTTTGATCTTCAACTAGAGGTATGACTTGTTAATTACCACATAACTTCGCTAATCTAAATCGATGGCTTGATTTACCTGTATCGGCCAAGACTTACCTAAGATTTTATCGGTATCGACTAAATCAGTTGATTGGCTTAGATTAGCTAAGGTATCCACCATCCTGAAAAACATTCAAAGGCTTGATTGTCTAGATGTTATGTTTCTTTTTATACTTTGTGTTGCATCAGCCCCAATCATAATTAGAATCATAATTTCTAGCCTGCCTCTCGATTGTAATAAGGGTAGAATCGATGTTTCAGCCGATCTTACCTAATATAACTGTTCAACATGCTTTTGGCATTCTTTTGTTCCATTTAATCATGTTTTTCATGTTATATCTACCCCTTATACAAGGATATCACACTATTTAAATATAACAAACTTGCTCTTGCTATATTTACTTAGATTGATATTTTTATAAGGCTGTATCAGAATATTAGCCGATACGGTATCTATATTTAACCTAAGCACAGTGTCATCGGCTAGGACTTGATCAGATATATTCTTTATCTATAGATTAAATGTTTGATTACATCTACAACCGATGAAACATGTTTTAGGCTTGCTTAACCTTATTCATCTTATACCTTACAGCCGATCCGGTCAGATCGCATCGGCTAGGTTTATATGATACGTCATCGGCTCATCGGCCGATCGGCTATCGTGCATATATCTGTTTTATTGTATATCTCATTGGTTGCATGATCAAACCAACTGGCACGCCCTGAACCCGAACACAAGATTTTGGACATGCGCTGGAGCTAAGTAAAACTCACAGGCCGCCGTGTTTTCACATCAACATCTTGGTATTAGACATGATACCCCATAGGTATCAAATGTGGTATATAAGTATTATGCTAACGTCAACATGCCAGATCTATCTTTAATACTAGACGTGATATCCCGTAGGTATCAGATCTAATACTTAAATACCATACTAATATCATTATGACGTCAGATATTTTGTTGGAATGGTACAATGTTATGTATTATTTTTTTTATAATATGGTTCTGTGAGAAATGTGTCCTAAAATATACTCCCTCCGTCCCGAAAAAAATTGATTCCTAGGGCGGAGAGTTTGTCCCATAAAAAATCGATTCGTGCCAAAAAAAACACACATTCAATACCTTGCATGGGTGCTGGAGAAGGAGTCAGAGGACCTCATCCTTTCTTTTTCTCTCGTTCACACGGTGACCTTATCCACTCCCACTTATCTGGCTTCTCTCTCCCTCTGCCTCCTCAGTCCTCCCCCTCAATCTCTCGTTGAATGGATGCACGGCAACGGCGCTCCATCGATCTCCATCTCCGTCCTTGGTGCTCCCTTCTCTCTCGCTCCATCCTGCACCTCCCTTCCAGCTTCATCCCTCTCTCCCTCCCGCTCCGCCCCTCTTTCCGCTTCTCTCTGTAGGGACGGCGGCAGATGGATGCGGCGGCAACGGATGAATGCGGCAGCGACGGCAGGGGCATGTTGTTGTGATGCTGGAGAAGGTGGAGGCGACGGGTGGATATGATGTCGTCGATGGCGAAAGTTTGCAGGCCTATCTGTGGCAGATCTGATGCAGGAACCTGATTTCTTTTTTCTCCCCTCTATTCTTGGTTCTTCTGTGTTCTTTATTCTTGCTATAGTTCTTGCAGGTGAATTCAGAACATTTCTTTTTTTAGATTGGAGAGATGTTTCTTTTCTTGCGGCAAATGCAATTTATTTTTTTTTTGCCTTTCCTCCTCCAAAATACTCGAGTAGTATACTAAATTAATATGTGCAGAGAATGCCAGTGTTGATGGATGGACGCAGTTAATGAGGGTACTTTGGTAATTTCACGTTAATCCTAAACTTGCCTCGTGGATCTAGGAATCGATTTTATTTGGGATGGAGGGAGTAGGGTTTTGTGATATTTACTTTTATTTGTTTGGTATGGTTAGATTAGGTAGTGATTCAGTGAATCAAACAAGTCCGTTGTGTTGGTAAAAAGGAAAGCTGGGTCGCTTCGTTGGACAGTAAAACGAAGTCATGCCCAGCCAGCCCAGGCCCATCAAATTTCATCGTTGGAGTACCAATCAAGTGCTGTCGCCCAGGCAGAAAGCAGAGCAAAAAAAGCGCTGCATCCCCTCCTACTCGCCGGGTTATCTCGCCGAGGCCAGCCTGCGAAGACGACCGTTGGGGCTGATGCCGAAAGCCGACACGAAGCCATGGTGCCGTGCGTGCGGCGTGCCAGTTTTTGCCACAAGCACCGCGCCCGCGCCGGCGCACCACACCCAATCCACCCATCCCCTCTCCTCTCCACAACAAGACCAACCATTCTCTCGCCCGCTCGCCGCTGCCCCCGCCGGTCGCCTGGTCGAGGTGCCCGCGAAATTTGACCGTTGCTGCTCCACGTCACTCCCTGGGCCCCGCATCCCCCTCCTCGTTCCGCGTGCCCACCAGTCTGTGAGCCACTGTCCCCATCATCCTGTGGCCCCATGCCCGACGCTGTAGCTGACATGTGGGTTCACACCATCTCGGCCCCACATGTCGGTGGGCGGAGGGAGCGCTTTATTGGGGTTTGTTCGTTTCTTTCCCGTTATCCTATGCCACTGCCCGCCGCGGCCCACCACAGCTTGGGGAGGAGCCGGACGGCGGACGCTGACATGCGGGCCCGGATTTCTCCGGAGGTCCACGAAGCGATCCACGTAGTACTACTACTGGAAACAGCAGTGCCTCGTCTCCGCGAGATCGCCTCGCAGCCGTTGGATACCTGACATGCGCCACGTGATGCGTGCCACTAAACCATCGGCTGGCCAAAGCGCGGTGTACGAAGACAGATTTTACACCGACATGTGGGTCCCACCAACGCGTTGGGCCCAGTTGCAGTGAGAGTTGGGGCCTTGGGAGGAGTACTCGGTCGCGTAGCTGATGCGGTTTTGACACCGTGATGGGCACCTCCCTACCATTGGGCCCTTGCCCCTACTTTTGTACAAAAGCCCCTCCTTTTCTGTATTCTCATATTTATATCCCCTCAACTTGCCACTCTTCATTCCAGTTCTCCCTTCTCCTCCCTCCCACCTCTTCTCCACTTCTTCTTCCTCCCCTTTCACACTTCACTTCTTTGGTCTGCTCTTGTTGGTATCCTTCTCCTACACATAGTTTAGCTCAGAGTTCAGAGCTCAGGAAGTCAGGAGGTAGGTTTCTATTGCTTCTTCTCATCTGGGAGAGTGAAAATACCGAGGAGAAAAGGCACAGCAAGATTGTTTCTTTCGGTTTCCGTTTCTTGAGCTTCTCTTGCGGCAACATGAAGAAGCTCTTCTTCTTCCTCGTCCTGCTGATACTGGCCGTCTCGGTTGTTCACGGCGAGGACGGTGAGATTTCCCTTCCCTTCTCTTGTTTGCTTGATCTCGTATGTCCCCTTTTGACACCGACTCTACCATGCCATTCTTGGATGTGGTTGCATGGCTCGATTTCGCCATCTTTGCTATACATCATCGATAATATCTTTGTTTATTAGGCTAGTTTTCTTGCTGCAATCCTGGAGACCTTGAATGATTGTGACTGTGATTGGGACTGGTCGAGTGAGCGATGTCCCTTTCTACCTGGATTTCTGCTTGTCGTATTGTGGTCTCTGGTGTTATTGGAGTTGTCCTGTACCCCTTGATGGTTAAAGTTCACCGTTGGTACTAGCTTTCTCTTGACAATAGATTAACACAAATCACCAAACATGGCTAATCTTTAGTTAACGAGTTATTACTCCTAGCTAGAGTTGTCTGCAATACTACTAGCTACCCAGTCAGTAGCTTTTGGGGTTTGGATTTGACTACTCATCCTGCTCACCCGTATTCTCTGCTTGTCTTCTTGGTCTGCCTGGGATTCCCTTCTCTGAACTTCTCCCCATGCCTGCATACTTCAGTTGCCCCCCTTCACGTGCACTAGTTTCTTTATCAGTTAAGCACGTTCTGTAGGAACATCTGGTGTCATTATCATATCATAATACTAATCATAAACTAATATGTTTGGAATAAGATTTTACTTGTAGCAAGGGGAACGAATACTAAAAGCCACTACTAGAATACTAGTACCATCAGACGGTCACCATCACTAATCAATCCACTAAAATGCAGCATCAGACCCAGCTTTCCCCAGTACTAGAAGTTCGCAACACAACAGCTAGCTTATGGGTCTTTATGATGGCTTTGTGCATAAGTTTAAGCCGAAAGGAGATGGTTCCCAGGTTACACACATCTTTAGCCATTGGCACCAGCCTTTGTGGGGCCTCCTTGTCTGCCTCTTTTCTCAAACTATGATCACTCCCTACTCCATGCATCAGCAACTGGTTGGTGCCAATGGCTTGGGTCATAAACTTATGACCGTTGCAGTGGGGGTTCGGTGTTAATCATGAGGCTAACCCCACGGTAATAACTCGGTAATTATAGTCACGGATGGCTGGTTGATTGGCCTGTGCCCTTGTCAGCACCTGTACTGAGTGTGCGAGAGAGGGCCGGTCAGTCTCTCGTTTGACTGGTTGGTGACGGATATTTTTCCGGGACCACCTGGCAGTGTCATTGCTATTAATGAAGTCACGTCTCCTAGCTTGTGCGGCCCAGCTGGTTGTCGCGTTGGAGGTTTGCCTTGCCTGCGCAGACGCAGCAGAGGGCGGTGCAGCGTGCAGGACCGTGCTTCGCTCGCTGTGGCCACCCGCATGAAAAGCCCGGGATTTTGCGCTACGTCGTGGTGGTGGTGGCTCCTGTTTCCAACGTATTTCCCCCGTACCAACTTGCCTTGTGCTTTACAGCTAGCTTGGCGTCCTCCCAATATCCCCCATGCACATTTTTCTGTAGGAAAATCGATGTGCTGCATTTGTCCAACTGTTCTTTTTCTTGTTGCTAGTAGTATTAGTTGTACGAGTTAGTGATAGTTACTAATCCGCCATTTGCATTTGCATGTGATCATTGTTTGTCCACAATGATTTGCCGGAGTTTTGAACTGTGCCGTTTTTCTCTTTATTCGTCATGTTCTGTACGGAGTAAATGAAAAATAAACTCGACATGAGCTACGTTAACGTTGTTTTATCTTACATTTTGGCTTTCTGTTCTGAACTTTTGCCATTGGCGTGCAGGGGCGTACATCGGCGTCAACATTGGCACGGCCATGACATCGGTACCGGCGCCGACGCAGATCACGACGCTGCTCCGCTCGCAGAACATCCGCCACGTGCGTCTGTACGACGCCGACCCGGCGATGCTCGCGGCGCTCGCCAACACCGGCATCCGCGTCATCGTCTCCGTGCCGAACGAGCAGCTCCTCGCCATCGGCAACTCCAACGCCACGGCGGCCAACTGGGTGGCGCGGAACGTGGCCGCGCACTACCCTTCCGTGAACATCACGGCGATCGCGGTCGGCTCCGAGGTGCTCTCCACGCTGCCCAACGCGGCGCCGCTGCTCATGCCAGCCATCCGTTACCTCCAGAACGCGCTGGTGGCCGCGGCGCTCGACCGGTACATCAAGATCTCGACGCCGCACTCGTCGTCCATCATCCTCGACTCGTTCCCGCCGTCGCAGGCCTTCTTCAACCGCTCGCTGGACCCGGTGCTGGTGCCGCTGCTCAAGTTCTTGCAGTCCACGGGCTCGCCGCTGATGCTCAACGTGTACCCGTACTACGACTACATGCGCTCCAACGGCGTCATCCCGCTGGACTACGCGCTGTTCCGGCCGCTGCCGCCGAACAAGGAGGCGGTGGACGCCAACACCCTGCTGCACTACACCAATGTGTTCGACGCGGTCGTGGACGCCGCATACTTCGCCATGGCGTACCTCAACGTCACCAACGTGCCGGTGATGGTGACGGAGACCGGGTGGCCGCACAAGGGCGACCCGTCCAACGAGCCGGACGCCACCTCCGACAACGCCGACACCTACAACAGCAACCTCATCCGGCACGTGATGAATACCACCGGCACGCCGAAGCACCCCGGCGTCGCCGTGCCGACGTACATCTACGAGCTCTACGACGAGGACACCCGCCCCGGTTCGACGTCGGAGAAGTACTGGGGCCTGTTCGACATGAACGGCATCCCGGCGTACACCCTGCACCTGACTGGCTCCGGCGTGCTGCTCGCCAACGACACGACGAACCAGACCTACTGCGTGGCGCGGGAGGGCGCCGACGAGAAGATGCTGCAGGCGGCGCTCGACTGGGCTTGCGGCCCTGGCAAGGTGGACTGCTCCGCGCTGATGCAGGGGCAGCCGTGCTACGACCCGGACAACGTCGAGGCGCACGCGACCTACGCCTTCAACGCCTACTACCATGGCATGGGCATGGGCTCCGGGACGTGCTACTTCAGCGGAGTCGCCGTGATCACCACCACCGATCCCAGTAAGTTCACAAAACCATAAGAAAGTTTCCTGCTTTCGAAACATCTGGGCTTATTTCGTTCACTCTGTTTTCTTCAGGCCACGGGTCTTGCGTTTACGCTGGAAGGTACGCTCTTTTTTTCCCATAACATCTTTACATTCTCGCCATGTTTGAAACAAAATTCAAGTGCGTTTCGCTCAAACCTGTCATTTATTTTTGGACAGTGGTGGGAAGAACGGGACGTCGTTGCTGAACGGCACATCGCTGGCGCCGTCGTCGAACTCCACGGCGGGGGACTCCGGCGCGCACCGGGCGATCGGGGACGTCTCGTCGTTCGTCCGCGCCGTCGTCGCCGCGCTGCTGTTGAGCGTCGTCCTCCTGTTGTAGACAGTGAGACGAGTGGTTAGTTTAGTAGGCAAGGCAGCAGAGTCCGTAGGAATTCATGGGGGATTCTTTTTTGGTGTCAAGTGGGATTGGCCTCGGTGTTGGGGGTGGTGATCATTGAGAACGAACAAGATGATGTGCTTGTGTTCATCTGTTGCTCTAAGATGTTGGCTGGAGAACTTGGTGTTGGGTGGTTCGTTGCCTGGAGAAAAGAAAATTGGTACTAGGTTGTATTTGCAGAAGCTGTCAGTGTTTTTGCGCTGACCACAATCAAAATCTTCTACTGAGCCAACTGCTTCCCTCGTTTGTGTGATTCTTTGTTCTGAATCGTTGATTGATTCATGAATTTTTCCGGCTTTCCGCTTTCTTCGCTTGCGACGAACGTGCGGACTTACAGTGGTTGGGCCACACGGGATAGTCATTTACGAGCGGCCCATATAAGTTGGGCCGGAACGGGAATGCCACAGCTAATTGCGGCCCATAGATACCGGCCTCCGCCCTAATCGTGGTAATCGAGGCCTATAAAACCCAGCGCCTCGGCGTCTCTTCTCTACCCCCGCGCGCCGCCGGATTCCGCCTCCCTGTTCATTCCCTTCCATCAAGGATCCGATCTGAATCTGTTTCTTTTCGTTTGCGCTTCGAAGAACGGATATGTTTTCTCGTCTTCTGATTGCGTTTCGATGTGGTTTGCTCTTATTTTTCGAAGCACTCTTCTCGTTTACAAACTCGGTCGCTCGGATCGCTGCTGATCCGAAGCTCGCGTTTCTGAAGGCCTGCCAAATCATACTCGAGGATCTCTGGACATGCAGCTTCTGGTAATAGATTCCCGCATTTTCTCGTAGATCCAACAAATTTTTTCTATCTTTGAAATCCTATATAAATTGAATGTGGGATCTCTCCTTGGAAATCATTATCTTTGGATTTTTTTTGTTTGTTTGTTTCGGTTTTGTTCACTTCATCTGTTCGCGATTTGATCAACCGGTTTATGGCTCGATGATGACTACTCTTGCTTTAACCACACCGAATACGAAGGCTTGAGGTAGCGTGCTTTGCCCGACCTCTACGTTGTGCTCTCTTATCTCGTCGATTCCTCGTGAAATCTCCTTCTCATGTCGAAGAATTAGATTAGATTTTCTTCGATAAGAGATTGAGATGGATGGATTCGGCGAGTTTGGCTAGCATGGTAGTGTGGATGGCAATGCCTCTTCCGATGGCTCTTCACATGTGGAAAAACTTTGGCCTTTTACTGAGAGCCTAACAATCATCAGTTTATTCAAGGTCCTTGTTGGTGTTTTTTTTTTCAGTTTTGAATATGCTCGAGGATTTTACCGAACTAGATTCATATAATTAGGATGAAAATATTTTTTATAAGACAGCATAGCAAATGCAACACAAGGCGCAATATGTTCTCCAAACGAAAACTGCGGAAATCTGAATACGAGAACAGCAAATTAGACGTTTATTGACATTGAACTTGACGTCATCAGTCTTACTAAACCTGGCTTGCCACAACTAAAATTATCTAGTTCCACGCACCAAACCTGGCAGGGTATGAACGGCTGCCAGGGAATTCAAATGATGTCAGGGAATTCAAATGAAGTTCCTGCAACTGGTTGAGCACCTCCGTCGTCAGTTTTTCAACGTATGCTACTGCGCTTTGATTTAGTATGAGTTAAGAAGTGGTCTTCTGCAGCAGCTAGATATTACTATGATTCTACAAATAACACAGATAGATATCATCATCCCTGTGTCAATCAACAATGAACATCTCAAGCCTTGAAGCGACAATTTCTGAAGAAAGTGATTTCTGCTAGGATCAGAGTTGCTCCCAGTCGTCAACTGGTGCAGTGCGCTGTGCTTATCACCGCAGAAATATCCCGGTGAGAAGGAAAGGAAATCAACGACTTGCGCATGACAGGACAAACAATTGACAGCGCTAACCATTGCCAACGACGGGCAGCTGCCAACCAACCTTCATTAACTGGTGGCGACTCCCTCTGCTTTCCTACTTCCTCCGTTTCAAAAATACTTAACTTAAATAAAATATGATCTATATTAGAACAATAAATCTGAATCAAATTTATTATTTTAAAATATGTCATATTTTATTTTAGATTGAGTTTTTTTAAAACGAAAAGAGTACGTAACACAGGGTGTGTTCGTTTGTATGGGTTGGGAAGAAATTTTCTCTATACGGAAAACGAAACGATTTATTAGCACATAGTTAATTAAGTATTTACTATTTTTTTTGAAAAATGAATTAATATAATTTTTTAAAACAACTTTCATACAGAAATTTTTTTTTGCAAAAAACACACCGTTTAACAGTTTGAAAAGCGTGCGCGCGAAAAACGAACGAGATGAGTTGGAACTCAATCAAACGATCAGGCCGCCGGTTGCTTTCATCCGAGGACAGGAGGGCGCAGCAGCAGAGTGACTGGACAATCGATGCGATGACACTCAGTAGTTCACAGCATCCAAAATCTGGCAAACTGCCCTAATAATTATGGTCCCTTAAACCTCCAATACAAGCGAAATTGCAATAACGATCATGGTCCAAAAACCAGCGGCTACCGGTCGAGCTGGGACCTTAGCCAGTTATTGGCCGTAAGGATGTAAATTTGAATAAAAATGTATTTAAATTTAAAATTTCAATTTATGATACTGCCTGGTTACCGTTCAGTGGCTAAAAATCCAGATTTTAGATACTGTCTGATACTATCAAATTAACTGGTATTCCATTCTGAACCCTGCTAGCAATAGAAGAACGGATCGATCTTGACCCGGACCCATGGTGCGGTGCCATACAACATCACTGCTGCTCTCGTTGGTTAATTAACGTGGGGTATATCCATCCATTTCCAAGGGATAAAGCCTCGATGCGTAACCAAGAAATTACTAACTTTCATAAATGCGGGCTGTATATATGCCTATATCTTGGTGTGTTGCATCGCTACTGAACGAGCTTCACAGCGACATGAGACCAACTAGTGATAGACCTAAAGCTAAAGCGATGATAAAGACGGATGGCTTCCTGCTGAAGCAGGCAGATCAAGAAAATGTCAGACCTGATTCACATCAACACGCGAGAGAGAAAGGGTGGAAATGAGTATATCAGGTCTTTATATAGAGAGAAAAAGTTTCAAGTTGTTCGTCTTCTTTAAAATCTGAGAATCTTGTTGACTAGCTCTTCCGAAAAGCTTGAAACAAACATTATTGTCACACTGAAACTTACTGCTAGCTAGAAGTATACTCCATTTAAGAACTAATCTATACCTGATTGCATATAAGTCGCGGTTTGCAAATCGTCTAAAATCCAAATAAACTGTTAAAAAAAGAGTCCATTGGCACGTAAACATCGTTGAAGAAGCCAATGCTGCATCATGCCATGACCAGCTGACGGCTAATACATAACTTGTGGATTCATGATGGCCAAACAAAGCTTGGCCCTTCAATCAATGCCGTGACAGATACCTATGAGTACTATATAGGAGGCCAACAAACAAGCTAATCATTCTTCGCTAAGTATTGTGGTTACGTTGCCACTCGGCCCTCGCCACCATGCTCCTCGTCGGCGTGCTCCTGCTGCTCTTCTTCAACCTACATCTCCCCACGGCCGCCATTGACACCCTCACCCTAGGCCAGTCTCTCCTGTGGAACCAGACGCTGGTCTCCAATGGAGGCAACTTCGAGCTCGGCTTCTTCTCGCCAGGGAAGTCCAACAAGCACTACCTTGGCATCTGGTACAAGAAGATCTCCAAGAAGACGGTTGTTTGGGTGGCCAACCGGGAGCGCCCGATCCTTGAGCCGTCGAGCTGCCACCTCGAGCTAAGCGTCCACGGCGATCTGCGGCTGTTCTCGACGGCGCCGTCGAACACCTTGCTGTGGTCTTCGAACGCGTCCGCGTCTTCCTCGCCGTCGCCTCCGCGCACCACCGTCGCCACACTCCAGGAAGACGGCAACCTCGTGGTGAAGAGCAACGCGACGCGGTCGCGGTCGTCGTCGTCGACGACGACGACGCATGTGGCGTGGCAGAGCTTTGATCACCCGACCGACACCTGGCTCCCCGGCGCCAGGCTTGGGTACGACAGGGGCCGCGGCGTCCACAGCTTCCTCACTTCGTGGACGGACTCCGAGAATCCGGCGCCCGGCGCGTTCTCCATGGTGATCGATGCGCGCGGGCTGGCCAAATTCGACCTGCTCGCCGGCGGCCTGCACCGGTACTGGACGACCGGCCTCTGGGACGGCGAGATCTTCGCGAATGTGCCGGAGATGCGATCCGGCTACTTCACCGGTGTCCCCTACGCGCCGAACGCCAGCGTCAACTTCTTCAGCTACCGCGACCGGATGCCGGGTGCCGTCGGCAACTTCATGCTGGACGTGAACGGGCAGATGCGGCGGCGGCAGTGGAGCGAGACAGCGGGGAAGTGGATCCTCTTTTGCTCGGAGCCCCACGACGCGTGCGACGTCTACGGCTCGTGCGGCCCCTTCGGCGTGTGCAGCAACGCCACCAACCCGGCGTGCCGGTGTCCCGCCGGCTTCGAGCCGCGGTCGGAGGAGGAGTGGAGGCTGGAGAACGCCGCCTCCGGCTGCGTGAGGCGACACCCTCTCGAGTGTCACGGAGACGGCTTCCTGGCGCTGCCGTACACCGTGCGGCTCCCGAATGGCTCCGTGGAGGCGCCGGCCGGAGCTGGGAACGACAAGGCGTGCGCGCACACCTGCTTGGTCGACTGCTCCTGCACGGCCTACGTTCATGACGGAGCGAAGTGCCTCGTGTGGACCGGCGAGCTCGTCAACATGAAAGCCTCGGCGGCGAATGAGAATGGCCAAGGCAATCCTGGCCTCGCCGGAGCGGTGCTTCATCTCCGTGTCGCCCACTCGGAGGTTCCGGCGTCGTCGACGGAGCACTCGTGGAAGAAATCAATGGTGATTCTTGGAAGCGTCGTTGCGGCTGTGGTCCTGCTCTTGGCGAGCCTCGTCACTGTGGTGGCGGTGGCGGCGGTGCTGAGGATGCGACGGCGGAGGGGCAAGGTGACGGCGGTGCAGGGGTCGCTGCTGCTGCTCGACTACCGTGCCGTGAAGACCGCGACGAGGGACTTCTCGGAGAAGCTCGGGAGCGGGAGCTTCGGCACGGTGTTCAAAGGCGCGCTGCCGGACGGGACGCCCGTGGCCGTCAAGAAGCTCGACGGCCTCCGGCAAGGCGAGAAGCAGTTCAGAACGGAGGTGGTCACGCTCGGCATGATCCAGCACGTCAACCTCGTCCGTCTCCGAGGCTTCTGCTGCGAGGGAATAAAGAGGGCTCTCGTGTACGACTATATGGTCAATGGCTCGCTGGACACGCACCTGTTCGTCCAGAGCGGCTTCAGCTCCGGCACCGACTCCAAGCAGGTGACCCTGAGTTGGAGCCAACGGTACAACGTCGCGGTTGGCGTGGCAAGGGGCTTGGCTTACCTGCACGAGAAGTGCAGGGAATGCATTATACACTGCGACGTCAAGCCGGAGAACATTCTCCTCGACCAGGTGATGGCGGCAAGGCTCGCCGACTTCGGCATGGCCAAGCTCGTCGGCCGCGACTTCAGCAGCGTCCTGACCACCATGCGGGGCACGGTGGGATACCTCGCGCCGGAGTGGCTAGCCGGCACGCCGGTCACCGCAAAAGCCGACGTGTACAGCTTTGGACTCCTGCTCTTCGAGCTCGTCTCGGGCCGGCGGAACAGCGCCTCGTCGTCATCGTCGTCGGAGGGCGGCTCTGTGATTTACTTCCCGGTGCATGCCGTGGTCAAGCTGAACGAAGGCGACGTGGCCGGGCTGGTCGACGAGAGGGTGGCCAAGGATGCCGACCCGAAGGAGGTTGAGAAACTCTGCAAGGTCGCGGGCTGGTGCATCCAGGACGAGGAAGGCGACCGGCCGACCATGGGGCTCGTCGTGCAGCAGCTCGAAGGCATCGCCGACGTAATGTTGCCGCCGATCCCTTCTCGGCTTCATATCCTGGCGATTGAGAACGAATGCGTCAGAGGTGTTCCAGAGGATGAGCTCTGCTCAATGAGCGGTAGTAAACCAGAAACCGAAGCAATAGAAGAAATGTAGAACTGAAAAATCTGGGAGCACCCTACAGCTGAAGTGAAGATACAGCGTCAGATGTGAAAATGTAGTTGTAATGTCAGCATAGTTGATATTTCCCCGTGTGCGCATCAGTATAACGTTCAGGATGTATAGCCAGTACTGTACTGCAACTGTTCTGTAAATTCCGGAAACCGGATCAGACAAGTACCATCTCTCGTTTTGTTCCCATTTAATTCTGGTCCATCCTTGCTGACAGCTGCACCTTTATTGAAGAAATCCATTAGTACTACCCAGAAATCCTTAACTAATTGTTGAAAACAACTTGTTGACAAAATTGCAGATCCACTCCTCCACACTCGCTATAATTCTGTTATGTACAATTTTTAGATGAGAAAATTTTCTGATAACTACAAAGGACACAAGAAGCACATATCTACACGGGCAACTAGTGAACAAACTATACAGATTAAGAACTAAATACAACCCCAAAGAATGAACGAATATCACTATGGAACTACAGGAACCAACATATCAAGATGTACACTTTACAGGTAAAGATGAAGATGATGCCGAGTAAAGAGATTTAAGTAAACAAATGAACTTCACAACTGTTTCTTCAGAGAACCACTTAAGTTTCCATGTATGCACTGTGTAAATTTCATCCGGTTGCTTGCTCTGTGAATTTGTAATGCTACCGTTACTGCAAAATCTTCCTTCATGTGCATGGTTATCCAAAACTAATGTCAAACATCTCTTGTCACAGTGATCCACAACCTGAATACATGAATGGCAGAAGGAAATAAATATTGAATAAGTGATATCAACTTTCAATCTGACGGAACAGCTAAGCTAGTATTACAATGATATCACAGCTTATTTTGGTAGGACACAACTTCGCTAGCTAAAGTAATAGAGTCAGATGCATGCATGATTCATATCATATACAAACCCGTCAGTACTTGATCGATTGATATTTAATTAAAGATGGCTGTTCGTGTTCAACACTAGGCAAGCAGCGCTTTGTTTGGATTTTGGAATAGGAGGGGTAGGATACAGATTGATATACAGATTAAGATACAGAAATAGGGAAAAAAATGGATAGTCAAGCAAGGGGCTATTGCTCTAAGCTCTGTATGTGTGCTATTCCTTTCGGACATGGCATTACCTGACACCTTAAATGCAACGAAAATCCAAAATGGGTACATGAGATCCTTTGGTGGTGTGAAATTCCTAAAAAACATAGTCTGCAGAGTCGCCAGGGATGAGTTATGATCAGAGTAGAGAAAGTCTATCAGGGAGCAATGATGTGCTCGATGCAGGGCCAGGGAAGAGCAGGCATCAGATGACATTGTACAGTCGACGCAGGAGCAACTGAATCATGTGACTTTCCTTTGTTAAGTCACAGGATCCACGTCCATTTTAATAAAACAGGAGGGGGTTTTAATGCTAAGCGTAGACAACAGGATTAAGATAAAAATGTACTCCTTCGCCCCAAAATAAACAAACCTAGTACAAGATGTGACCTATCTAGATTCGTAGTACTATGATGTGTCACATCTCATATTAGGTTTGTTTATTTTAGGATGGAGGGAGTATGTGTTTAAAATCTCCCTGTTCTTTTTTTTAGCATTGGGCTCCGGTCTGTTTTTCAAAATAATTAATTTGTTAGTGCTGTCAATTCTACATCACAAATTTGCTAGCAGTGAATTCATTTCTAGCTAATCTTCCCCATAACTTCTCTTACATCACAAATTTTCAATTTACCCATCGCATCAATGTGCTTACAGTTTTCACATGATTTGTACCCATCCCTCCGTCCACAAATATAAGCATTCCTACCTTTTTTTAGCAGAAATTAAAGTGGAGGGAAATCAAAGCAAATTTTAGATTTTTTAGACAATAATGCCTCATTAAATGAGCCCTAGGAAGTTTAACCTTAAAAGTACCCTAGTAATGCTTATATTTGTAGACAAATTCTAAAAGGTAGGAATGCTGGTATTTGTGGACGGAGGGAGTAGATAGCAAAGAGCTCAACATTTGCTTACTGCTCCCTGTTTTTCTGTTTTTCACTTATATCACAAATATTTATAGCCAAGGAAGAAACAGAGTACTAAGGATGAGTGTTATAGTGACCTACTTACCATCAAGGTAGGAAGAAATTATCTTTTGGAGCTGTTGGAGCAAATCAAGACAAATAACTAGCAAGGGAAATGTCAAAAGTAAAGCATGACTTACCACTTCTTGAATATCGTTGATAAAACAACAAGCATCCAGAGAAAAATATGGAGTATCCGAATCATCAGGGAGGGAACCAAACTGATGTATGTTCTCGATACACACAAATAATGACCCTTCAGTAATAGCGAGAGATCTAATAACAAAGGATCCTTCTGCAAAATAGAATGGACACTATTTCAGCAAGTTCCAGTTGACAGCAGACAAGTAATGAATTAAGGCGACTGGAACAATCCTCAGTTTTCATATGCCAAAACTGGAATATGACGTCAGTGGTAAAAATGCAGATAAAAAAATGGTGTCATATCTTCACCCTATATTTTACTAGGATACTTGCCCGTTTGGTTCATGCCAATGGTATGAAATATATACCATGTTGCCCCATATGGATGTCCTACTTGGTGCCCGGGCACCATGGTGCCCCAGTTAATACATATACATATGTGTGTGTGTGTGTGTTTTCCTTGGTTCCATTCTTCGCTAAGCAATTGGCTGTTTCTCCTTTTTTCTTCTTAGGAAGGTCCGTAGTCTTGTAATTCTGTGATTAGTCAGTCTAAGTGCCCCAAAGTTCCATCTCAGCTTGAGCTGGATCCCCTCTGATAAATCCTGTTGTTTGACAAACTGGGCACACTACTTTAACAAAAACATTCTGACACAGAATAAACCATCAGCTGTAAGATTGATGGTGTGGCACCACACCAAGTGCCATATGCCATGCCACACATTATTTGGCGGTTCAGAATGCAACTTTATTGGCAGACAACAAAGTTTAACCAATTGAAACAAAAATAAAGGTTTAGGGACCCAGCAGATGAAATTGAAAGGACAGATAGACAGCTTAAGTTTCAAGTAGAGAATGGAGGATTGGATATGAAATCTACTCGCCTCTAAACCATCTAATAAAAAAAATCTTAAACACTCCTTAGGCATAGATCTTCAAGAAAATTCGCAAACTAGATTCCACTGTATAAGCTAACATGGTCATGCCATGCTTCTTAATGGTTAACACGTAACCATCATGGCCTGAACACAATGGCTGAATATTACATTTCATGGACTCAATACCCAACTACAGCCATAAAGGTGAGGTATCAAAATTAAGAAGTCAGCTTAGAGATTTCAGTTTGAGAATGCAACACTTTGAGTAAGACATGCAAAAACATAAAGCACAGAATGAACATCAATTCTCCCTCCCTCCCATATTATTTTTCATAGCCTTGACATATTGATCCCTGATTCTCAGCATAGAAGATGAGTCTCAGCCTCACCCCTGAGATTATGCCACAGAACAAAGCTTTTCAAGACTGAGTGAGAGCATGAACTACTGTGTGCATGAAGAAATTAGACATACTAATACCTCCTTTACCCACCTTTTTCCAAAAATCCCACTCTATAAGGCTTCAAGGAAAATCTCAGACACACCCAAACAGATTTTAAAATCATCAAACATAAGATAACACAGGGACTGATCTGTTCTTAGACTCCAGCCACAGTATACTGTGCAGTTTCATTAACCAAATAATGCTTACCTTCAGTATCATTCTTCCAAAACATCAACAACGAGTAGAGAAATATTCCCATTTCCAAACTTGGATGAATACAGTTCTCAAGCAATTTAAGTTGGACCTTCTCCCAGCTGCCATTTAAATACAGAACTAAGTATTATCAACAATAAAAACCAAAGGTCGCACTAAAAACAAAAAAAAGTTCCTTTTAAGCAAAAAAAAACTGTTTTGCTCACACGGAAAGTAAAAGGCTAAACAGACCAAACCTTTGCAAAGATATACTACTAGTTAATTGTGGAAAATTAGACACGGTTAAGAGCCAAAGTATATCTTCTGCTTCCTTGGAAGTCCTTGTCAAGAATAGGTGAGTTGTATTATCTGCCATGAGTACCCTATGATATTGCAAAACAAAAGTAAGCCTCAAATAATTCAAATGAAAGTTGCTAAATATTGATATGCTAATATACCTCAGTGCTTGTAGACCCAGTCCGATCAAAATATTCTCTAGATCTTCCAGCCAATAGCTGCCCAAAACTCTTGGCATAGTGTCTACAAATTAATCAATACATAAGAATAGCTTTCACAATATTACAATAGAATAACGATAAAAACTCATGTAAAACAGCCATGTAGGTAAATTTCCAGTTGCAACAGTCTAACAAAGATATTAGGACAAACTTAGATGATTCAATGGTTTGTAGAAAGCAAACCTTGTCCATCTTGAGCCATATCAACTAGCACAACATATAGTTTATTTTGAGAACTTCGCAGCAAGGCTACCTCTCTACACAAAGAGATAAAACAATACACTTAAAAAAAAAGGAGATAAAACAGTAGTCTAGTGCATGACATAAAATGACATGGTAGATGCAGACAGATTTTAAATAGCTAATGCTTGATCTGTCTATGACCTCATATCTATGCAAATTTCGGTTTCAGATCAAGAGAACCTAAAAGTGATAGTTACTGAATATCGTATAGAATTAAATGCTTAAGGAAACAAGTGGCATTGTAAAACGGAGCCATTTAACACATTTAAGGATATATTAATGATAACTGCACATAACACATTGAAGACATGGAAGTAACTTGAATCATGGAAAATGTTACTGGAAACAGATGCATGTGAATTTCTAGGTAAATATGCAAGATGAGCTAAAATTTTTTTTCATGAATAATGCCTGATTTTTCTGTTCAAGTTTTTTTTTCTAAGAAAACACTTTGGTTGCCAGACATCCCCTGATGTTCATTTTTCACAGAGTACAGACAATTTCTTTATATAGACACTTTGCTGCGTTAATTGCATGATCTCCTAAAATTCCTCCGACGACTGTCTATATGCCATTTTGTTGCTTGACTAAAGAAATGAATATTATGACGATCAAATACATGGCCTACAACCCCTGTTATGTGTTATGTCATAGATTGTTTAGATACTTTACTGGACTGTACAACTAAGTTCTTCAATTCTCATTTGCAAGAATGTGAATATAAAAAAACATATGATACAGAGTAATGAGTTTGAAACGTTTGAATATGATAACAAGCATTAATGCAAAGATGAAGACCAGTTTTCACTCTAAACAACAGTTGGAATCATATTATATTCTGGCAATTTACAGGACGCCATACATAATTTTTTGAAGTGATGCGCAGATGAAGCCCCCACCCCCACCACCAAATAAATAAATAATGGCAGCAGACAAATAATTTAAAGACATTCAGATCGTTAATTTGCCAAGTTACAGAAGGAAAAAAAATATTTCACATTTGCACTGTAACTGTAGCCTTTGTAGGAGTTGCTATTGAACTTGCCCTTTTTACTATTCCAATTGCTATTCATCAATCAGCCAATACACATGTAATTTCGTAATACTTAATCAGGGTTGACAACATGGGGAACACAACTCTCACCTTTGAACCAAATCACTTCCAGTGCCATCTTGAAATATGTATCCACAAAAGGCTGTCTTCTCACAAATTTCAGATGCATTGCTTGCAATTTCTAAATTGAAGAAATCCTCAATAAGCTTGTATTTTTCAGTGTTACAAGAAACTGTATTGGCACTGGCACATAAGTTATCCTTGTGCAAGATACTTGAATTATGGTTTTCTAAGCTCTGTTCCTTGCAAAGAGTACAGTTGTTCAGGTTGCATCCCAGATGGCCGTTCCCTGCAACTGAAACCCCATTATCCATTTCATCTCCATTAACCTTTGGAAATACTAGTTTAGTGCCATTATGATTCTTAAAAAGAGGAGGTGTCCTCATCTTAAATTTCTGATTACTCTGTTGTCTGACCAAATGATCTGAACCTTCTCCTAAATCTAAATGCCCATTGCTCTTGTACCCATCATGCAACTCCTTAATACCAAACTCAACGGAATCTGTAAAATTTGGGACATCCTCTGCTGAATAATCAGGCAAACCTTTCTTCCCAGAAAAATATTCCATTCCATCCTTTTCCTCATAATCACCTACAGAAGAAATCCTAGCTATTTGACCATTGAGGGACAACTCCATTCCTGTTCGAATCGCAACACAATCATCTTCGGAATTGCATGAACATAAATCACCTGAAGAGTCATCACTGCAACTGCTACCACTACCAAGCGAACCAGCACAGTTAAAGTCTCCTGAAGTCTGCAAAAATTCTTCCTCCATACAAAGTCTTCGATGCAGAATGTCCTCCTTGTATTGCGGGGGTGACTGCAGACTAGACTTTGTGAAGGATAAACTCGGTTCTATCAGCTTGTTCATCACATTTGATGAAACTCCATTTGTATGTAAGTTTCCAGTGCCATCTTCCATCTCACAAAAAGAATCAGCATGCGAAGTGGCTACAAAATTTAGTGGAGAAAGTTGCTGGGAAGAATTCAAGTGCAACCTTAAAGGAGCCTGATATATATTCCCTTCACGTGAGGATTCTGTAGTAACACCATTAGCACCGTAACATGCACCATCAGTGAAAGATAAGTCAGATTCCAAAATGTTTGAGCTGCTCCCACCTTCTGACGTCTGTACCAAGTCTGAGATGTTCTTTGAGTTCTTCTTTTGAGCTTTCTGCATTTTCTTTTGTTCCTCATACCTTCCATTGCTATTGTTGAATTCTATGTAAAGGTTGTCAGGTTCTGTATTCTCCATGTTTTCATCCATCCACTCCTTAAATTCACGCAACCAATCAGTTGATTTTTCTTTCTTCAATAATTCAGCTGTATTGATCAACGAAGTAATTTTTATGTCATTATCAGCAGCTGCAACTTCATCCTTCTTAGAACTGTCACTTTCGTGGGGGGTGGTCTGCTGGTCCACGCCTTCATCACAAAGACTTCTCTCTTCCTCCACAATTAAGGCAAGTCGAGAAATCTTTTTCTACAGCAAATAGAAGGGCAAACAGACTATCATTAAAGAGATATCAGCAAATTTAGTTGCATGCGGAGTACAAATGCAGGATGCCCTACTTTTGCAGAGATGTTTCAATTTAGTAACGTTTAATAGATGGTGTTATATCTTGCATTTCTCGAAACAAGATTGCCATAATATGTCAATGGCACCATCTCTGTTAAAACTAGTGAATACCCCACGCTTTGTAGTGGGAAATTTAAAAATACTTTAAAGAAAACTCAAAGAAAATAATCTGAAAATTGTGTACTTGTAATGCCTGAAAAACAATATTTTGAGCTTCATAGTAATTGATTTGGAATTGCAATCATACATGACACATGGATTTATCAAGCATGAGAGGATCTGATGGCTATTACTTTTCTAAATGACATGGTTCAATGCACATTGAGTTTTATATCAATAACTACAATAAGTGGGTTGTAAATGTACATGACAATGATTTAGATCAAAACATGAGAGAGATCTATAGGCTACTATTTTCTAGATGATGTGGCTCAATGCATGTCAAGCTTTTGGCTCCAACTATATTAGATATATAGATATGCCAAAAAAAAAACTGAGACTATAAGAAATCCAGCTTCTGCATGTGAAATAAACAAATGGTAAGCATGAGAAGAGATCACTATGCAATATTTCTATTGGTTTATAAGAATAATGAGACAAACCGCTCTAACTAACAGTTCTTGCATATTTGCTGTGGCATACAATAGATGAATTTTGTGGCAGGTGTTAATTTACCATCTTTGAATTTGAAGTGTCTTCATCCTCATGGTCATCTTTTGCAGGAAAATAAAATCCATAGCCGGCAGGTTGCTTTTGTCTGCTTGAAAACATTACTTGTTTTTCCCAGTACTCTTGTGTGTTCATACCTTTATCATCTAACTTCAACTGAGGCAGAAAAAGGTATGGAACAGAGCTGTCATGTCACTCCAATACTGTGGAAGAGACTATTATGATGGAGAACATAAAAAAAACATGAGAAAATAATACAATTTGATGACTACTCACATTTTCTGAGTTGTGGAGAAAACTGAAAACATGTGCTCGATACCAACGAGCACAGCAGATTGGGTTGCCTTCCAACCATAGGTTCTGTAGCAAAAAAAGGCTGCCAAGTATTTCCAGCTCCGAGAAATTTGAGATGATGTTGTAAGACAGATCAAGGTCCATAAGCGACTTTAGATTTTCGATCCCATGTAGTGTAGTTAAAGCATTATTTCTCAGTACAAGTTGCACAATTCGACCGCAAGCCTGCACAGAAGTAACATGCGGTCAAACAAAAACACTAGTACTGGAAACAAGCTCGCCAGTGTCGCAATATTCCAAAGGTATTCAAAAGGAAATGCATTTTACCTCACTCAAGGATGATATAGAACGCAAATGATTAAATCCAAGATCTAGATTTCGTAGCTTTGTGCATTTCCGCAGATTATCCACCTTTGCAAACTGGTTCCGACTAAGATCAAGGGTTTCAACTGCAGGTAACAACTGCAATGACTCATCCATGAGCACCAGACCATTTGAAGCACATGACACATACAACAGCCGACCCCATACGGGTGAGTCCTTGATATCCATGATCCTGCTCGTGAAGATATGCCTAAGAGCGTCCTGCAGTAGTGCAAAACATAACTGTTGCATGGGCATGGACAGTATTGTTGCATTGTGTGGAAATGAACAAAAAGGAAGCCTAATCATAAGAATTGTTCGACGAATGCAACTAACTGTGCAACTTCTTCCTCTACTCACTATTTTGCTGCTACTGAGCTTTTGGCTGTCTACCAATAAAATATCCAAGCAGTGGCACTGCCCAGTAAATTGCAGCCTCTAAAGCCACAACCAAATATTGAGGTTCTCAGGCTATATGCTCTATACAGTCAATTCTATGTCTCTACTAGTAGTAACTACACAATCCATCCACACACACACACACACAAATGCTTTGTTTGTTTCCAATCAACAATGTTTTAATTGTTTACAATGGATATCCTGTGATAATTACCAAGACAAGATGGCTTATTACAGCATTATTACCTTAAATGATCACTGCTGACTCCACTAAAACCACTAACTCAGATAAATGACAAATTGCCTAAAGTTTTCCTCAGTACATTTGCAAGGGAGTATGTCAAGATGCATAACCCTATTTTCAGCTGCATGAAAGCATACACAAGACAAACGTACAAAGATATTAAATGGCTACAATGCTAAACAACTTTTGCATTCAGAGCTTAACTAAGCACATCAGGGGGGTAATTGCAGCAAGCACAAAAGGGCCAGCCGCTACAATCACATTACTGTGGACTGCACCATGTGCCACAAACCCACAACACAAGCCTGAATGTGATCAGAACTTAGTATTGCAAAGATGCACACAATTCTCTAGTCCAGAGAAACAGCATGTGGATTAGATTGCTATCAAATTCATATTCACCAGAGGGGCGCTTGATGATAACCTAAAGACCTAACAACATCCCGTTAAATCCCATGGGTTACAATAGAAACATTAGTAACCATCAAATGCTTGTGGCTTCATGTCATAGTAGTATCTTATAACTCGGAAAATGGACAAATTCACCCGTAGAACAGCCAGTAACAATGTAATATCCTGAGTAACTATAGTACAATAATTGTAATACAAGAGCCAGCCACAAGGCTGGGTCAGATCCTAGGAACATAGTACTAATTGTGGTCTGCGGGACATAGGTGGGCTAACACTAAAACCAGTCTGTTAGATGTCGAAGAACCAGACTGCAAACAATAAGAACAACTCCCACTTCATGCAATTTATATTTTAGTATGAGATCAATACTAGCGCCTCTGCTAACCATGTAAATTGCCGGAAACAACGAATTAAGTAGCTGCAGGATCAGAATTACTGGAAAACATGTCGTAATCGCACCGTGGAATTGTAGCAGACGAGCTTCTCAAGAGTGTGGCGGAGGTCGAGCAGGCCCCTGGCGGCGGAGGTGGAGAGGTCGCACCCTCGCAGCTCGAGCACGCGCAGGCGCGCGAACGGCAGGAGCGAGAGCGGCGCCGGGTCCCGCCCCGGCCCGGCGGCCACGACCTTGAGCGACGTGAGCAGGCGCAGGATCCGCCGGAGCTGCTCGAGCGCGCGGTGGTCGCCGAGGTCGGCGACGTAGGCGCGGAGGTAGTCGACGGGCGCGCCGGCGCCGACGGCCTCTAGCTCCCGCAGCGCCTCGAGGCGGGAGGCGACGTAGTGGAGCCCCACGGGGTGGAGACGCAGGGTGACGGAGCCGTCGAGCAGCGCCCCCGCGTTGCGGCCCACGAAACGGACCAGCAGGTCGAGGTAGCGGTCGCCGGTGACCGGCGGCGCGCCCCCCGCTCGGGCAGTAGCCATCGCCGCCGTCGGGATCGGGCTAGGGTTTGGGGAGCCGCCGCATCGGCGAATGGGGGCGGAGGGGACGCCGGGGAGGGGAGAGATTGAGGTGGTGGTGGTGGTGGTGGCGGCGACGGAGGAGGAAACGGACACGGCCGCGCTAGTATGATTGGGGGACACGCGGGCTCGTGGGGGAGGGAACGGAAGGCGACGGGGTGCGGGCGTGCAGCCAGCCCGCGCGGTTGCCACCACCAGGTGGGTTACTGGCAAGTTTCGGCTGGCGAATGGCGAATGGCGATCCGCTTCCGCTCGCACCTCGCGGATCGCTGTGATCTCGTTCGGAATTCGGAGAAGCGCCCGGTTTGTGGAGGCCAGAACGGACGGGATCGCGCGAGTTTCCCGTGTAAACTTGGGTCGGTTCGAGCCGGAGCGACGGGCTGTGGCACTGGTGTGCTCGCGTGCGCGGCCGTTTCCGGTCTCCGGTATACTGTGTGCGCGTTCGGCCGCGCGCTGGCTTGGCGTGTCCAGGAGATGGCCTGTTTTGGTGCTACCTGCAGAAGCGTTTGTCCTGGTCTTAGCCGCGTTTGCAGAAGCGTTTTCCCCGGACCTCCCCGTCTTCTCGTGATCTCGTCAGGTGATGCTTCACCAGTTCACCGTTGTCTCAGGCTGCTTCCTACCCGTGCATGTTGTTGGTTCACCAGATCAGGCATCACCGTTGTTCTCGTCAGAGAATTACTACCCTTTCTTCTGTACTTTTTTAGATCAGATGTGATAAGAATTTAGATCCGGGGCGCTATTGATTCTTCGGCAATTAGCCAATTAGGTGTCAGGCCGTCTGGATGACCACCTGAATAGCACTACCATGTCACTGTATTAGTACTATATTGTATTCGTTCTCGTAGAACATGGTCTGTTTCCTTGTAATTTCACTAGGACAACATGGCATGTTTTAGCGCCATGTCAGTGTGGGCGGTGCTATTATCAGCGACTCTCTCTTGCAGGGTCACGATTCAATCCAAGTTACTCGCTCTCGCGTTGCCCACATGTCCCCTTCCAGAATTTAATGAGCCACATGTCGACCGTATGCGCCGTTTTGCATGCCACGGTACCATGAACTAATAATGAAGTCAAATTTGTTTATTCCCTGCCTTGCCAGATTCAAGTCACGGTGTGGCTGCATCCACGGTATCCTAGGAGAAACTGACTGTATTTTTTGGCATGTTCACACGAATGCTAGTTCTACAAACGAAAAACATGAATATTAGTATTGGGCTGATTCTGTGTAGCAGTAGAACTGGGCAGGAAACGTATCCTGAAGGCCTTGTTTGGAAAGGCCGAAAATTCCTGGACATCAGTGGATATGGGCCAGAGAACTGAATTAAAATTCCCGGCCATCTCAAGACTGGAAAAGTACACCGGACGTCTCTCATTTTATCATCAAATTACAAAATCATCTCTCAACCAAAAAACCAGTTATATGGTATCCCTCAACTTACAAAACCAGATTACTCTAAATCCTTAGACGGTTTTGTTCTCGGTTTTGTCCAACGTGACATCTTAGTTAGCGTGGGACTCATGTGGGCCCCACGTGTCAACGACTACTTCTCCTCCCCTCACCACCTCTCTTCCTCTCTTTGAGTGCACGGCCGGCAGAGTCCACTCCTTTGAAGAGCACGGCCGGCGGGGTAGGAGTGCGGGCAGCGGCTGACGACGTGGACAGGCGAAAAGGTCGGGGTGGGACCCGTCGGTGTGCTGCTGGGGCGCCGCCTCGCCACCAACGCCGAGGCGGGCGCGATACATTTGGGCAATGCCGAGGCACGACGCGCCGCCGCCGCCATTGAGGCTGAGGCCTACACCACCGTCACCGAGTCGTCGACCGGCGACACGACGGCCTCCATCGAGGACGTGATCGAGGTGCTGCAGGCATACTCCAAGGAGGTCAGCCGCCGGCTCCTCGAGCTTGCCAAGTCCCGCTCCACCGCAGTTGCTCCGGTGAAAGTCGGCGTTGCGAAGACGATGTGCAGCAGTCGCCGGCGAGCGCCGCTGTCGCTGCTGCCTGCCACTGCCACCTTTCCACCGTCCACCCGCCGTTGCAGCCTTACAGAGAGGAGGGCCGGCGTGACGGGCGGTGGTCGACGGAGAGGGGCGGGGCGTGGGCGGCAGCGGCGTCACCGACGCGGCGGGGAGGAGGGCCGGCGTGGTGGCCACAGCCGGTGGCTGGTGGGGGAGAAGCGCGGTGATGGCTCCCGACTGCTCCTACCCCCGCTCCCCCGCGAGCTTGCCGAGGTCAAATGCGGCCTCGAGCTCCCGATTCACGAGCTCGGTGATGTCGCCGCCAACGCCCTGCTCCTCTCTACCGACCGTCGCTCTTTCCCAATGCCACGCATGGCCGTTGGAGTTGCGCCCAGTGAGGTGGCCGAAGAAGGTCATGCCATAGGGAGGACGTGTCGCCGGGCTGAAGAGCGAGTGCTCGGCAAAGACGACGGCACCGTTGCCGGTGCCGGTGAAGGAGTCGCCGAAGCTAAAGATGGAGTTGTAGTCGTAGCGCTGCCGGCAGGGGAGGCAGGAGGAGATGGTAGGCACAAGGAGAACCAAGACATCGAGCTCCCGATTCACGGGCTCGGTGACATCGCCGTCGACGCCCAGCTGCTCTCCACCGGCCGTCGCTCTTCGCCAATGTTGCATCATCGCCGCGTAGCCTATGAGCTTTCTTCACTCTCTCTCTCTCTCCTCTCAAACTCTCCCCACTGCCGCCGCCGTAGCCGGGGCCACCTCTTGCCGCCGTCAACGTTGCCCACAGCCGCCGGAGTCGCGCCCGCTCCTCTGCCCTTCTTCCCTGCCAAACGCAAGAAAGAGAGGAAGAAGAGAGAAAAGGAAAAAGAAGGGGATCTGACACGTGGCCCCCATCGTTTTTATTATTTTATAATTTTTTCGGATCAATGTCATGTAAGTGCCACGTCAATGTCACGTGGGACGAAAACCTGGTCAAAGGAGCCACGTATGCACCATGTAAGCCAAAACTGGGGACAATACCACCGAGGGACCTCGTTTGCACTGGTTTTGAAAGTTGGAGGATGCGTTGTATCTGGTTTTTTTGGTTGAGTGACGATTTTGTAATTCGGTGACAAGATGAGGGACCTCAGGTGTACTTTTTCCTCTCAGGACTTTAAGGATATGGGCATTTGGCAAAGAAGGCCGAAGAGTTGAGCGCCAAGTTGCAATGGAAAAAAGTCTATAGAACGTTCTTCCATTACAAGCCTAGTCTAATTTTTTTCTCAACCGCAAAACAAGCTACTACATCCATTCTCAAGAATTAAAACCAGATCAATTTACCTCTTTCGGTGTTTTGTATCCTGGTTTTATCCTATGAGACATGTTGATCAGTTAACCCATGCTAATGTGACATCCACATAAGCGCCAACATGGGCGTAAAAAAAAAGAAAGCAAGGGGCTCACATGTCATCCCTCACTCTCTCCTCGTCCCCTCTTCTCTCCCTCTTCCCCCTCTCCCTTCTCTCATACTCTCCATCAAGCTCCAAAGGAGGAAGGCATGCCGAGGACAGGCATGGAGCTCCAAGAGGACAAGTTCGTGTTCACCATGAGGTGCTCTCCAAATCCCACATGTGGAGCTTGAGCTAGTCAACAATTGTGCTAAAAGAAGAAGCTCATGCTCATGGCATCAGCAAGGGTGGCATTGGCGAAGAAGGTGGCACTGCCCCGACGATGGAGCCTCGCCATGAGGAGTTTGATCTTCGCGACAACCTCAACTTCTTGAGGAGGTCCTGACCCTGCGACGGCTTACTCTCCCGAAGAGAGAGAGAATGGGGGAGAAGAGTAGAGGAGAGAGAGGATGATACGTGGATCCCATTTTTTTATTTTTCATAAGAGACTAACCTATGGCTTCACCTGTTTTTTAATTTTTTTTATGACTGTAATACCATGTAAAGGCATCCACGGTATGTCACAAGAAAGTCATAAGACAATATAACTAGCCATATATATTGTGAGCAATAGCCATAAGACATTAAATGCTAAAAATAACCATAAGCTTATGGCTCAACCTTAGGAAATAAAATAATAACATAAAACACACATGCACGCCAGAGAGGGGGAGAATGACTATGTATGGTGGGACTGTTAACAGCATATTTTCGTAATCGACCCGGAAAGGAAAGAGGAAACCGAAGCAGAGAGGAAAGATTAAGTTGGAGTCGGACCAAGCATTGTATCGGACTCGGTGAACGTATCGGACTGGGAGAAGCACTAGCAGGAAGAGTGTATCGGCCGATACGGATTCAATACGGTCATTGGCCGATAGAGGCTGGAAGTTGACAGAGTCAGCGTGGGCTTGGTTTGGGCTCAGGATAAGCTTCAAGGAGGTTGCCAAATAGAGATAAAGCTCGGTTTTAGACAATTGTATCTTGTAAATCAAGTAGGTTTAGATCTAATCTGTGGCAAGAGTCTGCCGCAAAGACTTGTTTGTTAGTTAGAGATAAGATCGTGTCCTACAAGGACCCTGTTGTAATCTCGGGTATAAATATCCCGGTAGTTTGTACATAGAAACTCTCTCTCACAACCCAATACAACAACCAGTTTGTTTTAATCTACTTTTGGCGCATCGCCAACCCTCGCAAGAGGTTGACTTCCGGCGAGTTCTTGCTTCCCCAGAGCAGAGGTAAGAACTCGTGCCCGACGATCTACATCGTCGGGGCTAGCGTGTCATTTTAGACACGTTAAGCCTCGATGATGTGATCGTCGTTTATCATGTTTTGGATGATTTTGACAAGTGTTTTAATTACGCCTCGCCAGCGACCTACTCGTTTTAGGGTTTATTGCCGACGACGGTTTAATTATTATACTTGGCTAGATCTTTCAATGCATCTACCATCCCCAAAAGCAATCGACGACTTGATTTTCTTTGTGTTAAGTTTCAATTCACACTTTGAGTTGCTATCGACCTTAGTCCTGTGTTGAGATTTAACTCAAGGCCTATTTTCGGTTGCATTTAAGGATAGCACTGGAGTTTCAGCCAGTCTTGCCTGATATACATGATTATCATAAGGTTTTTATGTGTATCTGCCATCTACATGAATGGATCAACGAATATAGACTCTTTAGGGTTTATCTGTGATTGCCATATTATATTGGTTGATTGGTTCATATAGATTCGCACTAGAGTATTAGCTAGTGTAGTTATTTTTGTTATCCCTTATCGGCCGATGCCATTGATCGATGTTAATATGTTGATGAAGGCCGATAAGATCAGATCCATGCTTTAATCTTACTTTATCACAAGTAAGCCGATATAGCTTTGCCCTATCGGCTGGGCCACGACAATGCGACATCGGCCTATCGGCCGATCGACCATTGTTTTCTAACATGGTTTATTTGTTTATCTTGTTGATTGCAGATCAAATCAACTGGCACGCCCTACACGCACCTAGGCAAGCCTTTGGACCTGCACTGGAGTAAAGCAAACCTCCCAGGCCGCCGTGAAAACGTGGAACCCGTTTGGTTGCAGGGCGGGTCGAAATTCTACGCCAACACGCTTTTGGCACGCCTGGTGGGACCTCAAGAACACAAGCTTTTCAACGACAACAAGATCACTGCACCATGTCTAAGCAGGGTGAGATCTCTGAGGAGAATGTCGTCACTGTGACCGCCGACCAGCTCAACGAGGAGCAAACAGCTGAGATGGACAAGCTGGTCGAGCAGTTTCGGAATATGTACTTGCAGACGTACTCCAGGACTCGGCAAGGCACTCTCATTCAGAAGACCAAGATGGTGATGCCAAATCCCGGAGACGGAGCAAGCACGTTGGCGGCAGTCCACGCCGTCAAAACTGAAGAGAACGCCGCGCCGACGTTGCAAGACCGCATTGACTCCGCAGTCCACTCTGCGCTAGTCAACCAGTCGGGGATTCTGGTGAATACATTGACCAATACGGTCAAATCAATTCTGGATGATTCGATTCACCAGTATAAACCTCAAGGGCCGATTTTCTTGCCCGAAAACAAATTCCCAGCCTATCGGACCTTGAAGACCCATTTGAGTTCAACCCCTCAGCCGACGGCGCCGATCCCGCCTCCATCGGCTTAGCCGGTGCCAACTATGCCACTGATCCTGGCCAAGCAAACAGGAGGAAGTCCCCAGCACATCACAGAGGAGCAGTTTGCACAGTGGACAAAGGGGAAACAACCGGTGATCGAGCCGATGCAACAAATTCCAGTAAACCCGCCATCGGCCAGACAGCCTCAAGCCCCCATGTTCAATAACCATCCGCCACAGACTGCTTACAACGCGCCGCAAGGCTACCAGCAATATACTGCAGGGCAGTACGATACGCAGAACTTGAATCACCATTACCAACAGTACTCTCCCAGGCAATATCGGGCAGAGGGCCTGCAGCAGTCCTACCACCAGGACTTCCCACACCACCCCGCAGGATACTGGGCCGACATGATAGCCGAGGTGATGCGAGATCAGTTCGGCTTGAAGCCCAAGGAGAACTCTACAGTGTATCGGCACCCGTACCCCGAGGAGTTCGACAGAGTGCCACTGCCAGGCCGATACAAAATCCCGGACTTCTCCAAGTTTTTAGGGCAGGACAACGTCTCGACGTACGAGCACGTGAGCCGATTCCTAGCACAGTGCGGGAAGGCATCGGCCATAGAGGCGTTGAGGGTGAGGTTCTTCCCTCTATCTTTATCAGGGTCAGCATTTACATGGTTCTCCTCGTTACCCTGCAATTCCATCAGAGGATGGATGGATCTAGAGAAGCAGTTTCATAGGTACTTCTACAACGGCGTGCAAGAAATGAAACTGTCTGATCTCACCTCCATCAAGCAACGAATTGATGAATCGGTCCCAGAGTACATTCAAAGATTCAGGGACATAAGGAACAGGTGTTACAGCCTCAGTTTGACCGATTCTCATCTGGCCGATCTGGCGTTTCAGGGATTATTAGGGCCGATATGAGAGAGATTCTCTTCTCAGGAATTTGACAGTCTAGCTCAGCTAGCACAACGAGTATCGGCCCACGAGCAATGATTCCAGGAGGCGAAGAAGTTCGCGAAGAAGATCAATACGGTCTATCATTACGCCTCCGATGAAGATGATGAAGAAGATGCCGATGTCGATCTGGCTGAGTGGGCCCGAATGAAGATGCCGACAATATGCCAGTGGGCCAAGAAGGGCAATAAGGAAGATAAGTACGACTTCGACATCAACAAGGCCGACAAAATATTTGACTTACTCCTGCAAGAAAAGCAGATCCAGCTGCCAGTAGGTCATATACTGCCATCGGCCGAAGAAATTAAGAAGAGGAGATATTGCAAGTGACACAACACATATTCTCACCATACCAATGAATGCAAGATCTTCCGACAACAGATCCAATCGGCCATCGAGCAAGGCAGGATTAAGATCGATGATGCCAAGCAGCCGATGAAAATAGAAGGACACCCGTTCCCAGTCAACATGGTGCGGGCGGACAAGGCCGACGGCGGTAGCCATCGGACCGGCAAGCGACCTTATCAGACCTCGGAGGGCCTGATCAGAAAATACCAACGGCGGTAGGAAGAACAAGCACGAGACCACACCGATCAAGACAACTCCTATGACCCGCATTGGGAGTGCGAATTTTCCGGTTCTGCTGGAACGAAGGGATGAGGTTGCCATTCATCCAAGAGTGCCCTGCGTGCAATGATGTAGAAGACCCCCATCAGGGCGGCTCGAGCAGGCAAGTGCATCGGCCAAGCAAGCAGAGAAAATCTGTGCACGAGAGGCTGGGGCCGATGCACCACTTTCATATAAAAATTTTTTGCAAAAAATACACCGTTTGGCAGTTTGAAAAGCGTGCGCGCGTGTGGAGATTATGGGTACCGGATACCCTCACGGCTAGCTTATCCGACTTACCATAGGGGATAGGTTATGACTTATGATTATGTAAACCGGCTTAGGACTTGGGTATTACGTTACCGTGGTGATAAGGTAACGGCCTATAGTCCAATGTTGGTAAGATTGAGGAGTCCGACATAGAGTGTGTTTGGGTCTCCGGCTTGTAAACCTACCCTCCGAGACTATATAAGGAGGGTAGGGCGTCCCTTGAGGGAGAGAGACGATTACACAAGGGAAAAACTCACGAGAGCACAGATTGAAAGAGATCAAGAGATCAATAAATCACTCGGCGGATCGAATCCCCGAAACAGGAGTAGGGTATTACCTCTCGAAGAGAGGGCCTGAACCTGTCTAAATTCCTTTTGCATACTAACCCATCGTGTTTGGCGCTTGACTGCTACCCCTAGATTCTTATTGCCGAAACCAAGTTTCGACAGTTGGCGCGCCAGGTAGGGGCTACGCGTCAAGTTCTCTTCACCTCGCCGACAAGCGCGATGGGATCTTCATCAGGCTTCGACGACTTCGTCTTCGCCCCTGGGCAGGCGTTTCACTTCGGCAGCCTCGACTTCATCACCGACAAATTCGGTAAGCTCTCTCTCCTTGACTCGGATTCGGACCAGTCGGGATGGGGAAACCCCTCAGCGCCGTTCGGGTTACCGGACGACGCTGAGATCTACCACAACCTTCTATCTTTCGAGTTGGATTCGATCCACTCGGGAGAATCTTCTTTATCATCTTCATGCTACGATTTGGGTGCAAGGGAAATTGCTGTCATACTCGAACAACTCGGGTCGTACTCGTCTACAGACCTCGATGAACACCTCAGCTCCCCCGACTTCGACGACCTCTATGACATCTCCACGGACGACATCAACAGCTCTGACTGAGACAAAGACTACTACAATCCGGCGCTCCTCGACGTCCTTATGGCCGAAGTAGCCGAGACCGACTCGGCCATGGCCCGGAGGATTGCGGAGGAGGAACGAGCCAAGCTTGAGCAAGAGCGCAAGCGTGTGGAGGAGGAGAACAAGCGCAAGGAGGAGGAGCTCAAGAGGAAAGAATAAGCTGACAAGAAGAAACGAGACCTGAGGGCGACTGGGCGCTCTGCCTGCGAGGCCATATTGCAGACACGAGTCGACAACGCCAACATCTTCCAGATGCCTCAACAAAACGCCGTCGCTGCCCTCACCCTCATCGACACTGTCATTGAAGCGGCACCCACTGCTGTAACACTGCTTTTGGACAAGATCAAGACCATCGTCGCAGCTACAGCCAACGGCCCTCCCTCTAGCTCCACGCGGAGACCTACTGAATCCATCGCTGAAACACCAGAAAGAAGCCGCCTGCCACCACTACGATCCAAAGACTACAAGAGGCCCGAGCAGAGCAAGACACCCGTCAAGTCCAAGGACCCTCCCCGCAACGAAGCATGGAAGCATCAAGAACAATCGGCCGACTCTCATTAGAGAGGTCATGGTCGACCACCTGTCCACGATCGGATTCGTCGCAGCTACAACTCCAACCATCCAAGCAGCTCCCGAAGGCCCCCGCCGAGTGACTTGAGGGAGGTCCCTGACCGGCGCCATCGGGAGCGTGACCGACGCTCTTATGAGGACCGAAGGAGATCACCCGACAACTACAACGATGGAGTGCTCGCGTTCACTCGGGACCTGCGTCGAGTGGATTGGCCGAGTAGTTTCAAGCCCACTAGGATCGACAAGTACGACAGCAAGACCGACCCCGAGTCATGGTTGACCGTGTACACCCTCGCCATCCGTGCAACAGGAGAAGACAGCAAGGTCATGGCAAACTACTTGCCCGTTGCTCTCGCCGACTCAGCCAGGAACTGGCTCACGTGTTTGCCAAGAGGCTCGATCAACTCGTGGAGCGAGCTTCGGGACCACTTCATCGCCAACTTCCAGGGTACTTTTGAAAGGCCTGGGACCCACTTCGATCTCTACAACGTCATCCAGAAGCCAGACGAGTCGCTGAAGGACTACATCCGGCGCTTTTCGGAAAAGCGGAACAAGATCCCCAACATCACCGACGACGTCATTATAGCCGCGTTCCAGAGGTGGCTATCACATTCAACCGCTCGGATCACCCTGACCGAGTGGTTCACCCGGGGCGGTATCCCCTGGTACTAGACCCGGTGGTTCGCAACATCAAGCTCAAGCACGTCCTCATCGATGGTGGCAGCGCCCTTAACATCCTCTACGCCAAGACGCTGGACGAGATGCAGATCCCAAGAGCAGAATTGAAGCCAAGTTCAGCCCCCTTCCATGGGGTCATCCTGGGGCTGTCATCTATGCCCCTCGGGCATTTCACCCTTCCGGTCACCTTTGGTGTTCGGGAGAACTTCCGAACAGAGAACATCACCTTTGAGGTTGCCGACTTCGAAGCGGCTTACCATGCGATCATCGGAAGACCTGCGCTCGCCAAGTTCATGGCGGTACCACACTACACTTATCTCATCATAAAGATGCCCGGCCCCAACGGAGTTATCACCCTACGCAGCGACATCAGGCAAGCCTTCACCTGCGACAAGGAAAGCTGCTACATGGCCCAAACTCGTGAGAGATTACGTGGCCAACAAGAAGTCTGACTGGCTGCATCGACATTTGGAGAAGGCGAGATCCCCGTGAAGAAGATAGCCAAGTCGGGAGAAGGCGACGCCAAGACGAAGAAGATTCCCCTTGACCCCTCTGATCCTTCTAAAACTGCTGTAATAGGTGCGGAGTTAGATCCCAAATAAAAAAGCGCGCTCGTCACCTTCCTACAGAATAATAAAGATATTTTTGCTTGGAAACCGTCTGATATGCCGGGTATTCCTAGGGAGGTGATCGAGCACTCATTAAACGTCAAAGATGACGCGAAACCTATCAAACAACGACTCCGCCGCTTCGCCCAAGATCGAAAAGATGCCATCAAAGAGGAACTCGCCAAGCTCTTGGCCGCTGGGTTTATCAAGGAGGTTTACCATCCCGACTGGTTAGCCAACCCGGTCCTGGTTCGGAAGAAGACAGGGCAATGGCGCATGTGCGTGGACTACACCAACCTCAACAAGTCTTGCCCCAAGGATCCTTTTGGATTGCCCCGTATTGATCAAGTCGTCGATTCAACAGCCGGCTGCGAGCTTCTGAGCTTCTTGGATTGTTACTTGGGTTACCATCAGATCAGCCTGAAGGAGTCCGACTGTCTGAAGACATCATTCATCACCCTGTTTGAAGCCTATTGCTACATCACGATGCCTTTCGGCCTGAAGAACGTCGGAGCCACTTATTAACGTATGATTCAGAGATGCCTTCAGACCCAACTCGGGAGGAACGTGGAAGCCTACATCGACGATGTCGTCATCAAGACCAAGCAGAAAGAAGACCTGATCACTGACTTAGAAGAAACCTTTGCAAATATTCAGGCCTTCAGTATGAAGTTAAACCCGGAGAAGTGCACTTTCGGTGTGCCGTCAGCAAGCTGCTCGGCTTTATGGTGTCTCATCACGGCATTAAAGCAAATCCAGAAAAGATCAACGCTATCCAGAACATGAAGCCCCCGAGTACCCAGAAGGATGTCCAGAAGCTCACTGGTTGCATGGCGGCGCTAAGCCGATTTGTTTCCAGACTTGGCGAACGAGGTATGCCTTTTTTCAGGTTGTTGAAGAAGACGAACGATTTTCAATGGACCACCGAGGCTCAGAAAGCTTTTGAAGACTTCAAAGAGTTCCTCACAACGCCACCCGTGTTGGTGTCACTGTTAACACCAGAATTTGATAAGCCCCAAAGTCCTCATCGGTCCAGGATTCATAGCGGCTCAAGGTTGATATCAGCCTAGAGTCTTATATCGGCCGATGGGGGTTTTCTTAAAACCAACCACCAACAGCAGTCGGATTCTTGTTAGATTCGGGAAGATCTTATCCAGAGAAGACCGAGTTTGAGGAGGATGCGGCTTGTATTTATTAATTAGGAAGAATTTGTTAGTTTCCTTTTTATCTTTAGGAAAGTGTGTTTAGTGTCCAATAAGGACTTTATCTGTTTCCTTTTATCTTTAGGAAAGTTTGAGTCGTATTCTGTTAGGATCTTTGTTAGTCTATGGGTATAAATATGTAAGCCCAAGGTTCATGTAAAATCATCTCACGATCAATACAACTTTGGCGCATCGCCATTTTTTTACTTTCGTCTTCTTCGGCGAGTTCATGCCCTTCCCGCGAGGGGTAAGTCTCGTTATAGCTGCCTGCATTGTCAGGGCTAGGGCTTCGACGTTCTGATCTCGTCAACGTAAGCACCAACTATCATATATTTTAGTCAATCTGGTTCGGCTTCTCAATTTAGTCTTATCGGCCGAGATTCGTTTTAGGGTTTACGCCGGTATAGACTAAATCGCCTCGCTAGATTAGATTGGCTAAGGTATCCACCACCCCAAAAATCAGTCGAGGGCTTGATTGTCTAGATCTTGCGTTTCTTTTCATACTTAGTGCCGCTAAGTCGTGATTAGAATCGTAATCTCTAGCCTGCCTGTCAATTGCCAATAAGGGTTTCACCGGGGTTTCAGCCGGTGAGTTATCTGGACGTTGCATCGGCCCAAGAGTTTTACATATAGATTGGATCTGGCCGATGACAACAGAGTATTTATTGTTTATTTGCTTATTGAGAGTTTATGCCATCGGACCTCTGGCCGATGTATGCTTTAATCCTCATATCAATGTTTATTTTATATTTGGATTATGCTATATCACATTGCTATATCATCATGTTATCATCGGCCGACCGGTTGTTTTGGCTATCGGCCTACCAGCCGATACGTTTTTGCCCTATCGGCCGATAGACCTTCCGTTCTGCTATTTTGTATATCTTGTCAGTGGCAGGATCAAACTGACTGAAACGCCCGCGCTTCATCAATTTTAGGACCTGCACTGGAGCTAAGCAGATCTCTCAGGCCTTCGTGTGTCCGCACGCCGGATCCTCATCGGCGGTACGGATTCGGCGTCAACAGTCACCTCACCTTCAAGAACCTCTATTGCTCTATGTTTCCGCAACTCACCAGGTGGTCAGCACGGTTTTGGTCGTCGAACGCGAGGAGGAAGGACGAGCTCAGAAGGTTCAAAGGCCAATCTATTTTGTCAGCGAGGTGCTGGCAGGAGCCAAAACCCGCTACCCCCAGGTACAAAAACTACTATATGGAGTTCTAATTACTGCTAGGGAGTTGGCCCATTATTTTCAGGGTCATTCGGTTACTGTGGTCACGTCCTTTCCACTCGGCGATGTCATCCATAACCGGGAGGTTACTGGGCGCATTGCGAAGTGGGCTCTGGAGTTGATGCCGCTAGATATTACTTTCAAAGCGAGGACGTCTATAAAGTCTCAAATCTTGGCAGATTTTGTGGCCGAATGGACTGAGCGACAAGAAGATGTACCTAGGGAGGAGATGCTATACTGGACCATGCACTTTGATGGATCTAAACGAGTCACCGGCTTGGGAGCGGGAGTCATGCTGATTTTCCCAACTGGGGAGAGGCTACGGCATGTCCTTCATATTCACTTCCCCGCCTCACATAACGTCGCCGAGTACGAAGCTTTACTTCATGGCCTACAACTTGTGTTTCACTCGAGATACGACGGATGGTTGTACGAGGAGATTCCCAGCTGGTGGTCAACCAAGTAATGAAGGATTGGTCCTACTTGAATGATACCATGGAGGCCTATCAACAAGAAGTTCGCAAACTTGAGGACAAGTTTGATGGACTGAAGTTATCCCACGTCTTGAGACACAACAATGAAGCAGCAAATGAGTTGGCGTAGTTTGGGTCCAAGCAAGAAGCAGCCCCGACTGACGTCTTCGTGGAGCACCTCTACGAGCCGACTGTTGCTAAGAAATCAATCCCCAATGAAGAAGCTACAGACCAGGTTGCCATGCTCGACGCCGACTGGAAGACACCATTCATCAAGTTTTTAACTCAGCAGGAGCTGCCGGAAGACCGGGATGATGCGGAGCGGGTCCGACGTCGCAGTCAGGGCTACGTCATGGTTGATTCGGAATTATACAAAAGAAACCCTTCTGGAGTTTTAATGAGATGCGTCACGCCTGAGGAGGGACAACAATTGTTGTACGATATTCACTCTGGTATATGCGGCAGTCATGCTGCGGCGCGCACTCTGGTGGGCAAGGCTTATAGACAAGGTTTTTTCTGGCTCACGGTGGTCTCCTACGCCAACAAGGTGATTCGCACGTGTGAAGGTTGTCAGTTCTTCGCTCGACAAAGCCATGTTCCAGCCCAAGATCTACAAACAATCCCTTTATCATGGCCTTTCGTCGTATGGGGCTTGGACATGGTTGGTCCTTTCAAGAAGGCTCCGGGAGGATTTACGTATCTGTTCGTCGCGATTGACAAGTTTTCCAAGTGGATTGAGGCTAAGCTGGTTGCTACGATAACTGCGGATAAGGCACGAGATTTTATTCTAAATATTGTGCACCGGTTTGGTGTTCCGAACAGAATTATAACCGATAATGAGACCCAGTTCATTGGAGGCGTTTTCAAGGAATTTTGTGAAGACTTCGGCATCAAGATTTGCTATGCATCGGTGGCACACCCCAGAAGCAACGGACAAGTCGAACGCGCCAATGGTATGGTTCTTCAAGGTATCAAGGCACGAGTGTTTGATAGGCTACGTCCTTATGCTGGAAGATGGGTTCAAGAGTTGCCTTCGGTACTGTGGTCACTGCGGACTACACCCATTCGGGCTACCGGCCAATCTCCTTTCTTCTTGGTTTATGGGGCCAAAGCAATGTTGCCGAGTGAGATGGAGTTTGAATGTCTTCGAGTTCGTAGTTTCAATGACGAACGCTATGATCAAGACAGAGTTGATGACTTGACCCGACTGGAAGAGGCTCGTGAGGCTGCATTGGTTCAGTCGGCAAGATATCTTCAAGGACTTCGGCGTTATCATAATCGCAACGTTCGGTCACGAGCTTTCATTGTTGGCGACATGGTTCTACGCAAAATTCAGACTACAAAAGACAGACACAAGTTATCTCCGCTATGGGAAGGCCCTTACATAATTGCTGAGGTCACTCGGCCAGGAGCGTATCGCTTGAAGCGTGAAGATGGGACCATGGTGGAGAATTCTTGGAATATTGAGCACCTTCGTTGATATTATACTTAGACTTATTGTATCATGCTCTTCTCGACTGCCGACTTCAAGTAAGATGACTTCTTGAGTTGTCAGTCGGGGGATACACATATCAATAAAATATGATTGTCGGTGACATGGGACCGGGGGTGTCATGACTAGAGGCTTGGGTAGCCGCGGTCCTCCACGTGTCCCGACCCCCTCGGGGGGGTCGGGCCCGGGGGTGACGTGGCCACCCCTTCCTCTGTCTCCCCGAGGGGTCGGGCCGCTCCCGTTTCGGCCCCGAGGGCTGGGGCGCCCCGACCCCCTGTGATTTTGGCGCCACGTGTGCGGGTTAGGTGAGCACAGCAGGGCTCACCTAACCGCATTTATAGCGGATCAGGCGAGCGCACCACGCCGCATTTAATGCGGCGCAGCGCACGCTTATCCGGTCCGTGACCGGTCGCGGTGTGTGACCGGTCACAGACCGGTCAGATCGCAGGTTAGGTGGCGACAGGCGGCCGATGGCACGCCTCGCCCCGTCCCGTCGGAATGATGAGAGCCTCCTGGCTCTCGTCCTTAGCCGGAGCCGGCGTGCTAACTCCTGGAGTTGGTGTGTCAGCCCCGGTCAGATCCAATCCAGATTTCAGCGCAGGCGTGGCAAGGAAGTCGCCGGCCATTGAATGAAGGTTGAAACGGGCGTCCACCGGGAGAGCTGGCGAGCGGGGCAGAAGGCGTGCACCATGCTTGTCAGAAGTCACTTCCGGCTGTAGACTAGCCCTGATTGTAAAAAGAATGTTTCTTTTCTTAGGCAACTTGAGGCCCGTGTGGTGACCCCTGATCGGATAAAAGGAGGCCCAGGCCTAGGAAAAGGAGGACTCTGACGAATACGTTGGAGAGTAAGATTTCCCTTTGTATTGTTGGAGACCCTCAGATCCACCAGAACACAGGAGTAGGGTGTTACGCTTCTCAGCGGCCCGAACCTGTCTACGTCGCCTGCGTCTTGCGCGTTTCCTCTCTCGCTGACGTTCCTCAGATCGAGGGCGAAGAACCTCACTTAGCGCCCCCGGTCGAACCGGCAAAGGGGGGCCCACGTGGTCTCCCGGTGAGGAGTTTCACGCTCCGTCAATGATGTTCTTTTTATCAGTAATGACTTGTTCATACTTAGTTTATCATTGTTTACTGTTCTGGTTTGAGTTCAACAAGTAAGGACTGAAAATTTTTCGATGGCCTAATCGAGCCTAGGCTTGGTGGCAGTCGGATGAAAAATTTTAAGAATTTACATGCGAAGACTCGGATTAGGGCGTGAGCATAAATAAATTGAGAAATTACAAGTCATATCTCTACAATGTTTACAACAGCTAATCTACCCTTGGAAGTTTTCTACCACGTCAGCAACAATCTTTTTGGCCGTCTCTTGTGCTTCATTAATCAGCTCTAAGGCTTGCTCATCGGTGGTACCATCAGCGAAGCCTTCTCCTATGGAGTTTATGTCTACCCGAGGATAGAGTGACTTCATCATGACTAAGGTTTGACTAGCACTCATAACAGCAGCATCCGTAATATTTTCTATATACTTCTTCGGTGCTGTCCTGAGCTTATCAAAGACTTCAACCGCGTCCAAAGAACTTGTCCCGAGGCCGTTTTCGTAGAGCGCCGACAGTATTGGCGTGGCTGCGTTGGCGATGTCATCTCTAACTCTTTCGGTCCTCCGGACTTTTTCGGCGAAGACTTCAAATTGAGCTTGTAGGTAGGATGAAACCGTAGTCTCAACCACTTAGGAGACCAAGACGAATTGGTTTTAATAATTGAGAGAGCCTCCGTATCATGTTTTGTGGTTGAAAGACGAAAATCAGACTTAGATAATGGAGAGAGCCATATTTTTTCTATTTGCAATCTGCTGTGAACGTCCATCTTTTATGCGGTGCAGGTTCTGCCATCTGCCGTTCAGGAAGAGAGAGAGCCTCAGAGCCCATAAAGAGCACAAAGTACGTAGAAGTAAGTCAGATCATGGGTTCGACAAATCTTGGCTATACGAACTGAATTAAACATGGTAAAGTGTTCCCTCACAAAAAAATGTCAGTGTGAAAGTTAATCAAACAGATGCATCATCAACCGGATTTTGCCCCAAAAACTGTTCGGTGCCTTACTATAAAGACGTGGTGGTTTGATACAAGTTGATGCGAAGCTAACAAGGTGTAGCATGGTAATTCTCTCAGCAGCCAATTCACAAAACAAAAACAACAGAAATTCCCACATCAAATAAAAAAAGATACAAACTCTTCAATGCACAAATCCTCCGGGCTAAACGCCGCGCAACTCCTAAAATGGAAGATCAAAGCTTCCTAATCCTATGACAACAATTTTCTTTCTTGTGCTAGTCATATTCCCTTTGCTGATACATACATGGAACGGAATGCAAAGTAGTATATAGCTGTGTAAAGTTGCAAATGAAATCCCCTGGAATGCCAGTGCTGCATGTATAATTAACCGGTGTTCTTCACGAGCACACACCGTTGGGGAAGGACGCGTCCAGCCATCCACCCTTCTTGGCGCGCTCGACGTAGCAGCAGAACTGCTTGCTGGCGTCCGGCACGTCGAGCGCGAGGTCGTCGACGCAGCCGGCCACCCGCTCGAAGCCCTTGGTCATCTGGTTCGGCGTGATGAGGCCACAGCCGTAGCACTCGGCGAGGAGGCCCCACAGCCTCTCGTCCTTGCCTCGCTTCTCCATGATCGCCACCAGCGCCTTCTTCACCACCTCGTGGTGGAAGAAGGGCATCCCGAGCTCCTTGATGCACCGGCACGCCTCCCGGATGTCGCCGCCGCAGTCGTACTCCTGCAGCAGCTTGCCGATCTTGTCTTTCACGTCGTCCAGCTCCCACCCGGCCTTGCCGGTGCCGCCGCCGCCCCAGCAACGCAGGATCCGCTCCGCGGAGAGCTTCGCGCCGAGCAGGGCACGGGCGTTCCGGAGCGCCAGTAAGCTGGTGGAGGAGCCCCCTGGCTTGCCGCGGCCGGCCGCCTCCTCCATTTTCTCTAGGTCCGATGGCGCGATCACCTCGTCGACCACTGACCTGGCGAAGAACATGGTCAGGTCCTCGACGATGGCGGGGTTGTCCAGCGCGGCGTCCTCCGCGGACTCGATCAGGAGGTGGAACCCCGACACGACGTCCTCCGGCGGCATGCCGAGCGAGGACAGCAGCACGGACGCCATCTCCTTCTCGCGGCTCTTCCGGTCCATCGCGGAGGTGATCAGCTTCTTGACGAAGATGGCGTTGTAGGAGGAGGAACACGCGCAGTTCTCGACCTCCAGGCCGCTCACGACCTCGATGATGTCCCCTGTCAAGAAGTACTCCTTTATGATCGACAATGTCTTCGCCTTGAACTGCCGCACCGCCGCGTCGTCCTCGACGACAGCCTTCTTCGGCTCGGGGCCCAGCGGCTTCAGCGACGACGCGCACAGCCACCCCTCCGACGAGGCCTTCAGGATCATCGATTTCAGGAGCCGCCTCGCGTTCGGCACGTCAAGCGTCAGATCGTCGACGGAATCGATCAGGCGGTTGAACCCTTTGGTCATCTGGCTCTCATTGATGACGCCTTCGTCCGAGGCCGACTTGAGGAGATCCAGGATGTGCCCCTCGGCGCCGCCGCCGCGCTCCATTGCGAGAGTGAGGGCGCGCTTGACGATATCGTGGTGGAAGAAGGGGATCTTGAGGCCCTTGATGCACCGGCAAGCCTCTCCGATGTCGCCGGCGGCGAGGTACTCCTCGAGGATGTCGGTGATCTTGGCCTTGGCCTCCTCCACCGTGATGCTCTTGCTCCCGCCCCACCTCTGCAGGATGATCTCCCCATGGTGCGGCACGGACAGGTAGCTTTTCTCCGCCCTGTGAAGAACCTCGGCGCCCTTACATCCCTCCGGCAGGCACGGCAGCTGCTTCGCCAGGAACGCCGGCGGCAGTATGTCGTCGACGATGGCGCGGGCGACGAACACGGCGAGGATGTCGACGGCGTCGGGCGTGTCGACGGACAGGTCGTCGCAGGACTCGGCGAGCTTGCCGAACCCCTTGTACACCTGCGGCCGGTCTATGACATCGCCGTAGAGCGAGGACAGCAGCACGGCCGCCATCTCCTTCTCCCTGTCGTGCCGGTCCATGGCCACCGAGACCAGCTTCTTGACGAAGTAGTAGTGGTAGCACGGCACGCGCAACTCCCTCAGCTCGTTCGCCGTCGCCGCGACGTCGTCCGTGGAGAAATACTCCTCCACGATCGTGGTGGCTTTCCTCTTGAACTGCATGAACTCCTCCGACGACACGGTCGGGCTTCGCAGCAGGCTCGCGTCCTGATGACAAACCATATATCTCGCCATGATCGTTAAAAAAACCGCAGCGCAAAATCAACACAAATACGGATCTACCTCGGCGGCGGCGGCGCATTGGATTGCCGGCTTGTGCATCGCGGGCGGAACAAGATCATCAGGACGGGACTCCATGGGGGACATTCTGCCACTCGTTCAAACTCAAACCATCCGAGTTCCGCAAGCTGCAGATGCCCCCTGCTGCATGCAGGGGGAGACGCCGGAAACCTCGGTTATTCTTGCCGTGGCGGCCACCAAACGAATGCAGGCGCCACGATCCTCAACTCGTTCATACACCGGTTGTTACATGTACAGAGACGATCGGTCAGAAGAACACCAGAATTATTCCGCCCCGAGGTGTCGAGATCGAGAGGCTCCCGTGTTCATCTGGTATTATTTGCCTTTGGCAGGGACAGCTCTAGCTCAGGGAGCGATTGAGGGAGAGAGAGCTGTGAGGAGCGAGGGCAGCAGAGGCCATGGCTTTTATGTGTTCGATTCGAGCCTCCCGGGCAAGCAGGAGGAAGAAGCGGGAGTGTAGCCTAGCAAGAATGGCCACACACCATTGCAATCTCTGGACCGGGTCACTGGAGAGTGGGCCCGGGAGTTCCAGGTACACGATGCAGGCGTGGACACGGTACGTGCATGTCGAGATGGGAATTTAGGCAGTTGGATCCGATGAACCGGGTCGTGGCCCCGCGGGGAACGGCCGAGCGGTTGAATCGGTCTCTGCATCCGTGCATATCAACCAGATTTGGAGTTGCCTATTAGCCGCATACGGCGGATGCGCGTGAATTCGTAATGCCGGTGTCATGCTGGATTATCCTAAGTTCGAATCGAGTTCTAGTTGGAACCAGTGTGCCACCCTCCCCCGATCTTTTTAGACTCACGCTCTGAATACTATAGACCAGTAATTCGCTTGCATGGCTGTTTTCACACGATCTTACGGCGGCCTCATGGACATCGACGACGAGTCAGCCGATGATCTCGACCGGATCAGTGCCCTCCCCGACGACTTGCTGCACGCCATCCTCTCCATCGTGAGAGACGCGACCATGGTCACGAGAACGGACGTGCTCTCGCGGCGATGGCGACGCGTGTGGACCCATGCCCAGAAGCTCTAGGCCGGCGCCGGCGGCCGCACCCTCGGTAACTTCGAGTCGACATGCTGCCCTCGCTTGCGTAAGCTCGAGATCTGGGGCCCGAAGAAGTTAACTCAGCTAGTTTCTGCGTACCGAGGCACTCGAAGAGCTTGACGTTTCCTTCGCAAGTGATCTTTTTTTTTTGAGAAAGAGAGGAAATCCTCTCCCATTTCATCAATGAAATGAAAAGATCCGACAGTTAACAACGTAGATTCCAACAAAAAAATTTAAGCAGTACTGACATAATGCAATTCCCAAGCTAAACATCACCAGCTCAATTCCAAAAGATAGACAAAAACATGGCATCACAAGTTTGCCAAGCTGCACACCGAGACTACTACTCAAGATCATAAGGTCCACCATGACAGCTTCATTTCTCCGTCAGGCGTCTGACTTGCGGCTTCCATCCGTAGCTCGAGTTGTAGACTTCAGCGGTCACCCTCCTTAGCAGCATTGCTCCCTGTTGTAGCTTTTCTCGTGCGTCCGCCGTTGTCTGTAAAACAGACCAAGATTCGATCCAAAAACAACTTTCATGTATCAATTCAATAGGATCTACGGAAGCTGGACGTGAATGCGCCCAACCTACGGGTCCTCGGCATCAAACTCTTCATGCTCAGCCTGCCGCACATTAACGAGAACTCCAACAAGCACGTGGTGGTCGGAATTGTGGCACCGATGCTGGAGGAAATTGACGTGCACATCTGGGCCGACCGTCTGGATCTGCACATACATGATCTAACAAGCGTTCGCCGTCTCAGTAACCTTGGCCTACGCATGCGCGGACAGTACTCATGCAATACTGACTACGGTTTATGGCTCCTCAAGAACTTTCCTAACATCGAACATTTAGGCATACATCTTCAACGCATGTTCTTCATGAATGAGCTCATCGACCTGATGGACAGGGTGCACCTCTTCTTCAAAAAGTTAGGAGCATATGGTAGTGAAAACATCTTACTTGTGGCCGGAGCATTGTTTTGCGACAAGTGTACGGTCGTTGCTCCTGATATGTCCTGGCCTAAGATCGTTTTGCATCAAGATTATTGGTAGGGATAAGGTGAGTTGATTTCCCGAAATATATATCTAGCTCTATGTTGTTCTCTATATTATTAGCTACTATATATATGCAATATCGCATCCTCAAAATACAGGCGGCCTACATTAATGCTTTTCTATTTTCTTTATCCACGGATACCACTATTTGAGGACCGAGATACATTGGCGAGCCATCCCAACATTACCATGGATTTCCTACATGAGGCAAGTATAATTGACTTCACAGGAACAGATGAAGAGATGTACGTCGTGAGTTTCTTGTTTGGGAGCTCAACTTCAATCATGTGCATGACTATTCTGCCAGAAAGTGACGACGACGACGATCGAAACCGTAGCCAGCTACTAAAAATTCCATTTACTGGGCACGGTTGTTGGCATTTTCAAAGAGATAATGTAGCACCCTAAATCTTTTTGGTTTATTTAGAACCTTTCAAAAAAAATTTTGGAGTTTAAATTTGGATTTTATTTGATTTTGTGCCAAGTGGATCTCAAATTTCCCCCCCTTGACATCCCTTAATTTCTATCGAATCCGTGATCGAAATTCAAATTCAAATCTCCCAAAATTTTCCTCAAAATTCAGCTTTGAAAATCCTGAGAAATTGTGAAGTTCTACTATTCACATTGGGCCCTCATTCTCCTTTTCCTCCCCCTCGGCCCAGCTCCTTTCTCCCTCTCCCCGTAGCAGGCCGCCGCCGCTCTTCCCCGGCCCACGGCCTGGCCCAGCCCATCCCTGTTCCCCTTTCCCCTACCTCCGGCCGGCCGCACGTGCACGCCACGTGCTTGATGAAATGCCGAGCCGCCTCGCGCCTCACGCCGCCCCGAGCTCCACGCCGTCGTGCCCGCGTCCCGTCGCCGCTTGGCGCCACGCCCGCGTCCCATCTGCATCCCGAGCTCCGCGCCGCCGTGTTGCCGTCTCGTCACCGCTCGGCGCCACACCCGCGTCTCATCCCCCCGCGCTCGCCGCCTATAAAAGGGGCCGAGCCCCCCCCCCCGCGCTCCCGCCACTCTCGTCGCTCTCTCTCTCTCTCTCTCCCCCGTTGCTGCGTTTCCTCCAGCCGCCGCCGCTCTCCCTCGATCGCCGCCGTTTCCCCGACCACCGCCGTTTTCTCCGGCCGCCGCCGCTCTTTTCCCCGGCCGCCTCACCGCCGCGGCGCCCGTCGGCTCGAGCCAGGCAAGCAAGGGGAGGAAGAAACCCCTCCCCAAGCCACCGACAGGTGGGCCCCGCCCCCTCTCTCTCCTTCTTTTGACCGACAGGTGGGTCCCTGTAACGCCCCGATTTTCGCCCGTCGAAAAATTTATTTTATTAAAAACCTATTTTCAAAAATTTGGTTCTTTGAGTGTAATTAGGATTTTTGTGCCAAAAATCTCAATTGATTCTTTTTCTTGTGAACCCAGAATCTTGATCGTGACATCACCTCCCAAAATTAATTTCCATTATTCGAATTTTGCAGTTCGAATTTTCACTCCTGAACCTTTCCAAAAATTCGTACGGTTGAAATTTCAATTTCGGGATTTTAACCGTGTCGTTAAATAATCTCCTTTCCACCCAGAGAGTCTAAAAATATTTATTTTTAGACATCGACCACCTGACCAATATTTTCTATACGTGTGCATATTAAAATCAATATTTCTGCGCACGTATCGACAGTCATTTTCCTTCCCGTTCAAGTATTCCGAAATATTTTTGGAATTCTACCGCCCGGCAATTATCTGTCCTTTTTCCTGCACCTGTAGTTCTTCTCATTTTCATTAAGTCAGGCAAGTTAATTAGGTTCACCCAACACTTGTTCAATCACATTTCTTTGCCCCTATTCTTTTTCCTCAGCCCCAGGCCAAAACAAGGGTTAGGCACCGTCCCTGCAAATCAAAAATTAGGCACGAGCATGGTTAGGCACCGTCGCCGCGCCGCTCGCCGAGCAAGTCAGACAACAACAGAGAGAGGTTTCTCCATAGCAACCTCGTCGTTGCTCCTTGCCCAGTGCACCGTCGCACCAAGCCAAGGAATCTTTGAGCCAAGCGTCCACACCGAAAGCAAACGCCGAGTCCATGCCGTCCTCCATCGACCACCGTCCACCGTCCTCGCCCCTGTGCGGCCCTGCCATTGGCGTCAGACGGACAGAGCATTCGGCCCCGCTCGGCAGAGCAGCCTTCGTCGTCATCCGCCGGCCGCGACGGCTATAAAAGCCGTCCTTCTCGCTCACTGTCGCCGTCACCACGACCGGCCGAGTTGGCGCCATCACTGGCTGGCCAGGCCAAGCCGTCGCCCTCCCCTGCCGAGCCCCTTCCCTTTTTGCCGGCCTCCCTGCCGAGCGCCGTGGTCGGCGCCGTGCCGCGCCGCCCAGCCGCCGGCCAACGCCGCGCCAGCCGCACCCGTCATCCTCGCCGCGTCGCGCCGCAGCCGCGGCCGCTGCCCGAGCCGGCGCCAGCGCCCCGCTGCCCGGCCGCGCCGCCGGCCTTCTCCAGCCCGGCCGCCGCCCCGGCCTCCCAGCCGCGCCCGCGCCGCACGCGCGCCGCCGCCCGCGCCGTGCTAGCCGCCTCCCGGCCGGCGCGCCATCGCCTCCTCACGGGCTCTCTCCTCTCTCCCGGGAAGAACACAGAGAAAGAGATAAGAAAGAGAGAGAATGAGAAAGAGAGAGGAAGAAGAGGATAAGAAGGAGATAAGAAAAAGAAAAAGAGAAAAAGAAAAAGAAGGAGTGGGACCCGTCGGTGGGCCCCACTGTCTTGACTATCTCCCGGCGGGCCTTTGACCGCGGACTTTCAAAAAGTCTATATGACCTCTCTCACGTTGTCAGGCCAAGCCCATAAGTCCCTCATAAAAAGTCTACAAAACATCCCCGCTTTCATTGGGCCAACCGACCTGATAATCTATCCAAAAGTCCATAAAACCTCCTCATTTCCTCGGGCTGAGCCCAAGAAAATCCATTTCTGCAAAAAGTCTATATCATATCCTCCAGGCCGAAGTCCACCAACAAGCCACCCTCCTCACCAAAGTCTAACTTATATCCCTCTACTCACCCAACCCCCTCTATTGAAGTCCATCTTGCCTCCCCAAGCCATTCATTCCTGTTGGGTTAAGTAATAAAAAGATAAAATCTAATGCTCCTCCCCGGTGCTACGACGTCGCCGTGCGCCTGTTAGCGCAGAATTTCGACCCGTCCAGCAAACAAACGGGTTCCGCGTTACCACGGCGGCCTGGGAGATCTGCTTAACTCCAGTGCAGGTCCAAATGGCTTGCCTAGTCGTAAGTAGAGCGTGCCAGTTGATTTGATCTGCAATCAACAAGAAACAAGCAAACCAAGTCAAAAAACAATGGCCGATCGGTCAACAGACCGATGACACATTGTCACAGCCCAGCCGATAGGGCAAAGCTGTATCGGCTCACTTAGAAAATATGTAAAACATGAATCTAATCTTATCGGCCTTCATTGACATGTAGGCTTCAACTAATAATATTGGCCGATAAGAATGACTAAGACAACTACACCAGCTAGTACTCTGGTGCAACCTTATGTAAGCCAATCGGCCAGTATAAACACATCAACCATAAAGAAATCTTAAGATTACTTCATGATCAACACATTTATACTGATCGATCCGCACATATAAGCGGCAAACATATGCAAGTAATATAAAGCGATCACACATGTTAGGTAAGACCGGCTAAAATCCCGGTACTATCCTTAATTACAACCGAAAACAGGCTTTGTGTTAGATCTCAAAACAGGACTAAGGTCGATAGCAACTCAGAGTATGAATTGAGACTTAACACAAAGAAAATCAGGCCGTCGATTGCTTTTGGGGATGACAGATGCATTGAATAATTTAGCCAAGCATGAGAATTAAACCATCGTCGGCAATAAACCCTAAAACGAGTAAACCGCTGGCAAGGCTTAATCGAGACACTCGTCAAAATTATCCAAGACATGATAATCGACGATCACATCATCGAGGCTTAACGTGTCTAAAGCGACACGCTAGCCCCGACGATGCAGATCGTCGGGGACGAGTTCTTACCTCTGCTCCGAGGAAGCAAGAACTCGCTGAAGAAGACCTCTTGCGAGGGTTGGCGATGCGCCGAAAGTAGATTGAACTGGTTTTTTGTGATTGATTCGAGAGAGCTTTCCTGTACAAACTATCGGGATATTTATACCCGAGGTTACAACAGAACCCTTGTAGGGCACGATCTTATCTACAACTAACAAACAAGTCTTTGCGGCAGACTCTAGCCACAGATTAGATCTAAACTACCTAATTTACAAGATACAATTGCCCAAAACCGAGCTTTATCTCTATTCGGCAACTTCCTTGAAGCTTACTTTGAGCCCAGACCAAGCCCACGTTGACACTGTCAACTCACAATCCGTATCGGCCCGTGACCAAACCAAATCCGTATCGGCCAATATGCCCTCTATAGCAACACTCCCCAAGTCCGATACAATTACCGGGTCCGATACGAAGCTTGGTCCGACTCCAACTTAATCCTTCTTCTCTGCTTCGGTCTCCTCTTTCCTTTCCAAGTCGATTACCAAAATCCGTCGTCAACAGCGCCGCGCTGTCATCTGAACCCCGAGAACGACTAACTTATTGAACGGCTAACCTCTAGCATCTAATATTTGACCCATTGACTCACTAACCCGCTGACTTCTAACTCACTAACCCGCTGACCTCTAACTCGCTAACCCCTAACCCCTAACCTGCACTAACCCGCTAACATTTATTCCTTAACGCTGTGTGTTCGTTTGTTGCCACCGATCGAACACGTGGTGTGCGAGGACGATCCGCGGGCCGACTGTCCCCAGGCTGTACATTGACGACCGTAGTTTCGTGTGAGGACCACCGCTCGGTGTGCCGCTACCCGGCTGCCGCAAGGTGAGCTCCTCTCCTGCTCTTCCTCTTGCTTTGGTTTCCTTACCGCCGTTGTTGCCGCGGCACGGTGACGTTGTGAGGCACAACACCATACCCGTTCCCTACGCGGTTGCCCTCCGCAGCGACCGCCGCTGTGCCGCCGGCCATGCATGCGCCACACAGCTAGCTGGCTGTACGTGTGCGTGCATGCAAGCAGCTCACATGCATGCAGCTAGCTAGCCGTGTGTATGCATATGCATGCATGCTTGTAGCTCGCCCAAGCCCTTCGCCTCACCATGCGCACACTCTTTTAAAAACAAAACCTGTACGTGAGGAGTTAAGGGCGGTTCCACCCGTCAGACCTTTCCCTTTTCTTTGTTTTAAAACTTTTTCAATCTTTCGAATTCCATATCTCCCTCGTTTTAAGTCGGATTTGAACGAAACTTTCGTCAAAATCTTTCTAAAATCAAGATCTACGCAATGGCACTAGTTTGGTTATTTTTGATTGTTCTAGAATTTTTGGCTCTTTTTGTGTTAGCGAGTAGTTTGTGACGTTAGTATTCAACCGGACAGGGTACATCTGCGAGGAGGAAACTGAGTTAATCGAGAACGAACCCCAATTGAGCAAGGCAAGTCACTACGCCCCTTTCCTCGAACATGTTGATCCTATTTTTAAAAATGTGTTGATTGCAAATAAAATTGCATGCTAATTATAAAATGCGTACCTACATTTGCTTAAGCCTTACCTTTGATATTGTTTATCCTTATGTATTTACACACCTTTGTTACCTGAGTATATTACTTTACGCGTGATTATTTACTCACTGCTTAGCCCTGCTTACATAGACGTTATACACTCCATATGTGGGATATGTGGATGTGGTTACACTGATCACTCGATGGGAGTGATTGATAGAGATCGGGTGGAGACATAAGCGCCACCCACAGCATGAAAATCTTTGTGAAAACCCAAAAAACTTAATTAAACAAAAGTGATTTCGACTGGGGCGACATGGATAGAATATGGGTGGTTCTGGGAACGGTAAGCCGCCGACCCTGGTCAGTTAAGGACCGAGTCAAGAAGCTAAGCAGGAAACGAACCGAGTACGACCACACTTCTTGAGTGGGGTTAGACCCGGTGGACTAGGTTATTCTCGTGGGGTGGCACTCCAGACATGGTAGATTCTGGATATCGGTATGGAAATGTGGAAGTGTGTGGTTTAATGACGTCAAGATTTATATATGTATGATGTAACCTTCAATCTCGGGAGCGCCAGGACTCCCCTCACAACCGGCTCGAGGTAGGAATGTGGCGCCGGGGGTGCAATGGGGATTCATAGTCCTTGGAGCGGGTGCCGCCATGCGAGGGTAACTGAAAAACCGGGCCGTGACAAGTCTCATGTGTTGGGTGCGTCACGGAGTGTGGGATTAAAAGCGTACATCCACTGCAGTGTGAGTAAATTAAACTATTCGAATAGTCGTGCTCGCGGTTAATGAGCGCCGGGACTTGTATTACTCTTGACTAGCCTCGTCAATTTGTAATATTGCTTAAAATATGATGGGTATGGAAGGTGTGACCTTGCCTGATGTGCAAAAAGGTCGTAGTGGTTAAAACTGTGGAAATTGGATGCGAGGGTAAACCGGACCAAACGAGGCTTGGGGAAGGTGGATGAACCCTTGCAGGTTAATGACAACTTCAACTTAACGTGGTTTTCAATTAAAACTGTTATGGCATAGGTTTGTGAAATAATTTGTGAAAACTAGCTTTATGCAAATAAACCAAGCCATCTTTGAACCCCTATGAACATTATATGCATTCTGTAGTGGTGACTTGCTGAGTACGGTTGGTACTCACTCTTGCTTATTTAAATTTTTTTAGAAAAAGGTGTTGGTGTCGATCTGTGCATGTGCTATGCTGGCAAGGAGTTACCAAGGACGGTGGAATAGGGACCTAGGTTCACCAGTCGATGCGTGTGGGATAAGATGGACCGCCGCTGCTTCGCTTCCGCTACTTCATTTAGTTGTTTTGGTATTTTGTGTTGCTGTCGACCATGCTTGGTCTATTCGGGTTCCATTTGGGCTACCCTTGTATTATTAATATATTGTAAGACCTGTAAGACGATGTCAGCTTGAGATATACAACTGTGCCATGTGTGTACCATCTACTGATCCAGGGAATGGTATTGTAATACACATGGGGTTCCCGGTATACAAAACCGGGGGCTCACAGTCCCATCCCGCGCCGTCAACTCAAACGGAATATTCCCTCGCCGTTTAAATTAAATTTCCAGAAAATCCTTTAATCTTTTAAAATTCATAGAAGTTCAACCGTAACTACGTTTGATCCCGTTCAACTTCCAAAATTTTTCTAAAAATGAGATCTACACAGTGGCACACTTGTTTCGTTGATTTTGAGCAAGTTTTATTGTCTTTTGTTTACTCGTTCTCCTTTTCGCGTTTAGAGCACGTGTACGAGGAAGCTCCGGACGCCGTTTTTGAAGGAGAAGACTCGCATCTTGTGCAAGGCAAGCCTCTTTGATCACATTGCCCCTATATTTACAAGTTATTTTGTTTTAAAAGATGCATGGTTTAGTGTACACGACAATCATGTTTAGACCTCGGATTGTTTATGCAACCGACGGACCGACCTAGTAGTTGCACTCACTTTACTTAGGATATTGTTAAACCTTTCTCTTTGATAGCTCCACTCATATTGCGTCGGTATCGCTATCCATTGGGTACGATTACCGAGGTAGTTTGCTTAGCCTTGCTTACGTTGTATTGTCGTGTGGGAAAACTTGGGTTATTCTAAATTTATGCTTAAAAATCCGATACGTGGTACCGATGTGTTGCAAAATAAAATGAGTTGTGAAAATGGTGATGATGCAAGGCCATGTCTTTGTGGTTTGGTCGTGTATCATCGTTAAGGACCGATTCCTTTGGGAAATCTATCCAAACACATTACAGTGCGACCCCACGGGTATTTATGGGATGCCTCTGGCTAAGTAAATGGTTATCACATGGAAGTTTGGTATGCCAATGGTTGTGGGATGCCGAGGATGAGGAGACGAAGTTTTGGATCATTATAGCCCTTTTGGGTGTTCTAATGCCTCTAAAGTGGCACACGGTACCAAGTAGGAGTAGGAGGCATCCTCGGTATTCCTGAATGAATGACGGCTGATCTTGCCTGATACTCGGCTAAGAGACTTGGCCCAACTAGGTGGTATGCGATTTTCATGGGTTAGCTTTGGAAAAGCCTTATCACGAACTTTCGTTGCCGATGGGTACACGGTGTCCGTTTCGTGTCATGGGGAAAAAGCGTACAACCTCTGCAGAGCTTAAGGAACTGTTCGAACAGCCGTGCCCACGGTCAAGGGCGAGTGTAAGGTGTTTCTCTTAGCGTAGATTTGTTTGGCAAATGTTTGATGAAAATGGTTGGTGGGAAGGGGTTCGTTCCCAGAGTTCGCCTATGTGGCAGACGGCTAACCTTTGTGGTTAGAAACATGCCTTTGTGACTTGGGGTGTCTTTTGACACCAAGGTGTTGTTAGGACCAAGAAGGCGTTGTTGTGCTGAGAAAGCTGGGTTAACTATGTGGAATAGTGTTGAGCCGAGTTGCTGTGAAAGTGAAAAGAAACTAATAGCGAAAACCAGTTAATTATTGTTTATTTACTCTTGTGATAAGTTGTTGCAAAGCAACTTGTGGAATGGGACGAGGCTTGAGCCTTCTCCCGACAACTAAAATTTTGACTCACTAGAGTTCTTGTGAAATAAACCATTTTCGCCAAAAAAGGCTACTTTCGCAAATAAAACCCTAGCCTCCCTATTTAAGCTAACATGTCATTCTCTTCCCCTGACTTGCTGAGTACATAAAGTACTCACGCTTGCTTTATACCTATAGAGTTTGGAGAGGAAGAAGTCGACCCTACCGCCGAGGAGTGTCTCCAGGAGCAAGCCGAGTACGAGGACTTCTAGAAGATTCGTGCCTAGCCCCAAGCCTCGCTTGTGGATTAAGTTAGTTGCCTAGGCATGTTGCCTAGTGCTTAGTCACTTAGCTTCTCGCTGCTTCTAGCTTCCACTCTGTTGACTTTTGTATTGCTGTGTTGCTCATCTATGGGCCTGTCCATGATGGCAACGTTTGTAAGGACTAATTCCAGTGATGTAATAAAGTAGTTTACTTTGATTCCATGATTATTCTCTGTGTACCAGTTAGTGTATCCTGGGACTGATACTATCTCATAGGTAATGCGTAACACCTCGTTATAAGTTAGCTGATGTTTATGGTTAACGAGTGTCGGGGCATTACAGATAAATATACATGGAAGCGAATGCAATATGAAGGTGCACAAGGGAAGAGTGGTGCATGTTGAGATTTAACAAACCCTGTCCCTCCAACCGGGAGAACTGGTAGACACGAGGGCTCGCTTGTTTTGCGATGATGCATCAAACATTTGAGGAAAAAGTATGTAGTTATATAGTGTAGGACTTGTAAACTACCGTATGATAAAAAGTTTAAACGTACAAGATTTATCCATGTCACTATGATTAAAATTTTTATTCTCAAATTTAACGATGAGTAAAAGTTTTATAAAAAGTAAAAATTTACTCATGAAGATGTGGATAAATCTCAGACGTTTATTTTTGATCATATGGTAGTTTATAGGTTTGCATTGTATATATGTATATATGGTTTGCATCATGTATTTGTTTCATTTGTACCATATATGCTATACATTAAGCAACCCTTGTGTTGTGTTTCTAGTATAGATTTTTTTTGACATAAAAAATATGTACAGATATTCTTGCCTTGGGAGATCATCGGACCTTTGAAATTTTTCTTAGCAAGCGAAATAAATGTAGTTAAACTGGTTAGATTTTTTTTTATGAAAGTTGTTCACTAGATTTTAAGTCCTAGACTTAAAAATGATACTCGTATTTATAGGTAATTATTCTTTCAATGTATTCGACGTATATGTCGACAGCGCATAAGACGCCTATGATAATCCCGTTAATTTTAAGATGTGCCGCTCCATATCTCTAGTCTCTCAGAGATGTTCACAGAGATAGGGTGTGCATTTATAGATTTAAGTATGTAAGCATTTGTGTTTTTATTGTGTTTCATATAAATATGGGCAGCATACATTTACATTTTTCCTACTTTTCTTGATCTACAGGTAATACTATCTGAGGAGGTAGATACATTGGCGAACCATCTGAAGTTAACCTTGAAATTCCTAGAAGAGGTAACTATAATTGGCTTCACAAAAACAGATGAAGAGATGGATCTCGTGAAATTTGTTTGTTCGGGAGCTCAAGTTCAATCATGAGCATGACTATACATGCTACTAAAAAGTAAAAAGAAGGCAGACACAATGTCGTTTTGAGAAATTGTATGGCAGATAGTGATGACGACGGCGGCGCCGATGATCTAGCCCCTTGCAAACTACTGAAAATTCCATTTGCTGACCACGCACTACCGTGGGATCGGCTATCTCTAACGGGCATTAACCCTCATCACTATCGGGTAGGGCCCCCGTCACTGACCAAAGGTTAGTGATGTGAGAAACTATCTCAATCGGGCACAAGGCCGTCACGGATGAACGTTATCTCAATCGGGCCTAACCATACAGCCCGTCACAGATAAGATTGACCAAGAAATACAAGTCAAACCAGGTTGGGTAGAGCCCGTCACGGATGACTAATCTCAATCGGGCAAAATACTCAGCCCGTCACCGATGACTAGAATCGCTAACGGGCTTTAACAAAGAGGCCGTCACCGATAGGTTTGACCCCACCTGTTGATTCAAAATATTCCTGGTTGGGATGACTTATCTCTATCGGGCTTATATTAGGAGCCCGTCAGGGATGACTATATCCCTATCGGGCTTTCTTAGGAGCCCGTCACGGATTATTATCTCTTTCGGGCGTTACTTAAATGCTCGTCAGGGATGACTATGTCAGCAAAAAAAATAAAATTCGTCTTTTTGGCTAGCCTCAGGCCTTTGCTAGCCATGCCCGCTGCAAAAAATGACAATCCCAGCAACCCCATTCCCAGCATTTCTGATTCACAGCCAATTCACAAAATTCTCAGCCAATTCACAGCCAATTCACAGAATTCTCAGCCAATTCACAGCCAATTCACAAAACCGCCAACATGCATCAAAACTTGTAAAACTGAGTTATAAATTGGAACAAGTATATATGTAATTAAGAAATGCAAATATATACAGAAGAACGTGCATAATTGTATTACAAAGAATATTTACAAAAATCAAATGTTTGTCGCAAAATCATTTATTTCCGCTAGGACTTGACTCTAAACATTTCTTTCGGCGACAAGAGGTCATCTAGTATGAATTGTGCTATCTCCTCTCTAATGATATTGAAGTTGTTTTCCGGAATTGCCGAAAGTTTTTCCTGCATGCGAGGCGTCAAGTTAGTCTACATAATTGGAAAGTTAGTATGAATCATGCTATCTCCTCTCTAATGTATATAAACAACTGAAGCACATACCTCAAGGTCGAGCAATGTCACCTTGTCTGCGAGGCTCCGCATGTTATGGCAGACGTGGAACCCACACTGGTCGCTAACTTGTTGACGTACTGGAAAGTCCTTTTTGTGACCGAGTGTGGGATGCCCTTCCTTATGCCTCCCGCCTTTTGCCACGTATTGGTCCCAGGCATCGTTCAAGGTAGCCTCGATCGCCGACCAATTGTATATTTCTTTTTTGATATTGGAGTTAAGGTAGTATACCAAACTCCACTTCGGCACTATGACCAGGAGAATCCAATGATGACTGCGACATTAATAAATTACAAGTTAAATACTAAAGCTATACGTGTCGCAGGTTTGACTGTAAGTAGGGAACACGCTTACTGTTCAGAGTAGGCGCACATAATGAAGTCCTTGTCTTGGCGGGACCATAAGCAGTCCTTGATATATTCTACCATGCTGGCTCGATCGTAATTCATAGTTGTCTCGTTGACGACACTTGGATCGAGCAAAGCAACATGGGGAGCATTACGATGGACATGCTTCCAAGTTAACCTAGAAGCAAGACAAGAATTAGGGTAAGCGTAATACAAGGATAGTTATTACCATATCTCGTATGCAAGAATACTCACAAGGAGTAGCACTTAAGGAGGTTGGTGTCGACCGCTCGCACCCTGTAGAGGTCCCTGTTGATGCAAAAAACACACACTGGCCTGGGAGGTCTGCTTAGCTCCAGTGCAGGTCCAAATCTTGGTGAGATGCGGGCGTGCCAGTCAGTTTGATCCTACAACTGACAAGATATACAAATAGCAGATCAGAGAACCGATCGGCCAACATAGCCGATGTAGTAATTCCAGCCAATCCTGATGACAGCATATACAAACGACAGATAAAACAATAGATCGGCCAACATAGCCGATATAGTACTTCCAGCCGATCCTGATAACAGCCGATAGCGATAGGGTTTTGAGCTATCGGCTATGTGTTCAATGTAGATTCTGACGCGTGATGTAAATAATGACAAAGAGACAATCGGTTGATGATAATATAGCAATAATATGATCCAGTAGAAACCAATCGGCTGATGTAACATGCAATAGATCGGCAATGACTTGATAAAGTGAAACGAAAGTTAGATGTACTCGATCGGCTGTAGATATCAATGATACATAATCTAAATCTCAAAATATATTTAAACTAAGTGATTGGGATAGATCGGACAGGGCGCCGAGACAGTATAAATCACTTATGTCTAAAAACACCTCAAGAGAGAGATTATATATATTCATAGCATAGCCGATGAAGTGAATCTAATATAGATCCAATGCCATAAAATCCACAAGATTAGATTAAATAGTGAAACCTTTATTGTCATCGGCTAAATTCAACTTATATGCAATCCTTATAAGCCGATGCAACGTCCAGATAACTCATCGGCTGAAACCCCGATGAAACCCTTATCGGCAATCAAAAAGCAGGCTAGAGATTCATGGTTCTAAGCACGACTTAGTAGGTCAAACTCAACTGATGCAGCACTAAGTATGTAAAGAAACACGGTATCTAGATGATCAAGCCCTTGACTGATTTTCAGGGTGGTAGATGCCTAGGCTAATCTAATCTAGCAAAACGATTTAGCCGATACCGGCAGAAACCCTAAAACGAGAAGCAGCCGATAAAACTAAATCGAGATGCTAATACTAGATTAACATAAGACATATGATAAATAGCCAGGCAAATATATTATCCAAACCAGAGCAATCCAAGAGGTCGAATGTACTGATGCAGCCTTGAACGACGCCGACGTAGATGATACAATTGCCTGAACCGACGGAACATTGGACTTACCCCTTCGCCGAAGATGGACAGCCGATGCAGCCCCGCGTCAGGTGCCAAATTCCGCCGGTTGATAAATAAACCGTAACAGAGTAAAAGGTGGCGGTGCGCCGAATTGTATTGATCGAGAGTTGATAGATTACAATAACCTCGGGTGTACATATTTATACCCATGGGAAGATACTAATCCTTGTAGGACAAGAAAGAAACTTTCGTAAGGATAAAAGAAAAACATAAAGTCCTTAAGGGACACTAAACACACTTTCCTAAAGATAAAAGAAAACTAACAAATATTCTAATTAATAGATACAATTGCCTTTTTCGGACTCAATCCGCACGTGGCAATCCTCATGAAGCACACCAGCCGAACCCGACGATGATCCTGCCATCTCCTTATCGGAATCGGCTACATCGGCTATCCTTGTCCGATTCTGTTTCAGCCGATGCACACCGTAGCCGATTTGGCATGCAGCCGATTCATACTCCGTTTTCTGTAATCGCTTATCTCCTCCAATCGGCTTCGGCTTTAACTCTGAATCCAATGCATGATTTACCAAATTTCGTCGTTAACAGTCCCATAGATCTTGAAAGTCTACGGCGATAAAGGCTTCAGGGCTGAGGAACGGCTGTCTATCGTGCTGGCCCATCATGGAGGTCTCTCTATGCTTCCTCCTTGCGTTGGACCTCTCCATATAGTACCCATGCAACTCCTTGCATGCAGGGCCCATCTTTGATAAGGCTTCGTCTCCGACCAATGGCATGCCTAATGTAAATTGTTTAGGAGCTGATGGCGCCTTGCCAAGATCTAGCTTCTTTGGAGCCAGAAGCGGCCCTTCCACATTTCCTCTTCCTCTCCCCCTTCCAGCAGCTCTTTTGCGTGATCCAAGCTTGGGTGGAGAAGATGCCGCCCTCTTTCTTTTTGTGGAGACTGGGGGGAGGAACGCTCTGCTGCAGACCTCTTGTCCGTCATCCCCAAAATCTGTATCATACTGCAATTGGAGATCTTGATCTCCTTTTTCAATGGTAGGAGGGGCAGATACAAGAGCTGGAGGGGGACGTGGCGGCGGCGGCGCCGGACAAGCATTTGGTGCTGGCCTAGGAGTTAAATTTATCTGAATGTTCTGCTTGGGCCATTGGATAAAGGTCCCGCGTGCAGCTCCAAGGGTCAGAACCTCGTCATTTGGTGGGAGCGGGAGAGTGAAGCCAACCCAATCGGGCTTCACCATGTCCACTTGAACTTTTGCATGGTCGGCTAGCAGCTGCCCCCCATGCACTCGGGTCTCTGGCGTGGGCTTGAACGCTAGACCCTCTGCGGCAGGAATTGCAAAGTCCTTTGTCACCCTAACGACTAGGGTGCACGATGTGGGTCCCTGCATTAGATTCATACGTATCTTTATAATATGTTATAATGTACTGTGGTTAGGGGAGAACATATACGTTTTGTGTTGGTTTTACCGTTATGTGGTCCACCGCATTGGGGGCTGGTGTTTCTTGTGCCGCCGCCCCAGTAGATGCGCAGCTGCTATGCCTCTGCATGGGGCTCGTTTCTACTATGGGAGCGGCAGCAGGCTCGCTTTCCCTGAGGTGTGCCTCCACCCGAGCCTCCACTTGTAACAACTTGTTATCGAACTCTTCTCGGAGCTCGTTTCTAATCTCATCCCAAAGTTGTGCCTTCAGGCATGCATCTTTCTGCGCCTTTGAAAGCCTGTGCTTCCTGTACTGCCACGCGTATTGGGGAAACCCAAGCTTCCATGGAACATTGGAGCCAATGCCCCTTGTCCGTCCACGGTGTTCTTCGCTTCCCAACGCTTTCGTGAGGACGTCATCCTCGCGTCTTTGTGAGCAGACCTCTTGGGAGGACTGTCTCTCAGCAGTCAGGTCGACCTGCGATGCAGTTAGGACGAATTTATTCAAGAGTACGATACAACCTACCGAAACATAATCTACGTGTGGTACTTACGATTTTCTGGTACACCGCTTGATCTTCGGGATTTGGGAACGTTAGTGTTCCATCACTATTCTTCTTCACCCTCGCCCTTGCCCAGTTCCTTGCTCGGGTGGTCGGGATATCACCAAGTACTGGCGGCGTGTTAGATTCAGCAGCAGCTTCGTCCTCCTTGACCCATTCGTGCTGCTTCCCGGCGTAGCCTCCGGTGCCAAGCCGGTGCGGGTGAACGTTTTTTGCCTGCAACCTCCTATAGGCCTCGCTTTTTTCCCGAGACTCAGGGGTTGACTTTGCGGCATGGAACTCTTCCCACACGACCCGTGAGATGAACGGGTACTTCCCGAATGGTTCTGGCTGGGCGGCGTTGAGGACGTACTCGGTGACCAACGTGGTCTTGAAATTTTTCCACAAGTTGCCCATCTTGCGGATAGCCTGCCGCTTGAGTCTTGCCTCGGCCTCTGGGGGGTATTCGAAGCTTTCCTTGAACTGCTTCCAGGCCTCATCTTTTTCTTCTTGTGGGACCAGATCGATGTGGTCCTTCAATATGGTGAAGTTCCGCCTCCCAAGGATTCCACATATTGTGGCGAACTTTTTGACAGCTTTCGCAGGAGCCGTCGGAAATCCCAGATCGTCCACCTCTGTTATGGTGTACACTTCCTTATGGATCTTACTCTGGGTCCTAGTAGCCCGGCTCGATGTTGTCCCACTAGCAGTCGCTGACATGGGTTCGCCTTGCTGCGACATTTTCTATACAACTTTTGTACGGCAAGAAAGTTAAAAAAATTTATAGAAAAACTTATTTTGGTTGTGTATATAACTTATGCTAAGGTTAAGATATGGCCTCAGTTTTGCTTAGAAATTGTGCATCAATTACAATCATTTGCAAGTGTAGTTCCCCAAAAAAAAGAACAAGTTTAGATGGTCTGTTCTTATGCAAAAAAGAGCAAGTGTAGTGCCCCCCAAAAAAAGAACAAGTGTAGATGGTCTGTTCTTATGCAAAAGAAACAACTGAAGTCCCCCCCCAAAAAAAGAACAAGTGTAGATGGTCTGTTCTTATGCAAAAAGAACAAGTGAAGTCCCCCCCCAAAAAAAAAAGAACAAGTGTAGATGGTCTGTTATTATGCAAAAAAGAACAAGTGTAGCTTCCTAAAAAAAGAACAAGTGTAGATGGTCGATGGGCTGTTTGTATGAAAAAAGAACAAGTGTAGTTCCCAAAAAAAAGAATAAGTGTAGATGGTCTGTTCTTATGGTCTGTTTTTGAGCATTCATCACTGGCCATTTATCAAGAAATCACAGGGTAATAGTGGCAGGAAGAGGACAGAGCAGAACAAGGTAATAGTGGCAGGAAATTTAGAACAAGGTAATAGTGGCAGGGTAATAGTACAGTTTGAAATTTAGAACAAGTACTAAAGTTTTAAATTTTTGAACTACTAAAGTCTCAGATTTCAGAACTTATATGCATAGGCAGTCTAATTCAGAATGGCCCCCATTCATAGTAAATTCAAACAAATTTGACACTAAATTCAAACAAATTTGACACTAAATTCATTGCAATTTAATACTTATTCAAACAAATTTGTATGTACACTAATAGATCAATATGTATGAAAATAGTTATATGTATGTCAGTACAAGTTAAATGTCAGTACAACAAATTTCATTAATACAAGTTATATGTCAGCATGATACATATAGATAAATAACAACAAATTTGTATGTACACTAATAGATTAATATGTATGAAAATAAAACAACAAAATAGCAATATATGAAAATCAAAATGTAAAACTACAATCCTCCTAAACAGATCAATATGTATGTACACTAATTTGCACTTTGGGGGGCTAGGGATCAACAAGAAGTGGAGCCGCGGGGTCTCACCAGATCTGGACGGCCGGCGGTGTGGCAGCGGTGGATGTTGCCGGAGATGCTGCGGGCGGGGTGGGCGAGGAGGCGGCGGCGTCCAGGAGGCGGCGACGACGACGAGGCGGCGACGGCGAGGCGGCGGCGGCGTCCAGGAGGCGGCGGCGGCGTCGGGAGGCGCTTGGAGGGAGGAGGCGGCGGCGGCGGTCAGGAGGCGCTTCGAGGGAGAAGGCAGTTGTTGGTGAGGAGTGAACTTAGTCGGTGAGGCGCTTAGGAAAAACTTAGTTTTTCTACCGATCCAGAGTCAGATCTGGATCGGTAGAAAACCTAGTCGTAGGTCATCGCCATCGGGCAAAAGCATTAAGCCCGATACGGATGACAATCATCCGTGACGGGCACAAGAATGAAGCCCGATACGGATGACAATCATCCGTGACGGGCACAGCTAATACGCCTGATAGAGATAAGATCATCTCTGACGGGCATTATTTATATGCCCGATAGAGATAAGCTCATCCCACTATAGAATTAAAATATTCCTAATCAGTTGTATTTAATAATGATATTTAAGTTATAAAATTATTATAATTAACTTGTACCCGATTTAAAATTGCTATTACATTTTTAGATTGTGTAAAATTTCTGTTAAATTAAAATATGCCTTATTAAATTAGTTTAAAATTGCCATTAAATTTTAAAAAATTATTATAGTTAACCTATGCCTTATTTAAACAGTGTAAATTTGCTATTAAATTTTAAAACACACATGAATTTAAAATATGCAGATCATTAGGCGCCGGTACAAAATACTTCATTACTTATATCTATTTACAATTTACAGTACTACGAAGACTCTGTTTACAAGGATATGCCTTCCGAATGGTCAGAACGAGCGTATGCCACTTCGTCTTCGGGATCATCGTCAAGGTCGATCTGAGGTCTCACATGAAGATTCTGGTTATATTCTTCCTCATCGACGACGTTGTCAATCCCAACAATTCTTCGTTTGCCATCCCTAACGACGTGCAGCTTCTTGTTAGCGGGGTCTTGTATATAGAAAATCTGCTCGACCTGCTTCGCTAGGACGAACGGTTCGTCCGCGTATCCAACCTTGGCCAGGTCCACTAAAGTGAATCCTTCCCTGTCGACTTTTACTCCAGTGCGGATATTCACCCAGCTGCAACGAAACAAAGGGACTTTGAAGCTCATGTAGTTCATCTCCCATATCTGCTCTATGCGGCCATAGTATGTGTTCGATCCAGCTTGATCCTGATATGCATCTATACGGACTCCACTGTTCTGCACTGTACTTTTGTCATCTTGTTTGACGGTGTAGAATGTGTATCCATTGATATCGTACCCTTGCCATGTGTCGACATCCCAGCTTGGGCCCCTTGCCAACCTTCGTATTATCTCACTTGGGCCATCGGTACTCCGTGCGATACGATTCTTGAACCATTCGTTGAAGCGAGTACTATGTTTTCTGTTGATCCACGTATCTGATCGACCCATGTTCTCCTGTCGGACCTTCGCTAGATGCTCCTCAAAGTATGGAGTTACTTCGGCCATATGTTGTAGCACAGCGAAATGAGCTTGTGCATAGGATGCCTGATCGGGTACAATTCTTTTTCTGCCTGTTGTGCCAAGGCCTGCCAACCTTCCTTTGTGGCGAGACGCAGGAACTCCGATAGGATCAGTCTCGGCCATGTAATCGATGCAGAACTCAATAACCTCCTTCGTCGTGTACCCTTCAATGATGCTTCCCTCCAGTTTTGCTCTATTTTGAACGTACGACTTAAGAACTCCCATATACTTCTCAAACGGGTACATCTCCCTTAGAAAAGCTGGACCACATAGTTTTGTTTGCTTCACTAGATGAACAGGGAGATGAACCATGATATCGAAGAAAGACAGTGGAAAATACATCTCCAAGTGACACAAGGTATTGACAATATCAGCCTGCATCTTATCTAGATCTTCGGGATCTATAATCTTCTGACCGATTGCATTGAAGAAAGCACAGAGCCGTTGGATCGTGTGATGGACTTTGGGGGGTAGAATGCCTCTGATAGCAACTGGCAAGATCTGTGTAATTAGCACGTGGCAATCGTGAGATTTCATTCCAACCAGTTTTAGATCCTCCAATTTAACGTACTTACTGATGCTTGCTGAATAGCCCGAAGGAACCTTAATATCAGCCAGACATGATAGCATTGCGATCTTCTCATCCTTCGACAATGTGTGGCAAGCTGGTGGGAGGTACACTCTGCCTGTCTCTTCGTCCGTAACAGGCTGAAGCTCAATGCGAATGTTTAATTCCTGCAGATCTAGGCGAGCATTCAACCCATCCTTTGTCTTTCCAGGCATATTAAGTAGTAGCCCGAGCAAACTATCGCAGCAGTTCTTCTCTACATGCATTAGATCAATGCAATGCCGGACCTCAAGGTCTTTCCAGTATGGTAGCCGCCAAAATATGGATTTTTTCTTCCACATACCCTTATCATTTCCCTTGCCACATTTTCTTTTCTTCCCAAACTCGTTAGTTATGTCTTTGACCATGTCGTGGACTTCGTCTCCAGACAAATCCTTGGGAGCAGTTCCAAGTTCTCTCCGACCGTTGAAAATTTTCTTCTTTCTTCTAAAGGCGTGGCGTAGCGGGAGCCATCTCCTATGACCCATGTAAACCATCTTTCTTGATTTCTTCAGCCACCTACTGCGTGTATGTTCCAGCAAGCCTTCTTTCCTTTCACGGTTTGTCCGGAAAGATTACCTAGTGCAGGATAGTCGTTAATGGTGCAGAACAATAGAACTCGTAGCTTGAAGTTATCCTGACCGTATGCATCCCAGGTTTCGACACCTTCTTTCCAAAGAATCTCAAGATCATCGATAACAGGCTCCAAGAACACATCGATATCATTGCCCGGTTGTTTTGGACCTTGGATTAACAAGCACAACATAATATATTTTCTTTTGAAGCACAACCATGGTGGGAGGTTATAGTTCGCAATAAGAACTGGCCAAGTGCTGTGAGAACTGCTCATATCTCTGAAAGGATTCATGCCATCCGTACACAGACATATCCTCATGTTTCTGGGATCAGCAGCAAAGTCTTTGTGCATTTGATCGATATTCCTCCATTGAATCGAATCCGCAGGGTGCCTTAGCAAACCGTCGTTCCTTCTATCTTCGGCATGCCAACGCACTAACTTTGCTTCCTTGGGGTTGGCAAATATTCTCTTGAAGCGATCAATGATAGGTAGATACCACACAACCTTCGCCGGACCACCCCGCTTTGACTTTTTTCCCTCCCCTGCACTTTTCTTTCGCTTGTATCGAAAAGCCTTGCACATAGGACAAGCATCTAGGTCCGCATATTGCTTATGGTACAATATGCAGTCGTTTGGGCAAGCGTGAATTCTACGGACCTCTAACCCCAGCGGACACAGAACCTGCTTTGCTTCATATGTCGTCTCGGGCAATGTGTTCTCTTCAGGAAGCATGACCTTCAATATTCCCAAAAGTTCTGTAAAACTCTTGTCTGTCGATCCACTACTTGCCTTCAGCTTCATTAGGTCCAAGGTAACTGACAATTTGGTATGCTTTGCCTTGCATCCGGCGTATAGAGGTGTCTCGGAGTCACTGACCAACCTGTTGAACTTCATGGAATCTCTCTCGTTGTGAGCTTGCTTCTCAACATCACGTAACATCTCTTGCAGCATATCAGGATCCACATCAACCATTTCACTGCCCAATGGAGATGGTATAAACATGTCATGTTCATCTTCATTTTCATGATTGTCTGCACCACTTCTGTCTGCAGCTGCACCACTACCGGATTCTTGCTCTCCATGCTTCACCTAACATGTGTAGCCCTTCATGAATCCCCGTTGTATCAAGTGAGAGTGTACCTCCTCTCCGCTAAACATAATATAATTCTTGCAATCTCTACATGGACAACACATGTATTTGCTATTTCTTCTTCTCCTATCCTCCTTCGCAACGTTCATAAAACTTAAAACGTCATCTCTATACTCCTTGCAATGACGTTTTAGAGTTGTCGCATTCATCCAACTTCGATCCATCGCTGCAAAATTTAATAAAATATTAGTTAACATACTACTAAATTGAAAAAAATTATTACTACCTTTTTACTTACTTCTAAGATTTTTTTGTTTTTCTTTGAAAAAAATGACAAAAATTCGCCCCCTTCAACCTCCCACCAAAATAGTGAATAGTGGGATAACTTCAGACAACAGTCGGGTGGTCTATTTATAGTGGGCGAAATATATCTCAATCGGGCCAATGAACCGACATCTCTAACGGGCGCACAGTTATCTCTAACAGGCATCAACAAAAAGCCCGACACAGATATGAGTCATCGGTGACGGGCTTTAAATCACATCTCAATCGGGCCATAATTGTAGCCCGTCACCGATGACTCATATCTCTAACGGGCTCTCTAGAAGGGCCCGATTGAGATACGAGTCATCGTAGAGAGCCCGTCAGAGATATGAGTCATCGGTGACGGGCTTTAAATCCATCTCAATCGGGCCATATTTGAAGCCCGTCACCGATGATCCTCATCTCTGACGGGCTCTGTAGACGAGCCCGATTGAGATATGCTGGGTCATCTCAATTGAGCCTAAAGCTGAGCCCGTCACAGATGAGTGTCATCAGTGACGGGCTATGTGTACTTGGGCCTGGAGTATGACTGTAAGAGTACATCTACAACGGCGCAAATTTAGGTCCGATTGAGATGACTTGGTTCTGACGGCCCAATAGTCCAAGCATGTGTGGACCCGTCAGAGATAAGAGGATCTGTACTAGTGACGGTTGTTGGCATTTTCAAGGAGATGTATATACCTGGAAGCGCTACACAATAGAGGACGACGCACGAGTGACAAGTGGTGCATGTTGTAATTTAACCAACTGCCTGCCTCTTCAACACACAGAACTGGACACCAAGGCTAATCGTTTGCTTTTGCAATGTTTGGATCAGACATTTGTACCATGTCTGAACAGACAGAAGTAGACCAACCCTCGTGTTGGTTGAAGATATACGTACTATATATTCTGCCCAATATTGTAAAAAACAAAATAAGGATATCTCTTTTTTGGGAGCTGTTTTGGACCTTCGAATTTTCTGTAGCAAAACTGCAAAAGTGAGAAGAAAAACTGAAGCTGGTGTAGTGGTATGTGTTGCTCGCTCGGTCGTGTGTGCTTGGCGCCTCGTGCAACTGCGCCACGGTCCACCGAATGGCCCGGCCCCGATCAGCACGGGCCGACGAGAAGAACTGGAGGCCCGCACGCGGTGCCTAACCGAGGAATTTTTAGCATTTTTAATTTTATTTATTTAAAGATTTACAAAAATAATTTTTTGTTTCGAAATATTGCAGAAATAATCTCCTCTCGCCCTCTGGAAGGGCGAGTTCTAAAAATCGCCCTCCCAGAGGGCGATTTTTCCGACGTGGCAGACGGCCGTTGGGCGCCGTCTGCCACGTCGCGGTTATTTTGCGTTTTAGTCCCTTGCCACCCTCGGCAAGGGCGTTTTTTGACTGTTCATCAGGGGGCCGCCTGCAAAAGGGCGGTCGCCCTGGCAATTTTGCAGGCGGCCCCCTTGCCGCCCTTACAGAGGGCGATTTTTTGCCCTCCACTATAAAATCCCATTCCAACTCCGCGGCCGTCATTCGCAGCCGTCGAGACTCGAGGAAAATAATAGAGGGAGGGGTGAGGAAGAAGAAGGAGAGTGGCGAAGCCCTGTCGGTGTGCGTACTCGATCGCAGGTTAGTACAATATCCCGATGTATATATGTTTGTGTTATTTATTTTGTGTAGAATATATAAAAAAAGATTTTTTTTGAATATTTGAATAGTTGTTTAGTAAGATATTGATTTATAAATTAGGGCACGATTTAATTTAAGGAGTTTGACCTAGGACGAACCGATTTAGATGAACCTACGTAGAATACATTCTGATCTATGTCTATGTTATTTAAATAGTTGTGTAGCACTATAATATGGATTTAAAAATTAGGGCATGATTTATTTTAGTCAATTTGATCTAGGACAAACCGATTTAGATGAACATATGTAGGATATGTCCTTATGTATGTACATATTTCTTTGCGTAGAATTTTGTTTAATATAGAATTTAACTTAGGCACAGATTGATCTAGGCAACATATTCGTAGTATGAAGTAAATTAAGTTTGAACCTGTTTATCAGGCACCTGCCCGTGGGTCCCACTCCTTTTCTTTCTTTTTCTTTTTCTTCTTCTTTTTTCTTTCTTCTCCTTCTTATCTCCTTCTCTCTCTCCTTCTTTCTTTTCTCTGCTCCATTTCTTCTCTGTCTCTCCCGAGCAGTAGGAGGCGCGATGGGGAGCGGCGGCCGGGCGGCGGCTGCGCGCGGCGGGGGCGGCGTCGACCGGTGGTTGGGCGGCGCGGGGTCGGCGGCTAGGCGACAGGGAGGGGAGGGGGGCGGCGCGCTGGCCAGGCTCGGCCGGGGCGCGACGTGGCAGCTGCAGCCGGGCGGCTCGGCCAGGGGCGCAGGCGGCGACTCGGCAGGCGCAGGCCGGTCGGCTGGGCAGCGTGGGGCCAGCGGCTGGGTGATGGCTTGGTGCTGGCAGAGGGGAGGGACTCGGCTGGGAAGGAAGGGGGAGTAGGGCCGAGCAGGAAGAAGAAGAAAAGGGGAGGGAAAGGAGGTCGGCCACCTCGATGCGACGGACTCCGGGACTTCGGCGACTCGGCTCCGGAGTGGTCAAAATGGAGTGGTGCATCGGCTGAGGAACTCCACGGTAAGTCTTCTCGGGTATTTATACTGCCGGAGTGATTCGGGAGGAGGAACTTGACGACGAGAACGTCCACTGATGCCTCTGTGTATGCTTCTCCGCCTACAGGCTCCTCTGGCAGTTGTCGTTGCCTGGCTTGCTCGGCGAGCGGCGCGGAGCGGTGCCTAACTTCAGCGGAGAAGACGGAGACGGTGCCAACCTTCACTATGTACTGGCAGGACGGTGCCTAACCGTCGGTTTGCAGGGGGCTTAGGAAAAACAGGGACAGAGAATGTGTCTGAACGAGTGTTGGACGAACACAGTTTACTTGATTGACTTAATGAAAGTGCAAAGAATCTCCGGGTGAAAAAGGACTGATAAACACCGGGCGGTAGAAGTCCAAAATATTTTGGAATATTTGGATGGAAAGAAAAGGTTTTGATACGACCGGGGAAATTAAATAAAAACAAAATTAAAAGTAACTTTGAAATTTTTGGGGATTTTGAATGAAAAGACAGAGCGACACTAAACCGCGGTTTTTAGAAAAAAAACGCGGGCGTTACAAACCTACCCCCCTTAAGAGAATCTCGTCCCGAGATTTCACAGCTAGGCGAAAAGATCTGGGTACTCAGCTCGGAGGTGATCTTCCTGTTCCCTCATCCTCGGTATGATTACTCCATTGAACCTTGAGAAACTTGATGTTCTTTCGTCGCGTACGACGTTCCTTTTCATCGAGTATTTTGATCGGCCGTTCCGTGTAGGTTAAGTCCTTTTGTACATCAACCTTTTGGATTGGGACTTGCTCCTCAGGGACACGAAGACACTTTCTTAGTTGCGAGACATGGAATACGTCGTGTACTCCTGCCAGCTCTGGGGGTAACTCGAGTTGATAGGCGACTTCGCCTCGTCTATCAATAATGGGATAGGGGCCAATGTAGCGTGGTGCCAACTTTCCGGTCATTCCAAAACGCTTCGTTCCTCTCAAAGGTGATACCCTTAGGTACACATGGTCTCCTATTTCAAACTCAAGCATCCGTCGCCGATGGTCGGCGTAATCCTTCTGTCGGGCCTGGGCTTCCTGAAGTCTAAGCCGGATTACTTTAACTTGCTCTTCGGCTGCTTGTAGGATATCAGGCCCGAATACTTTCTTTTCCCCTACATCCGTCCAGCAGAGCGGGGTTCGGCATTTTCGCCCATACAAGGCTTCATTGGGGGCCATTTGGATACTGGTTTGATAACTGTTATTGTAAGAGAACTCGGCATAAGGCAAGCACAGATCCCATGCGCCTTCAAAGTCTAGGGCACATGCCCGTAGCATATCCTCCAGAATTTGGTTTACCCTTTCTGTCTGACCATCGGTTTGGGGGTGATAGGTTGTGCTGAAGTTTAGGTGTGTGCCCATCGCCTCATGGAGTTTCTACCAAAAATGTGAAGTAAATTGAGTACCTCGATCTGATACGATCTTTTTAGGCACCCCATGCCGGCATACAATCCGGGTCATGTATAACTCGGCCAGCTTTTTACCGGAATAGGTGGTCTTGACGGGGATAAAGTGTGCGACCTTGGTAAGTCGGTCCACTATTACCCAGATGGAATCGTGGCCAGAAGGGGTCTTGGGAAATCCGGTGATAAAATCCATTCCTATCTCTTCCCATTTCTACTCGGGTATCCTTAAAGATTGTAACAATCCGGCGGGTCTCTGGTGTTCTGCTTTTACTCGTTGGCAAATATCACATAGGGCCACATACTCTGCGATGTCACGCTTCATCCCAGGCCACCAATAGTGAGGTTTGATGTCTTGATACATCTTGGTGCTACCGGGGTGTATGGAATATGTGGACTCGTGTGCCTCCCGAAGTATCAGATCCTTCAATCCTTTATTATTGGGGACACAGATACGTTTTCCCAGCCATACTACCCCTTTATCGTCCAAGGAGTTCCCTGAGGCTTTGCCTTCCTTGATAAGCTTCTTGATTTCTGTGATCCCTTGGTCGTCTAATTGGGCTTCGCCGATCAGTTGCTCTAGGGTGGGTTGTACTACTAAAGTGGCAAGAGTTCCAGTCTTAACCACGTCTATTCGTAGTTTCTCTAGGCTCCGGCATAGTTCTAGGTGGTGTGGTAGAGTGCTTAAGGCATTGCAATGCACTTTCCGACTTAATGCATCAGCAACCACGTTTGCCTTACCCGGGTGATAATTTATCCCGAGATCATAATCCTTGATCAACTCTAGCCACCTTCTCTGCCTGAGGTTAAGTTCAGTCTGGGTGAAAATGTACTTCAGACTCTTATGGTCGGTGTGTAATTCACACCTATTGCCCATCAGGTAATGCCGCCATATCTTGAGGGCGTGTACTACCGCAGCTAACTCCAGATCATGGGTAGCATAATTCACTTCATGGGGCCTTAATTGTCTAGAGGCATAGGCAACTACTCTTCCGTCTTGCATGAGCACGCATCCTAACCCCTGTCTGGATGCATCACAATAGATGTCAAAATCTTTCCGTATGTCTGGGAGGATTAGGATGGGGGACGTGGTCAGTCTCTTCTTCAGCTCTTGGAAACTCCTTTCACAGGTTGCCGTCCATATAAACTTCCGTTCCTTCTTGAGTAGTTCGGTCATGGGCTTGGCAATCCTGGAGAACCCTTCAATGAATCTCCGGTAATAGCCTGCCAGTTCGAGGAAACTTCGGATCTCGGTGGCTGTGGTCGGGGTTTTCCATGAGAGTACATCTCTAACCTTGCCGGGGTCTACTTCTACTCCGCTAGCAGAAATGACATGGCCAAGGAATGCAACTCTGTCAAGCCAAAATTCGCACTTGGAAAATTTGGCATAGAGTTGATGTTCCCTTAATCTTCCCAAAACTGATCTTAGGTGCTCAACATGTTCTTGCTCACTCTTAGAGTAGACGAGAATATCGTCTATGAACACCACGCCATATTTATCGAGGCATTCCATGAACACTTTGTTCATAAGGTTCATGAAAAAGGTTGGGGCATTGGTGAGTCCAAAGGACATGACAGTATACTCGTATAGTCCATAACGAGTACAGAAGGCAGTTTTGGGTATGTCTTCTGGTCGAATCTTCAGTTGGTGATACCTGGACCTTAAGTCTATTTTGGAAAAGACCTTAGCTCCTTGCAACTGATCAAACAGGTCATCAATCCTAGGAAGAGGGTACTTGTTCTTGATGGTCACTTCATTGAGGGCACGGTAATCCACACACATTCTCTTGGTCTTGTCCTTCTTTTCGACCAAAAGGACTGGGGCTCCCCAAGGAGATGTGCTGGGTCGCACGAATCCCTTTTCCTCTAATTCCTCGATTTGCTTCTTGAATTCTGCCAATTCGTTGGGGGCCATTCTGTAGGGTCTCTTGGATATGGGGGCTGTGCCAGGGGCAAGGGTGATGGAGAACTCGATTTCTCTATCTGGGGGCATTCTGGGTAATTCTTCCGGAAATACATCCGGATACTCATTGACTACCGGTACTTCCTCCAAAGGAATGGCTTCCATGGCGCTTAGGAGAGGTTGCGCTATCAATCGTCGGGAGGGGATGAACTTGGCTTCATTCCCACTTGGTCCTTGCAAAATTATGGTGTGGGTGGCACAGTCTATCCGACTCTTATGCTTGGATAACCAATCCATCCCTAGGATTAAATCCAGACCCTGGGATTCTAGAATGATAGGGCTAACAGTGAAGGTGACGCCTTCTATGTCTAGGCTCACCTTTGGGCAGGCTCGATAGGCTTTAACTTCCTTTCCAGGGGATTGGATAAGCATTGGTGTTCCTAACCCTTTAGTCCTTATCCCATTTTTCTCCACAAATGAGCAAGAGATAAAAGAGTGCGAGGCTCCGGAATCAAATAAGACGACTGCTGGTACGGAATTAACAAGAAACGTACCTAGCACCACATCGAGGGATTCCTGGGCTGATTCCGCCTGCACATGATTGACTCGACCTCGTCCAAAAGTCGGGGCAGAGCGGGAGGCCTGACCACTGACCTGAGTGGCAGCCTTGGCTGGAGCCGTAGCGGGCGCCCTGGCGGTACTGATATGAGAGGCCCCAGAGGCAGCAAGAGCAGAACGCTGGGTACACTCCCTGGCGAAGTGTCCCACAAGTCCACAGCGATAGCAAGGGAATCTGGCTGCGGTGGGTGGGTTCCTTGGCAGAGGGTTGGAAGTGGTGACGTTACTTCCTCCGGTGTTACCAGAGTAAGTTCTTGGTTGAGCTGGTGCCAAAGGACGGGGTGGAAAAGGACGGGCTGAGTGTCCAGGACTTGGCTGAGGTGTTGGCTGACGGTACTGGACAGGATAGTTGACCCGAGGGCGCGGACCTCCGTGGTGCAGGAGTCCGAGCTGAGCAGCCTTACGTTTCCGCAGGGCTTCCTCTTCCTTCCTGGTATCTTCCACAATAAGGGCTCAGTTGACCATCTGCTGGAAATTGGGGAAGCTGTGTGCCACCAACTGAATGTGGATGCCCACATTCATGCCCTTGAGGAATCTTTGAATTTTCTTCTTCTCCGTGTCTACTTCGTCAGCGGCATACCGGGCCAAGTGGTTGAACCTGCTTAAGTACTCGTTGATGGAGGAATTTTCTTGTTTGAGGTTGTTGAATTCCTCTCGCTTAATGTCGAGGGTGCTTTCTGGAATATGCGCCCCTCGAAAGGCCTCGGCGAATTCTTCCCAGTCAATGGTGGTAGCGTCTTGATGCGCCGTACGGTAGTTTTCCCACCAGTTGGCTGTGGGTCCTCTGAGTTGGTGGGCTGCGTACAATGCCTTTTCCCTGGGGTTGCAGTGCACCAACTCCAACTTCCTGGCAACGTCCTTTAACCAATCATCTGCCTCGACTGGTTCCGAGGTTTGGGAGAACTCCGGGGGTTGGGTCCTTAGGAAGTCGTTCAACTTAGACCGTCCGTCGAAAGCATGGCGAGGCTGATGGTTGAGGGTAGCCAAGTTCTGAGCTATGCCTTGCAAAATTTGAGTTTGCAAGGTTAGCACGCTTTGCTGATCTAGAGGAGGTGGATGAGGTAAGCCTCCTGATCCTGAGGTGGGAGTCCGGGCTTCTCGTGAGTTGGTATGCTCGTGGTCAGATGCTTGATCCAGTTGTACCTCGAGCTCTTCCTGGGTGGCATTTCGTGGTAGCGGGCTTTCTTCCTCATGTCCAAGGCGTATGGGAGCACGTATGGTACGGCGGGGGCGTTCGGCCATCTATCCAAAGAAGAGAGAAAAGTTTAACTACAAGGACATTTTTTTTCAAACCAAAGCACAACATTCAATACAAGAGCACAACACATTACATGGGAGGGGTACAACACTTAGACACTGATACAGGTTACACCATGCAAGGTGTTACACAACTCCTAAAGAGTTGGCAAACTGATGCGATCTCGACTAAACCTCCCATTCACCACTACCTTGCGAGACCACCTTATTCAAGCTCCTAATTAAGAGGTAGTGGACTGACACTGACTGACAGGGATGATCCTTTTACGGGAAGCGGTTGCCGCGTAGCTTTTCATCCTCCGGGACAACGCCATAGGTAGGTGGAAACTGAGTGGGGAGTCCTGGAGCAGGAGTGGGGATGCCACCAGTCGGTGGGGTAGAAGTGTCGCCCTGTGCCGGCAGTGCAGCAAAGGAATTGGGATCAATGGTGAACCGGAACAAGGAGCGGTATTCGCGCGCGGTCATGCGGCTTACCGGACGGGAGGGCAAAGGCGGGGAAGGCTGTGGTGGGGGTGGGGAGGAACTCTGCGAGCTGCCTCCCTCAGTGCGACGTGCCCTGCTGGGATGTGAGGTCGAAAAGGCTGGCGGAGGTCGGGCGAGAGGTATCCCCTCAAAGGCGGTGAAGTGCCAATCCAGCTGGCGGTAGGCCTCCAGGAGTAAGTGGTATTGTCCATCCAAGAACATGGTGAATTCCAATAGGCGGAGTTGGGTGGGAGTTTGTTCCTGGCAATTGTAGCGGTACACACTGTCGGGTGAGCCGCGATGGAGGTGGGGAAGGAGGTGGAAATGCGTGTGGTCAAGAAGATGGTCATAGCATTCACGAAGGCGCCGGATGGCAGTGAAGGCAACACTCTGGTGGGCTAAGCGGGGGTTGGGGCGAATCTTGGTGAAGCGATGGCGGCGGAGTCCAGGAGCACATGGAACAAGTCGGACATGTACACGGTAGCGGGGTGGAGTGATTTGCAGGATTTCTGCCCCGAAGATCGGAGGAGCAAACCCAAGGTAGCGAGCAAGGTCCGTTAGCATCTGGACAAACCCGTCATAATCCCCCATGGTAGCCTCGCGTATCAGGTAAATCATCTACAGAAATTTTGCAAAGAGGAAGGGGTCAGTAAACTGACACTTTTTCAAAAGAAGGGAAAGAAACAACTAACGAGAAAGGACAAGTGAAACTTTAAATTTTCACAAACCCGCACGCGGCTATAGCCTGATGTGCACTAGTGCGCGGGGATTTTCCTAAGGGCTTACATCCTAAGGGCTTTCCTAAGCAAGGAGGGGTTTCATCCTAGGGCCAAACTTTGCTCTGATACCACCCTGTGGCGCCCCAAACTATGCTGGTCTAGAAAGTCAACCGGCATAGGCTGGAGGTCACAACCTTATCTGTGGTTACAGTACCAGTCCCAGGATACACGAGCTGGTACTCACAGGATAACAGTGGAATCCAGAAATACAAAGTTTTTATTACAGCATTGATGGAGGTCTCAAACTACTACCGTCGTGGACAAACCCCAGACTGGTAGAAAGACTGAAAGAACAAAGTAAACGCAAGCGAAAACATAACAACAGTGGAGGGTGACAAGAAGCAAGAAGACAACCATAAATCCACAGGCTAGGCTTGGGAGCTAGGCTTGAAATCCAGAGAAGTCGTACTCGACCTGCTCTTAAAAATAGGCCTCGGCGGAAGGGTCAAGGTATCCTTCTTCTAACTCTAAAAATAATAATAGCAAGGTGTTGACGCCGAATTCGTACCGCTGATGAGGATCCGGCATGCGGACACACGAAGGCCTGGGAGATCTGCTTAGCTCCAGTGCAGGTCCTAAAATTGATGAAGCGCGGGCGTGCCAGTCAGTTTGATCCTGCCACTGACAAGATATGCAAAATAGCAAAACGGAAGGTCTATTGGCCGACCGATAGGGCAAAAACGTATCGGCCGATAGGCCGATAGCCAAAACAATCGATCGGCCGATAGCCAAAACAATCGATCGACCGATGATAACATGATGATATAGCAATGTGATATAGCATAATCCAAAAATAAACATTGATCTGAAGAATAAGACACACATCGGCCAGAGGTTCGATGGCATAAACTCTCAACAGGCAGATAAACGATAAATACTCTGTTGTCATCGGCCAAATCCAATCTATATGTAAAACTCCTGGGCCGATGCAACGTCCAGATAACTCATCAGCTGAAACTCTGATGAAACCTTTATTGGCAGCCAACAAGCAGGCTAGAGATTACGGTTCTAATCACGACTTAGTAGGTCAAACCGAACTGATGCAGCACTAAGTATGAAAAGAAACGCAAGACCTAGACAATCAAGCCCTTGATTAATTTTCAGAGTGGTGGATACCTTAGCCAATCTAATCTAGCAAGGCGATTTAGTCGATACCGGCATAAACCCTAAAACGAATCTCGGCCGATATGATTAAATCGAGACGCCAAACCAGATTGACTAAGATATATGATAGTAGGTGCTTGCGTTGACGAGATCAGAATGTCGAAGCCCTAGCCCCGACAGCGCAGGCAGCCATAACGAGACTTACCCCTAGCGGGAAGGGCATGAACTCGCCGGAGAAGACGAAAAGTAAAAGTTGGCGATGCGCCGAAGTTGTATTGATCATGAGATAATTTTACATGAACCTCGGGCTTACATATTTATACCCATAGGCTAACAAAAATCCTAACAGAATACGACTCAAACTTTGCTAAAGATAAAAAGGAAACAGATAAACTCTTCCTAATTAATAGATACAAGCCGCATCCTCCTTGGATTCGATTTCTTCCGGATAATATCCTCCCAAACCGAATCTAACAAGAATCCGACTGCTGAAAATATGGATAACTCTTATCGGCCGCTTGTAGACCTCCGAAGCCAATACAGACTTTGAGGCTGATACACAAACTAGGCCGATGATGCCTTTGGGGCTTACCAAATTCTGGCGTTAACACATGCCCCCCAGTTTTGGAGTATGGGAAGTCATGCTTCAAAATTATTCTTGTCTTGATCGCCCCGAAACTGATTCTTCTCTTCTTCGTGACATCGGCTCTCATAAGCCGATACCGTCTGCACCAGATGAGCTAGGCTGTCATACTCATAGAAGAAAAATCTGCCTTTGATAGTTTCTGACAACCCCTGGAATGCAAGTCCTACTAACTGCTCATCATTTAAATTCAAACCATAACATCGGCCACGGACATTACGAAACCTTTGAATATATTCCTCAGCCGATTCTCCTTCTTGCTGTTTAACTAAAATCAAGTCTGAAAACTTCAACTCATCAATTCCAGCAAAGAAGTACTGGTGAAATTGCTTCTCAAGATCGGCCCAACCTCTGATAGAATTTGGTGGCAATGATGAAAACCATGTGAAGGCCGATCCAGTCAAAGATAATGGAAACAATCTAACTTTCAGAGCTTCTTCAGCCGATGCCTCCCCACACTGAACTAAAAATCGGCTGACATGTTCCATTGTAGTCATATTATCTTGCCCTGAAAATTGGAAAAAGTCTGGAACCTTGTATCGGCCTGGAAGTGGAACCCTATCAAACCACTCAGGATACGGCGGCCGATACATAGAAGTCTGATCCTTAGGTTTAATTCCAAACTGCTCTTCTGTTACCTTTGCAATCATATCGGCCCAATCTTCTTTAGACTGATATCTTTGAATTTCTTCTGGCCGATATTGTTGTTGTAGCCCATCATACTGATATGCTTGCCCCCCGAGCCAATATTGCTGTTGCCGATGATGCTGAGATTGTTCGTCGATTTGCCCCCCAGTCTGATTTCTTAAGGCGATTACTCTGGGAACTATCTTCTCGATCAAACCATGTAATGTACTCACCAAAACTCCAGATCGATCAAACACAGCGCGACGAGCGATTTCATCAACTGTCTTTTGGAGCGTCTCATCGTCCACCGGCTCTTCTTCTTCCTCTATCGGCTTGATAGATTGTTCTTCCTTGGCCTTGACTTCTTGATCAGACATATTGTTGCAATTGTGGGTTCCACGAGCCGTGTAAAAATCTGTTGTCAAAAACACAGTCCCACCGGGCGTGCCAAAAATGTGTTGACGCCGAATTCGTACCGCCGATGAGGATCCGGCGTGCGGACACATGAAGGCCTGGGAGATCTGCTTAGCTCCAGTGCAGGTCCTAAAATTGATGAAGCGGGGGCGTGCCAGTCAGTTTAATCCTGCCACTGACAAGATATGCAAAATAGCAGAACGGAAGGTCTATCGGCCGGCCGATAGGGCAAAAACGTATCGGCCGATAGGCCGATAGCCAAAACAATCGATCGACCGATGATAACATGATGATATAGCAATGTGATATAGCATAATCCAAAAATAAACATTGATCTGAAGAATAAGACACACATCGGCCAGAGGTTCGATGGCATAAACTCTCAACAGGCAGATAAACGATAAATACTCTGTTGTCATCGGCCAAATCCAATCTATATGTAAAACTCCTGGGCCGATGCAACGTCCAGATAACTCATCAGCTGAAACTCCAATGAAACCCTTATTGGCAGCCAACAAGCAGGCTAGAGATTACGGTTCTAATCACGACTTAGTAGGTCAAACCGAACTGATGCAGCACTAAGTATGAAAAGAAACGCAAGACCTAGACAATCAAGCCCTTGACTGATTTTCAGAGTGGTGGATACCTTAGCCAATCTAATCTGGCAAGGCGATTTAGTCGATACCGGCATAAACCCTAAAACGAATCTCGGCCGATATGATTAAATCGAGACGCCAAACCAGATTGACTAAGATATATGATAGTAGGTGCTTACGTTGACGAGATCAGAACGTCGAAGCCCTAGCCCCGACAGCGCAGACAGCCATAACGAGACTTACCCCTAGCGGGAAGGGCATGAACTCGCCGGAGAAGACGAAAAGTAAAAGTTGGCGATGCGCCGAAGTTGTATTGATCATGAGATAATTTTACATGAACCTCGGGCTTACATATTTATACCCATAGGCTAACAAAAATCCTAACAGAATACGGCTCAAACTTTCCTAAAGATAAAAAGGAAACAGATAAACTCTTCCTAATTAATAGATACAAGCCGCATCCTCCTTGGATTCGATTTCTTCCGGATAATATCCTCCCAAACCGAATCTAACAAGAATCCGACTGCTGAAAATATGGATAACTCTTATCGGCCGCTTGTAGACCTCCGAAGCCAATACAGACTTTGAGGCCGATACACAAATTAGGCCGATGATGCCTTTGGGGCTTACCAAATTCTGGCGTTAACACAAGGGTGAGTACTCTGTGTACTCAGCAAGCCCAAAAAAAAATATGACATGCAAGGCTAATAACAAGGGGTGGAACGGTTTTATTTGGAAAACCAGGTTTTATAAATAATTTAGTTGTAAACCTCTAGTGTAACATTTTTTTTTCGAAGGCTCACGCCTCACTCCATTCCACAGGTTGCTTCGCAACAACCTGCCACTGTAGTAATTCTCAAATCCAACACCGTGCCTTCTCAGCATTGCTCGGCCATCTCGGTCACTCTACCTCGGCCATCTCAGCCCTAACCACACCTTGGTGCCAATCGACACCCCGAGTCACACAGACTCGTTCCCAACCACGAAGGCTGGCCGTCCGCCACAAAGGCAAACTCTGGTGACGTACCCATTCCAAAGATTTATTTATGAAACAAACACTACGCTATGAGAAACACTTCACATCCGCCCATGACCGTGGGCACGGCTGTTTAAACAGTTTGACTAAACTCTGCAGAGGTTGCACGCTTTACCCACACGTCGCGGACTTCTCGCATTACCGAACACATGTGGATCAGACATGGCCGACAAAGGAGAGCTCGCTACAAGGCTTTTCCATAACCAACCCATAAATATCCCGTGTCCCATAGTTGGGTGGAATCTCTCCACCAAGCATCAGGCCAAATTTCAAGCCCTCATCTACTCAGGCCCCACCGTATGGACTCCGACACATCCCCACTGCAGGAGATTGCCATACACGCCACCATACCAGTGCTCCTCAACTGCTAACATGCTGGACACCTATGTTTTAGCTATTTACTCGGCCAGGGGCATCCCATTATACCCGTGTGGTCGCACTGTCATATGTTCAGATGAATTTCCCAAAGGAAACGGTCCTTATGGATAATACATAGCCAAACCACCAAGGTACTGACTCCCGCATCATCATGTTTTTACAAAACACTTTTCTCCTTAACCATACCGACATCTCGCCGGGTTTTCAAAATATAAATATACCAGTTTTTCCCGCACGACAGAACAATCGTGATATATAGGTAATCTACTTTGGCATTTTAAATACCACACAAAATATGTAGTGGAGTTACAAAGGAATAGGGTCATCAATTCCTATATAGTAAAAGTGCGACTACTGGGAAGGTCCGACGATCCATATTTGAACCGTGGCCAAAAACAGTGTAACCTAAAGCATGCAATTTAGCAAACAAAATATTTAATTTAAAATATAGGGGCAATAAATGGTCAAGGGGGCTTGCCTTGTTCCGCGACAACGGATGGAGCGTCGAACTCCTGCGCGAATCCTCCGTCCGACTCGGGTTCTAAACACGAGAAAATAAACCATACATAAAACCACTGCTAAACCAAGACAAAACATGAAAAGGACAGCGTTAATAAATAGAGGGAAATTTTAGAAAGATTTTGGAATTTGAACGGAGTCAACCGGAGTTCGGGATGAAAAGATATGGATTTTTGAAGTTTTGGGGATTTTTGGAGGGTTAAAAGAATAGAGAGGAATATTCCGAGTGGGGCCTGGCTGTCAGGTCAAAGGAGTCAAAGGAGAGAGGGAGAGATGTGGGCCCGTGGGTCCCACTCCTTTTCTTTCTTTTTCTTTTTGTTTTTCTTCTTTTTTTTTCTTTCTTCTCCTTCTTATCTCCTTCTCTCTCTCCTTCTTTCTTCTCTCTGCTCTATTTCTTCTCTGTCTCTCCCGAGCAGTAGGAGGCGCGATGGGGAGCGACGGCCGGGCGGCGGCTGCGCGCGGTGGGGGCTGCGTCGGCCGGCGGTTGGGCGGTGCGGGGTCGGCGGCTAGGCGGCAAGGAGGGGAGGGGGCGGCGCGCTGGCCGGGCTCGGCCGGGGCGCGGCGTGGCAGCTGCAGCCGGGCGGCTCGGCAGGGGCGCAGGCCGGTGGCTCGGCAGGCGCAGGCCGGTCGGCTGCACAGCGTGGGGCCAGCGGCTGGGCGATGGCTTGGTGCTGGCAGAGGGGAGGGACTCGGCTGGGAAGGAAGGGGGAGTAGGGCCGAGCAGGAAGAAGAAGAAAAGGGGAGGGAAAGGAGGTCGGCCACCTCGACGCGACGGACTCCGGGACTTCGGTGACTCGGCTCCGGAGTGGTAAAAATGGAGTGGTGGATCGGCTGAGGAACTCCACGGTATGTCTTCTCGGGTATTTATACTGCCGGAGTGATTCGGGAGGAGGAACTTGACGATGAGAACGTCCACTGATGCCTCTGTGTATGCTTCTCCGCCTACAGGCTCCTCTGGCAGTTGTCGTTGCCTGGCTTGCTCGGCGAGCGGCGCGGAGCGGTGCCTAACTTCAGCGGAGAAGACGGAGACGGTGCCAACCTTCACTGTGTACTGGCAGGACGGTGCCTAACCGTCGGTTTGCAGGGGGCTTAGGAAAAACAGGGACAGAGAATGTGTCTGAACGAGTGTTGGACGAACGCAGTTTACTTGATTGACTTAATGAAAGGGCAAAGAATCTCCGGGTGAAAAAGGACTGATAAACACCGGGCGGTAGAAGTCCAAAATATTTTGGAATATTTGGACGGAAAGAAAAGGTTTTGATACGACCGGGGAAATTAAATAAAAACAAAATTAAAACTAACTTTGAAATTTTTGGGGATTTTGAATGAAAAGACAGAGCGACACTAAACCGCGGTTTTTAGAAAAAAAACGCGGGCGTTACACGCCGCAACGTAAGTACAAATTGTTTTCATTTCAAATTTTAGATTATGTGCGACTGATGTTCTGACAAGTTGGTTCTCCGTGTGTTGCAGCGCCGTTACGCCTATGTCCAGGTCAGACGGAGCTACCCGGAGTTTGTCTTCGAGTTCGACCGTCTGCAGCCTTCGGACATCGTCTAGGAGCCCTACACGCAGCTCGTGGTCGCTGAGAGAGAACCTCTAGGTCTGTCTGCCTTGTGCACGCGTGACGCGGCGTACTGGTTGATGGTGGTGCCGTTGGTTTTCGACATCTTCGTCGAGCCTCACTGCCCTTACCGTGTTATGAGGCAGTTCGGACTGAGACAGGGCTTTCCAGTGAATGTACCGATACCCATCGCCCCCCGGACCACCAGTGAGTATTTCTCTTTCACCTTTACTATTGTTATGTCGACTACACGCAGAACGTTCGATGACCATTATGTTCTTTGCAGGTTGACTCGACGGGGATAGCACGCAGGGACACTGTGGGCACCTCGGATCTTACCGTATGTCGAGGACTGGTTGGTAGCCACCGAGGAGGTGATTGCCGAGGTCTACCCACACTCGGAGGAGAACCACACGTGCCCGCGTCACCTTCACCGCGGCCTCTCCACAGCTACACCAGGCAGGCGTCAGGGACACCTACCCCGTGCACCGTGACCAGGAGTACTTCCTGGGGGTACGTCCATGTTTCTTGGACTTCTTGTTTTCGTACTACGTGGTTGGTACATATGAGACTGACAAACCTAATTAATAATGATTCCCGCAGGCCGACGCTGCACGCGCCATGAACGCCGACATCAACGCGGTGATGCTGAGGTTGGACGCTGGACTGCACCTGAACGACGTTGAGCAGAGGTTGACGTTCGAGCGGATGCAGACGAAGATGCGTTCGATCTTGCGCGTCTTCTCTTGTCGTTCGGCCGTGGACGCGGTACCTCCACCGGCAGCTGCTGTTCCACGTCCACGCGGCCCGACACCAGGATCGACATCGCACGGTGCTGGTGCGTCCACAGGTTAGTTCCGTACCTTCTCACTATGCGAAACCTTTGCCATGTTATTACAAACTGAATGTCTACTAGGTCCGACGCTGCCGACAGGACACTCTGCTGGAGCGAGTGGATCGTCGATCCCTCGGCCGTTCGTGACTCCGCCCAGCACGTCGGCCTTTGTTCGAGCGAGCAGTTCGTCCGTCCCTCCTCCCTTCAGTCAGCCGCCAGGTGAGCAAGCGTCTTCCGATGAGTGCTACAAACGTACTATTTGGGCAGAATGTTGCTTAACTTTTGACATCTGTAGGAGGATACTACTCGGCGGGGATTTTCCGTTCGGGCGAGTCTTCGTCGCAGGCGGGCGGGTCTGGTGAGGGCGACGACTTCGACGACCTGGAGGACCCAGAGCAGGACGTTCTCGGCGCCTCTCAGCTTGGTAGAGACCACCACCACAGAGCCAGGAGCAGCCACAGCACACGCCCGCACCAAATGTCCGCGCTGGTCGTGCCGTGCCCGCTGAGAGGCTGACGAACTCTCAGGGGCACATTAGGAGGGGTAGGGGTAAGAGGCCTCGCCAGTAGGCTACTAGTGCTACATGTTTGTAATATTTACAGTTAGTAACTTTGTGTTACCTCTTTGTATATAACTCTATTCGATCGCCGCACTCATATGTCACGAAAACATTTCATGTCATTCGCTACATCTACTCAACGAAACGACGAAAAACTTTCGGCGCGTAACAGAGGGCTACGATTGGTCGGTATCAAAGTAAGTGAATGCGAAACACAAACGGAGTACAACGGCGAGAAGGGAAGGGAAAATGGAAGACACGCGAAATAACATTTCAAGTTCGTTAGTTCGCCACACGTTGCGAGGTTGTAATGTATGCAACATTATTCATCGATACACCATACAACTACCAACTCGTGCATACTACTGGGTGCAACGAGGCCACTTTCCCTTCCTCTGCGCATCGGGATTCTCCTCCATTGCTGCCTTCGCTCGCCGCGCACGCTCAAGCTTCCGCTCCCGCTCCTCCCTGTATGCAGCAACATGCCTCCTTTCCGCCTCATCCTTGTGCTCTTTTTCTGCGGCCTCCTCCTTGCGTCTCTGCTCTATCTTCTCCTTGCGCTCTGCATCCCATTGCCGCATGTACTCCAACCGCTTCTTGTTTTGCGGCTTGATCTCTGTGTCGATCCACTGCTCAAATTCACATAGCGGTGGAGGGGTCTACAACAAATGCAATGTTTACTAACCAAATAAGTTGTTCAAGACTACTTAATACACCAAATAATTATTAGAAAACATCAGCTCCTCACCATTAAGTTAATGCGGCGTATCTCAGGTGTTGGCTCAAACTCAAAATTGGCGCACATCCAGTATCTCTGCATGTACGTCTCCTCTTCATCGGACTTGGCTACCTTGCAAGGATCACCGCACCAGCACATGGGCACTGGAACACCGCTAGGCAAAGGCAATGGGTTGAAGGCATTTTCAGTCTTCGGACGATAACTACAAGTCAACAATAAATGAAACACCATAACCCGTTAATCTAGGATTCCTCATTTCATGCACAACGAATAACACAAAATATCACATAAACGATTTACGTTACCTTGAGTTCGTAGCTTTTCCACGCCTTGGCATCCTACAGTTTAAAAAAATAACTATCAAATATTGTAAACACCCTTAATACTTTTTATTGTACGGTCAAATATAGTACTACTACAAACCAAACGTGTGCACAACAAATCTAGCCTAAAATTATTCACACTTCTAAGTGCTACAGATCTACTCACAAATTTCAACATATCTACTCACAGTGCTACAGATCTACTCGCAAAAAATTTAGGGTCCGCATCTAAGTGCTACAGATCTATTCACAAATTTCAAATACATGGTAATTACACTAGTATGTGACACAAAATATAACCATACGTCGGGATATTGTACTAACCTGCGATCGAATAAGCACAGCAACAACGCTTCGCGGCTCTTCTCCTTCTTCCTCACCTCTCTCTTTTTTTTCCTTCAATTGTGACCGGTTGAAATGAGCACTTCCTCGTGCCGACCAAAAATTGCCCTTGCAGAGGACGAGATTACGCCAAAAATCGCCCTCTGCAAGGGCGGCGAGGGGGCTGCTTGCAAATTTGCCGCACCCCTCTATAGTTGTAGTTGCACTTTTTTCATATTCTCATCGAGAACACACAACTGATCAGCTTTGATTTGTTTCAGTAGCAAATTACAAGAAAATTTGTTTTCTTACAAAAAATACTACAATTTATCTGTTGCATGTTTCATATTATAAGTCGTTTCGATTTTTTTCAATCAATCTTTTTAAAATTTTAATCAAGTTTATAAAAAAAATGGCAACATTTATATTATCAATTTAGTTTTATTATATTTAACGTACATATATGTTAATAGTTTTTTATGTTACAAATATTGTTATATTTGTATAACCTTACTTAAATAAAGTAAAAATAGTTTAACTTTATAAAAATTCAAAAATCATCCTTTTTACAGGCGGTCCCCTACCGCACAGGCAAAAATCGCCCTCTGCAGGGGTGGCAAGGGGGCCACCAGCAAAATTGCCAGGGCGGCCGCCCTTTGGCAGACGGCCCCCCTACGGCGAAAAATCGTCCTTGCCGAGGGTGGCGAGGGTCTTTTTCGCAAAATAACCTTGACGCGGCAGACGGCGCCCAACGGCTGTCTGCCACGTCATCAAAATCGCCCTCTGGGAGGGCGAGAGGAGATTATTTCTGCAATATTTCGAAATGAAAAATTATTTTTACAAATCTTTAAATAAATAAAATTAAAAATGCTAAAATTTTCCTAACCGAGCACTGATCGACGATCGTGCTGGACACGTCGCGGCAGCCTGCCAGCGTACGGTATTCGGCTTTTCAGTGCGGCCGGGCTAGCTACAGCTCTGGCCGTTGGGCCAGGACAGATGGAACGTGTTTTTATTCAGCAATTGAAGAACTGTTCCGATTTGACGTCCACGAGCAAAATACTGTTCCGAATCACATTCACATGCATGGCGTGCCGTACCTCTCGCCGCATCGACCGACTTCTACTACACTGCGGACGATGTCCGTGATGAGTTCGACGCGGAGACTGGACGCGAGTGGGATTACGATTTGTTTACTCGTTTCATCCGGAGAAAAAACAAAACGACTTATTAACATATAATTAATTAAGTATTTATAGTTTTTTTAAAAATTTAAAATACGTGCGCGCAAAACACGAGTAAAATAAGTTTGGAAACACCTGGCCGAAAGTCTCGATTGTCTCTGTACATTAATTATACACTCGTTTTATCTGTACATTAATCTTAATTAGGTGGTAACCGTGCACGAATCTCGCTCGTCTCATGGCAGCTCTCACCCGTCCTGATCCCATGGAGCTGCGGCAGAACCACGACGACGTAGCCGATGATCTCGACCGGATCAGTGCCCTCCCCGACGACTTGCTGCACGTCATCCTCACCAACCTGAGCTACGCGACCATGGTCACGAGACGGCCGTGCTCTCGCGGCGATGGCAGCACGTATGGATCCATGCCCAGAAGTTATACTTTGCCGATATCCATCGGAAAATACTGCTCAAGCCAGGTCAGTTCGGCGGTTTCGTGGACTGGGCCTTCGCTCAACGTGGCAATGCTGACATACAATCTTTTTTTATTTTTAATTTTATTTATTAAAAGATTTAAAAAATAATTTTTTATTTTGAAAATTTACAAAACTAATCGCCCATCGCTTCTGGGAGGACGTTTTTTAAAAATCGCCCTCCCAGAGGACGATTTTAATGACGTAGCAGACGGCCGTCGGCCCGGGGGACGGCCGTCCGACGGGGGACGACATTTTTGCAGGCGGCCCCCTCGCCGCCCTCTGGAAGGGCGATTTTGCACTGTGCGAGGGGCCGCCTGCACAGGGCGATGAGGGATGGCATTTTTGCAGGCGGCCCCTTCGCCGCCCTCTGGAAGGGTGATTTTTCACTGTGGGGGGCCGCCTGCGCAAGGCGGCGAGGGATGGCATTTTTGCAGGCGGCCCCCTTGCCGTTCTCTGGAAGGACGATTTTTCACTGTAGGGCTAGGGCTGCCTCCTTGCCGCCTTCGGGAAGGCGATTTTTGACTAAACTTATTTAAAAAAATTAAGTACCGTTTTGAGTACGAACAAAATGGAAAATACTTTTAAAAATGTAAACGATTGATTGATAACTTGGATGGGAGCGTATGGTGGGGTTTTTTCATCGAAATATTAGGTAAATCATCGTTTTAAGAACAAAATGGAAAATATTTGTCGCGTATGTTTAATTATGTAAACATGTACACAATAGAAGATACAATTTAAGAAAATATAAGCACGTACTTATAAATTGTAAGGAATACAACGTATCGGAGCGTAAAAATAACATTGCAAATCGAAACGATGCAATCTCATTAATTTATATTGCTTGACGTATAGAAGACGATACCATCATAATTAAACATTATTATCATAAGATAGTTAAGAAGTGTCATGGATACACGATACAATTTTGTGGGTCCCGACGAATCGAGCCTGAGCTTATCTACTGACCCCTTGTACGTCGTTCAACGTGTACTGCATTTTCGTGCTCCTTCAATCGCTGGTACTCTACTTGTGTTTCACACTCAGTTATCTTTTGGCCATGATATGTTGGATTGACATTGTCGATCCACAAAGGAAATCCGCACCTTCTTGGATTGGCCTGAGAAATAAACGTAGTTAGTAAGTTAGGGTAGTAATATTATGCAGATGGTAACGAAATTGGAGAAATGTAAGACGTACAACGAAATCGTTGTCTACGTTGGGGCAGACAAAATATCTCCTGCCAAATGTTTGTTTTGCAAAGGAGGTAGCCACCTGGCAGCGACATCTACAACCACACTTTGGATGTTCCGACCATTTAGGTAAACCTAATGGATTGTTCCTCCAGTCTAAGCTTGCAATTTGTACCCGACGTTCGTACTCCATCCATGCCTGAATGAATTGTGTGGTTGTCTCAGGATGCGTTATTGTTTGATTGATGGAAGTAACTCTGACTATATCGATCCACTGTACGAATTGACATTTCCTTACATCCTCCTATTTGTACAATTTTGTAAGAATAGGTTAGTGCAGGAAAGTAGCGATTAGTGGTATCCAAAAAGATGATACTTACGACAAAATCATCATCGACAATGTTAGGACACACGAAGCATCTTTGTCCTCGAGTTCGTTGTCTTACGGACCTTATTACCTGACAACGGTCACCACAACGACACTCAGGCCGTTCCCGCCATGTGGGGAGTCCCAGAGGATTTACCTGCCATTCTAAAGCTTCTCTAGTAATTCGGCGTTCATTCTCATTCTTTCGCCTAAGGTATTCCGATCTTGTTTCACTACGTGAATATCCACGTGTTCCATCGTTTTGTGGGTTTTCCGTATCTACCCACTCAATGAAGTTGCACACCGTACGATATGTCTACGTAAGATGTTATGATAGTGCACAAAAGCGGTTTATGTATTGATTCTAGTTATTTCAACTTGGAAGAAATGAATCATACCTGATCAGTGTTTGGGTATTGGAAGAATCTCCTGCCCCGAGTTTGTACCATGAGGGATGATTTAAGTATGCATCGATCCCCACAAGCACACAACGGACGGTCATACCATGGGGGAAACCAACCGGCGTGAGGATCGCTTCGCCAGTCGAGACGCTCAACAAATGGAGCTTTCATTCTCTCTAGACTAGTGGGATTTTGAAAGATGATATGACGAGCTTGTATTCGGCTTGTCTATTTTATAGCGGAGCAACCAGTGGTAGACCAGGACTTAATGAAAGCCAATTTTCTTCACTGTATGTGACAACATGAGCACGCGTGAGTTGGAATTACTTTATCTTACAAAGCAGCGCCGAAAGTTGATAGTGACAAGTTGAACTGACAGTGTGTCCGTGTACTATGCTATACTGTGGGATGTAATGGACCTGACACCCAAGCGCCGAAAGTTTGTTGTCGTATGCATAAGTGGTTGTAGCATAGTACGGACGACGGTAGGCCTATGTACTAATGGGTAGAGACAATGGAACTGTAGCAGTAATGTAAAAATAGTACTGAATCATAAAAATATAAACCAGAAGAACTGTATTTACAAACACTGTACAAATATGGACCACTACTGCCGAGGCCTCTTGCCCCTGTCCCTCCTACCCTGGGCCCTAACGTGTCCCTGGGAGTACGTCAGATGGTCCGGTGGTACGGCACGACCTGCCCGTCCCTCTGGTAGGGGTGTGTCCGGTGGCTACTCCTGGGTCTGCGGTGGTGGAGCTCCGCCAAACTGTGATTGTGGGTGGATCGTCATGCAGTGCACCAAGAGGTACGGGAGGCTCGTCAACTTCAGCTTGTGGCCGATGAAATTGCTCGTCTGTTTGCTTAGTTGTCAACTCATCTAACCTTCTCCACAACTCATTAAATTTCTTCTCTTGATTCTGTGCACAGAGCCTCTTAAAAAGATCCGTCAGATGCTTGTTCTTGAATTGCTTGTAGAAATTAGCACTCATGTGACGCATGCACCACCTACTACGAAGATCGGGCCACCTTGCTGGAATTCCCTTCTCATCCCAACCGTTCTTCAAGTATTCAATAGCCTGCAACATGCCCGCATGGCGATCATGTATAAGGCAAACATTGGGTCTCATACGAACAACTGCCATGTGCACTCTTTCCAGGAACCAGTACCAGCTTTCAGTGTTCTCGCTCTCTACAAACGCAAAAGCCATAGGTATCACCTGATTGTTCCCATCAGCTTCGATCGCTGTTAATATCTGACCTCTGTATTTACCGGTCAGAAATGTTCCATCTATGCATAGTACTGGACGACAATGCACAAAAGCGTTGATGCAAGCACCTAATGAGAAAAATGCTCTTTGCAGCTGTTAACGACGAAATTTGGTAAATCATGCATTGGATTCAGAGTTAAAGCCGAAGCCGATTGGAGGAGATAAGTGACTACAGAAAACGGAGTATGAATCGGCTGCAAGCCAAATCGGCTACGGTGTGCATCGGCTGAAACAGAATCGGACAAGGATAGCCGATGTAGCCGATTCTGATAAGGAGATGGCAGGATCATTGTCGGGTTCGGTTGATGTGCTTCATGAGGATTGCCACGTGCGGATTGAGTCCGAAGAAGGCAATTGTATCTATTAATTAGAATATTTGTTAGTTTCCTTTTATCTTTAGGAAAGTGTGTTTAGTGTCCCTTAAGGACTTTATGTTTTTCTTTTATCTTTACGAAAGTTTCTTTCTTGTCCTACAAGAACTAGTATCTTCCCATGGGTATAAATATGTACACCCGGGGTTATTGTAATCTATCAACTCTCGATCAATACAATTCGGCGCATCGCCACCTTTTACTCTGTTACGGTTTATTTATCAACCGGCGGAATTTGGCACCTGACGCGGGGCTGCATCGGCTGTCGATCTCCGGCGAAGGGGTAAGTCCAATGTTCCGTCGGTTCAGACAATTGTATCATCTACGTCGGCGTCGTTCAAGGCTACATCAGTACATTCGACCTCTTGGATTGCTTTGGTTTGGATAATATATTTGCCTGGCTATTTATCATATGTCTTATGTTAATCTAGTATTAGCATCTCGATTTAGTTTTATCGGCTGCTTCTCGTTTTAGGGTTTCTGCCGGTATCGGCTAAATCGTTTTGCTAGATAAGATTAGCTTAGGCATCTACCACCCTGAAAATCAGTCAAGGGCTTGATCATCTAGATACTGTGTTTCTTTACATACTTAGTGCTGCATCAGTTGAGTTTGACCTACTAAGTCGTGCTTAGAACCATGAATCTCTAGCCTGCTTTTTGATTGTCGATAAGGGTTTCATCGGGGTTTCAGCCGATGAGTTATCTGGACGTTGCATCGGCTTATAAGGATTGCATATAAGTTGAATTTAGCCGATAACAACAAAGGTTTCACTATGTAATCTAATGTTGTGGATTTTATGGCATTGGTTCTATGTTAGATTCACTTCATCGGCTATGCTATGAATATATATAATCTCTCTCTTGAGGTGTTTTTAGACATAAGTGATTTATACTGTCTCGGCGCCCTGTCCGATCTATCCCAATCACTTGGTTTAAATATATTTTGAGATTTAGATTATGTATCATTGATATCTACAGCCGATCGAGTATGTCTAACTTTCGTTTCACTTTATCAAGTCATTGCCGATCTAATGCATATTATCATCAGCCGATTGTCTCTTTGTCAAGTGAAAGAATCTACATTGAACACATAGCCGATAGCTCAAAACCCTATCGCTATCGGCTGTTATCAGGATCGGCTGGAATTACAACATCGGCTATGTTGGCCGATCGGTTATCTGATCTGCTGTTTGTATATCTTGTCAGTTGCGGGATCAAACTGACTGGCACGCCTACATCTTATCAAGAATTGGACCTGCACTGGAGCTAAGCAGATCTCCCAGGCCAGTGTGTGTTTTTTGCATCAACAGCAGCAGACTCTTGGTAGGATCATGAACTGATGGAAATGTATGGATGTTATAGTAGGTATTACTATTCCTCTGGGCAATGCTGGCTAACAGACGAGGCAAATTATCGTAAGATGCTTCAAATGTGCCATACCTCATCTCTATAATCTTTTGTTTGGCTCTCCAGGCCTTGGCATAACTTATGGTGTACTTGAATTTGTTTTCAATGTGGCTAATAATTGATCTTGGTTCAAAGCCACTGTTGGAGATAACACTGCTATACATCTCACTTGCAACAAAAGCTGTAGTGATGTTGCGATGATACTTCTCCACCCCTTGTAAGTGGCACTGATGCTCGGTCACTATGCTAACTTTCCAATAATCAAACCATTTACCCTTATATGCATGGACGCGCCATGGACAATCTTCCCTCACGCACCTTACTTCGTACACATAGTTGATTGACTTGACCACCCTAAACTCTCTCTGCAATGAGACCGCCCAATGCTTCACCGCCTCTTCATATCCTCCTTATGAGCATATCTAGCACCCTGAATTACCTCGTTCTCTTTGTATTCCCAGGGTGTATGTTGCCCCTCAGAGATAACAAGTCCTGAGAAGTCCTCTTTTGTCTAATCAGTGGGCATTACATCGTCTTCCTCATCGGATGACAAGTCGCCCTCCGCTTGCTCGTTATCCGAATCATCCCTCTCCATTCCATCGACGATTGTACCGACTATCTCCCCCTCATCCGCCACGCCCATGGCTTGCACAACCCTTGTTTGATTTTCCTCATTGTTTGATGGTCCAACACAATCGCCCACATGGCTAGAACCCTCAACATCTTCGGTTTCTATTCCAAGCTTTTTATCCTTTTCATGCACCGAAACAAAAATAACAAGGGGCCATGACCGTTCAAAAGCCATCTCTACATAACGTCTCCAAGCATCAATGCTATCCATGGGCATTAGTTTTCAAAAATAACCTTCTGTTGCACGACTCACTACAATAGATACTGACATTGTGTTGACTTTTGGGTCTATTCTAAATCCTCGCAGCAACCAACTATAAATTGACTGAAATGTTCTCTCGCCAGGCCTATCGATGCCCTTCAATGTCATTCTAAAATCTGACAGATCAACACCATCTGGACCAAATCTAAGGTTGCCTTCACCGTGTACTAACTGAAACATGACCTTACTTGACATTCTGCCTAATGAAACAAAAAAATATGTTAACTAAGTTTGAACCATAACCACCGGATCTAATGTCGAATTCATCAATATGTACTATGCCATAAGTTAAAGTTTCTGGAAATGTATTATCTGTCCTAAGTCTCAAATTCTACAAATCGGATACGTGCTCCAGATAAATCATATAACTCAAATATATTGTACAATTTGCACTATGTCCTAAGTCTCAATTTCTTATGTCTTTGTTCTTAAATTATACAAACATACCGTGGGTTTCAGATCTACTAAAATATATGACAATACAACTAATATGCAACAAATATTTCAAAGAGAATATTGTATTTACCTGCTGTGGAGTCAGAAAATGGACAGGGCTTCGCCACTTTCCTTCAGCTCTCCCTCACCCCTCTCTCCTTTTTTTCTGGATTTTGAGTGAATATAATGAAAATTTCTTGAGGGGGAGGACTTATATATGCGGGGGGCTAAAAATCGCCCTCCCAGAGGGCGTTAAGGGGGCCGCCTGCAAAACTGGCATGGGCAAAAATCGCCCTTCCAGAGGGCGGCGAGGGGGCCGCCTGCAAAAATGCCATCCCTCGCCGCCCTGTGCAGGCGGCCCCCCGCACAGTGCAAAATCGCCCTTCCAGAGGGCGGCGAGGGGGCCGCCTGCAAAAATACCGTCCCCCCATCGGACGGCCGTCCCCCCCGGCCAACGGCCGTCTGCCACGTCACTAAAATCGTTCTCTGGGAGGGCGATTTTTAAAAAACGCCCTTTCAGGAGGCGATGGGCGATTAGTTTTGTAAAATTTCAAAATAGAAAATTATTTTTGTAAATTTTTTAATAAATAAAATTAAAAATAAAAAAACTCCAATCTCTCATTATCCACGTGTCCTGCAATGACAGCGCCACGCCGGAACAGGTCAATCACTGGCTCCGCTACGCAATGCAACACGCCGTCAAGACTCAAATTTTATCCGCCTCCCTGTTCAAGCCATGTCAATCACCACTCGCTGCCAATCGTCGAGTTGCCCAGCCATGGGAGGACGGCGTCCATCGAGCTGTATCTGTCGGCTTCCCGTCTCCGACTCCCTGCGTCTCCGTCGACAATGTATGGAGAGCTAACAGAGCTGAACCTCACGTCGGTGTGCTTCGACGAGGAGGCCGGCGCCGGCGGCCGCACCCTCGGCGACTTCGTGTCGTCTTGCAGCCCTCGGCTGCGTAAGCTGGACATCTGGGGCCCGAGGAAGTTGTCTCAGCGAGTTCTTTGCCCTGAGTCACTCGAAGAGCTTCGTTTTTCCTTCACAAACGATCTATGCATGGGTGCTGGACGTGACAGCGCCCAAACCGCGCGTCTTCTGCCTCGGCATCTTCATGTTCAAGCGACGGCGCAACGAAAACTCCGATGCACGTCCTGTGATCAGAATCGTGGCACCAAAGCTAGAGGAAATTGACATGGACAACCTCTGGCATATACGTGACCTGGCAAGCGTTCGCCGTCTCAGCAGCCTTGGCGTAAGGATGCATGGACGGCACTGCTCCAACAATGATTCCTGTTTATGGTTCCTCCAGAATCGCCCCAACGTCGAGCACTTGGACTTGTGTCTTCGATCCTCTCTGCTTATCCCCATGAACGAGCTCGTTGATCTGATGGACAAGGGCGCACCTCGACTTCACAAAGTTAAAAGCATGGTCTTGAAAACATTTTGCATGCAGGAGAACCATTTCGTGGAGTGTGTACGGCCATTGCTCATGATGTGTCCTGGCCTAAGATCGCTATGCATCAAGATTTTTGGTATCGAGGTGAGTTGATTTTCTGAAAATTTAATATCTAGTACTAGTATCGCCCCCTCAAACTGTTAGAGCATATGGGATAGTTAGAGTCATATTAGGTAGGATTGATTCGTGTGAACTTTTTTCATATCTATAATTTTTTCTTATCTCTATTTTATGTATCTCTTATATATACTGGCTTCCAAGGCTCTATACAAGTATCTAATATTCATAGTATTTCTCTCTTATTCAACATGGTATCCGAGTGGGCAATCTAGCGTCCCTCTCTCGCTTCCGCCACCGCTGCCCCCCGGGAGTAGCGATCTTCCGGGGGCGGCCACCGTTTCCGTTTTTCCGTTCGTCGTCGTGCCGCCGAGCGGGATCGGTCTTGATCTCTTCGGACGGCCTCGTTCCGTCGTCGAGTCAAGAAGCAGCACCGTCGCACCGCCGTTGGCCAATCTAGTGGGCTATCGTCGTCGACTCGGCCCGGGCCTCGACCCTCGAGGGGCGTAGGCCAGCCGGTCATCTGGAGCCGCCCGATCTCCACAGCGACGCGTCCGGGACTCCCCTCCGCCGCCACCAACCCCGTCGACCTGCGCCCTCCCGAGGATCTCCAACGCTGCCGCCGGCGCCCTCCCGGCATCGTCCTCCCAACCGCTCCGCTCCTCTCCACGTCGTTGTGCCGCTAGCGCGCCGGCCATCCTCCGTCCGCCTGGATCCCGCCGGGCCACGGTCTCCTACGCGGCCGCGGTCGTCGCCTCTGCTCCACCGCCGCCGCACTGGATGTTGTCACCGCCGCCGGCGCCGAACTCTTCGACCGCTCAGCCCCACCTCCGTCCTCCAGTTGACTGCGACGGCCCCGCCGCGCGCCGTCTGCTTGGCTCGGCGCCGGGCTCCAGTCGGCCGTCCTCTGCAGTCCGACCTCGGCGCTCTCCACGCGAGCCATTTTGCTCTGCTGCTGGTCTCCACCACTCAAACCCCGTTGACAGGTTGTCCTCCACTCTCTCGGTGTCTCTCTCTACTGTGATCCTGTGCGTGGCAGCCATGTGAGGAGAGAGAGACTAGATGGATGGGTGTGAAGATATGCAGCTTATTGACTTGGTTGACTTCGTGGTGACTTACATCAGAGATTCGGAGGGATGTGGTGTGAACGGCTAGTGTGCAGTGTTACCTGCTGCTGTATTTTTTTCCTAATCACAGATCAGGTTTGCGTCGTTCACCTTCTCATCGACATCTGCATGTCTTCGACATCGGCATCGACTGCAACATCCTTTTTGTCGTCCTGCCCCGTGCATCATCAGCTTGATCACCCGTTTAAGCTCGGCTACGATAACACCCTATGACCGATCGTCATCGAGCACACACCTATGCCATCAAGCTTTGAGTTGCTACTGCGTCGTTTTTCTCAGGCTATAATGTTGTTGCCTGTAGTCCACGTCTACTGGTTGTTGTAGTGCTGAGAGGCGTCCTCCTTAGCGTGGCCTCACCACTAGTGGACTTCTTGCCGCTGCATCGACATGAAACTGCAGCTGTGTAGTCCCTTTGGACCACAGCTTCACCGCTTTCATCGTCTTCATTGCCACCCGCTCACATCGACACCCTCGTCGTCCGCACTGGTCATCTTTAGTCGTCGAGTTCTTCTTCGTCTACTTCGAGCATCGCCGCCGCGTCTCCAAGTTGCCACCGTCGCTGCTCTTGACCGGTGGTCCAGCTACCTCTACATGGCTACCAACGTCATCATTCAAACCGTTGATCCTGCTACTTCGCCTTCGTCTACGTTTATCATGTCTCATCGCCAGCATCGTCGTATCTTCCTCGACTACACTTCGCTCTTCTCCGGCAACTGTACGCTGCTCCGGCAATTCTCCCTCTTCACCGTTCTCACGTCGCGACCGTCTCGAATGCCTTCTCTGCTAGTCTTTTTTGACATTGGCATATGATTTATGGTAGTCTTCTATCTCGCTCACGCGGTATTGGCAACACCGTTGCGCGCGTTCGTCCCGAGTTATCCCCGGGTCTAGCAAACCTGGCGTGACGTCTCGTCCTCCACGGTTCGACAACATCGACTCTTCGGCGTCATCTCTCTTAAGGACTGCCATGATCGCGTCACCGTCATCATCTTCAGCATGTCCTCGAGTGCTCCCTGCGGCTCTACCTCGACATCAATTTCCCGACTTCGGCTGCACCGACCACGGCTACCCTACACACGACTTCATCGACCACTCCTTCGGCTTCTTTGCTTTGGCTACATCGACTCTAGCATAAAGGGCTATCATTCGTGTTGAGCTCTCTCGTTGGTTTCTTCTCCAGTCTAAGCGTTCGCGCTGTTCACGCTTGGACTGCAAGGGATGATAGAGTATATGATAGTTAGAGTCATATTAGGATATGATTGATTTGTGTGAACTCCTTCCATATCTGTAATTCTTCCTTATCTCTACCCCATGTATCTCTTATATATATTGGCATCCGAGGCTCAATAAAGTGTCCAATATTCACGGTATTCCTCTTTCTATACTATTCAACACAAACATATGGACAGTCCGAGTTTACGTTTTATTTTTCTTTATCTACAGACATTACTATCTGAGGACCAAAGATACTTTGGTGAACCATGCGAAGTTAACATTGGAATTCCTAAAGGAGGTAAATCTAATTGGCTTCACAAGAATAGACGAAGAATTGGACCTCGTGAGTATGTTGTTCGGAACCTCGAGTTCAATCATAAGCATGTCTATACATGCTAGTCCAAAGGAGGCAGACTATCTCTATGATGATTCAACCCCTTCCCAACTAATGAAAATTCCATTTACTGACCATGGTGGTTGGCATTTTCAAGGAGATGTATATACATGGAAGCGATATATGACAGAGGACGCTGGAGTGATGATGAGTGGTGCTCATTGAAAGCTAACGAACCCTGCCTCCCAACACGGAGAACTAGACATCAACACTAAATTATTCGTGTTGCGATGTTGCATCAGACATCTGTATGGTGATATTAGGCAATCCTCGTGTGAGTTTCTAGTATAGAATTCTTTTTTTTGGACGCAATAAAACTGTATATGGATATTCTCGCTTTCAGAGCGCACTATATGTGTTGCTCGCTCGCTCGCTCGCCGCTCGGTGCGCGCGCGTGGCGCCGCTGCTCCGAAGCAACGACGACGAGCGGCCCATCGATCGTCGTGGGCCGTCGAGGCGTCGCACCGAGGAAAAAATACGACTAAGGTCCTGTTAACAGCGGATTTTCGTAATCGACCCAGAGAAAAAAGAGGAAACTGAAACAGAGAAGAAGTATTAAGTTGGAGCCGGAGAGAAAAGAGGAAACTGAAGCAGAGAAGAAGGATTAAGTTGGAGTCGGACCAAGTATCGTATCGGACTCAGTGAATGTATCGGACTGGGAGAAGTGCTAGCAGGGAAAGTCTATCGGCCGATACGGATTCAATATGGTCATTGGCCGATAGAGGCTGGAAGTTGACAGAGTCAGTGTGAGCTTGGTCTGGGCTCGAGATAAACTTCAAATAAATTGCCAAATAAAGATAAAGCTCGGTTTTAGGCAATTGTATCTTGTAAATCAAGTAGGTTTAGATCTAATCTTTGGCAAGAGTCTACCATAAAAGACTTGTTTGTTAGTTAGATAAGATCGTGTTCTACAAGGACCCTGTTGTAATCTCGGGTATAAATATCCCGGTAGTTTGTACATAGAAACTCTCTCACAACCTAATACAACAACCAGTTTGTTTCAATCTACTTTCGGCGCATCGCCAACCCTCGCAAGAGGTTAACTTCGACGAGTTCTTGCTTCCCCAGAGCAGAGGTAAGAACTCGTGCCCGATGATCTACATCGTCGGGGCTAGCATGTCGTTTTAGACACGTTAAGCCTCGATGATGTGATCGTCGGTTATCATGTTTTGGATGATATCGACAAGTATCTTAATTACACTTCGCCAGCGATTTACTCGTTTTAAGGTTTGTTACCGACGGCAGTTTAATTATTATGCTTTGCTAGATCTTTCAATGCATCTACCATCCTCAAAAGCAATCGACGGCTTGATTCTTTTTGTGTTAAGTCTCAATTCACACTTTGAGTTGCTATCGACCTTAGTCCTGTTTTGAGATCTAGCCCAAAGCCTGTTTTCGGTTGTAATTAAGGATAGCGCTGGGGTTTCAGCCAGTCTTGCCTGATATGCATGATTATCGTAAGGTTTTTATGTGTATTTGTCATCTACATGAACAGATCAATGAATATAGATACACTTGTTATAGATTGCTCTCTAGGGTTTATCTGTGATTGCTATATTTATATCGGTTGATTAGTTCATGTAGATTTGCACTAGAGTATTAGCTAGTGTAGTTATCTTCGTTATCCCTTGTCGGCCGATGCCGTTAATCGACATTAATATACTGATGAAGGCCGATAAGATCATATTCATGCTTTAATCGTATTTTATCACAAGTGAGCCGATACAGCTTTGCCCTATCGGCTAGGGCCATGACAATGCGACATCGGCCTATCGGCCGATCGTCCATTGTTTTCTAACATGGTTTACTTGTTTATCTTGTTGATTGCAGATCAAATCAACTGGCACGCTCTGCACACAACTAGGCAAGCCTTTTGGACCTACACTGGAGTAAAGCAAACCTCCCAGGCTGCCGTGGAAACGTGGAACCCGTTTGGTTGCAAGGCGGGTCAAAATTCTGCGCCAACACGCTTTTGGCACGCCCGGTGGGACCTCAAAGACGCAAGCTTTGCAACAACAACAAGATCACTGCATCATGTCGAAGCAGGGTGAGATCTCCGAGGAGAACGTCGTTGCTGTGGCCGCTGACCAGCTCAGCGAAGAGCAAGCAGCTGAGATGGACAAGCTGGTCCAGCAGTTCCGAAATATGTACCTGCAGACGTATTCTAGGATTCGGCAAGGCACTCTCATTCAGAAAACTAAGATGGTGTTGCCGAGCCCTGGAGATGGAGCCAGCACGTCGGCGGCAGCCCACGATCATGCTGTAAAAACTGAAGAAAACGCCGCGCCGACGTTGCAAGACCGCATCGACTCCGCAGTCCACTCTGCGCTAGTCAACCAGTCGGGGATTCTGGTGAACACATTGACCAATACGGTCAAGTCAATATTGGATGGCTCAATTCACCAGTACAAACCTTAGGGGCCGATTTTCTTGCCTGAAAATAAGTTCCCAGCTTATCGGACCCTGAGGACCGATCTGAGTTCAACCTCACAGCCGACGGCGCCGATACCGCCTCCATCGGCTCAGCCAGTACCGACCATGCCACTGGTCTTGGCCAAGCAAACGGGAGGAAGTCCCCAGCACATTACGGAAGAGCAATTTGCGCAGTGGACAAAGGGGAAACAGCCGGTGATCGAGCCGATGTAGCAAGTACCAGTAAACCCGCCATCGGCCGGACAACCTCAAGCCCCCGTGTTCAATAACCCTCCACCACCGACAGCTTACAACACGCCGCAAGGCTACCAGCAGTATACGGCTGGGCAGTACGATACACAGAACTTGAATCACCATCACCAACCATACTCCCCCAGGCAATATCGGGCGGAGGGCCTGCAGCAATCCTACCACCAGGACTTCCCACATCAACCCGCAGGATATTGGGCCGATATGATAGCCGAAGTGATGCGAGATCAGTTCGGTTTAAAGCCCAAGGAGAACTCTACAGTGTATCGGCACCCCTACCCCGAGGAGTTCGACAGAGTGCCACCGCCAAGCCGATATACGATCCCGGACTTCTCCAAGTTTTCAGGACAGGACAACGTCTCGACTTACGAGCACGTGAGCCGATTCCTAGCACAGTGTGGGGAGGCATCGGCCATAGAGGCGTTGAGGGTGAGGTTTTTCCCTTTGTCCTTGTCAGGGTCAGCGTTTACATGGTTTTCCTCTTTACCCTGCAATTCCATCAGAGGATGGATAGATTTAGAGAAGCAGTTTCACAGATATTTCTACAGTGGTGTACAAGAGATGAAGTTGTCTGATCTCACCGCCATCAGGCAACGTGTTGATGAATCGGTCCCAGAGTACATTCAAAAATTCAGGGACATAAGGAACAGATGTTACAGCCTCAGCTTGACCGATTCTCAACTGGCCGATCTGGCGTTCCAAGGATTATTAGGGCCGATACAAGAGAGATTCTCCTCTCAGGAATTTGATAGCCAAGCGCAGCTAGCACAACGAGTATCGGCCCACGAGCAATGATTCCAAGAGGCAAAGAAGTTCGCAAAGAAAATTAATACAATTTATCAGTACGCCTCCGACGAAGATGATGAAGAAGACATCGACGTCGATCTAGCCGAGTGGGCCCGGATGAAGAAGCCGATAACATGCCAATGGGCCAAGAAGGGCGATAAGGAGGATAAATATGACTTCGACATCAATAAGGCCGACAAAATATTTGACTTACTCTTGCAAGAAAAGCAGATCCAGCTGCCAGTAGGTCATATACTTTCATCGGCTGAAGAAATCAAGAAGAGGAGATATTGCAAGTGGCACAATACATATTTCCATCATACTAATGAATGCAAAATCTTCCGACAACAGATCCAATTGGCCATCGAGTAAGGTAGGATTAAGGTCGATGATGCCAAGTGGCCGATGAAAATAGAAGGACACCCGTTCCCAGTCAATATGGTGCGGGCGGACAGGGCCGACGGCGGTGGCCATCGGACCGGCAAGCGACCTTATTAGACCTCGGAGGACCTGATCAGAAAATACCAGTGGCGGCAGGAAGAACAAGCACAAGACTACGCCGATCAAGACAACTCCTATGACCCGCATTGGGAGTGCGAGTTTTTCGGTTCTGCTGGAATGAAGGGATGAGGTTGCCATCCATCCAAGAGTGCCCTGCGTGCAATGATGTAGAAGACCCCCATCAGGGCAGTTCAAGCAGGCAAGCGCATCGGCCAGCCAAGCAAAGAAAATCTGTGCACGAAAGGCTAGGGCCGATGCGCCAAGATCGTCACGACGAAGACGACGATCAACCCCAAAATCCTTAGTGGTGCCCAAGCGACGTGTTTACCAAAACTCAAAAACGATGAGTACAGAAGTTGAGGAAGAAGGAGCAGGTCCAGGAGCAGCAAGCGACAACAGCCCATCGGCCCACCAGAACTAAAAAAGAGTGGAGGATAAAATCTACGGTGGTCAAGGCCGATGAGGGCACCTCCAAGACAGCTCGAGCTCCTGTGTCTGCCAAAGGTAAAGGTGTAGCATCGGCTTCTGTTAATATGGTTTTCATATTGCCAGCAGAATACAGCGTGCAGACGGCCGATGAAGCAATAGCCGACGATGAGCAGTCCTCGGCTCGGCTACAGTTGTCACCGGACCAGGGCATATTCGACAAGCCGGCCGACACCAGCCACAGGCACCTACGGCCGTTATACATCAAGGGATTCATCAACGGGCGACCGATGACGAAGATGCTGGTCGATGGCGGCGCGGCAGTGAACTTAATGCCGTATACAACCTTCCGGAAGCTTGGAAAAGTACCGGAGGACCTTATCAAGACCAACATGGTGCTGAAAGACTATGGTTGCAACGTATCCGAGGCGAAGGGGGTGCTAAACGTGGAGCTCACCGTGGGCAACAAGACGATACCTACCACCTTCTTCGTCTTCGATGGAAAGGGTTCCTATAGCCTGTTGTTGGGACGAGATTGGATCCACGCAAACTGTTGCGTCCCTTCAACAATGCACCAATGCCTTATACAATGGCAAGGGGACCAGGTCGAGATCGTGCAGGCCGATCGATCAGTACATGTGGCCAATGCCGATCTCGCAGTTTGGGAGATGGAGGGAATCGACTGCTTATCCGGACGAGTTTGGGATGCCGATTTCCTCAAAGTGACTGATTGCGATATCGAGACGATTGAAGATCAAGACAACCAGTTACTTTAACAAAGATGAACCATCCACTGCCCAAGATGAGCAAGCTAGTCCCTACACAGACGATGCGGTGGATGAGCTAGATGGAAAATTGGGACAAGGCTTTACGTCGGCCGATTAGCTCGAAGAGGTTGATAGGCCTAGGCCGACGTATGTAAGTGCTAACCTGCCGAAGGAATATAAAAATAATTTGATAAATCTTTTGAAAGAATTCATGGACTATTTTGCATGGGAATATCATGAGATGCCAGGGTTAAGCCGATCGATCGTAGAACATCAGTTACCTATCAAACCAGGCTATCGGCCATTTAAGCAAGCTCCTAGGAGATTTAAGGCCGATATGCATGAAGCTATCAAAGCAGAGATCACTAGACTTTACGACGCTAATTTCATTAGACCCTGCCGATATGCAGAGTGGGTTTCCAATATAGTTCCGGTGTTGAAGAAAAACGGCAAGCTTAGGGTATGTATCGATTTCAGGGACTTGAACAAAGCAACGCCAAAAGATGAGTACCCTATGCCGCTGGCCGATCTGCTGGTAGATGCCGTGTCTGGACATAAAATTATCAGTTTCATGGATGGGAACGCAGGCTACAACCAGATATTCATGGCTGAGGAAAATATTCACAAGACAGCCTTTCGGTGCCCGGGGGCAATCGGCCTATACGAGTGGGTTGTAATGACGTTCGGTTTGAAAAACGTTGGAGCTACTTATCAAAGGGCTATGAATTACATTTTTCATGATCTTATCGGCTCGCTGATTGAGGTCTACATTGATGACGTCGTCGTGATGTCCAGAGAGTACGATATGCACTTGGTCGATTTACGCAAGGTACTGGAAAGAGCAAGGAGATATGGCTTAAAGATGAACCCTAACAAATGTGCCTTTGGCGTATCGGCCGGTCAGTTTCTGGGTTTCTTGGTCCATGAGAGGGGAATTGAAATTACAGAGAAGAACATTGATGCCATTAAAAATGTCAAGCCTCCAACAAACAAGACCAAGTTACAATCTCTGTTCGGGAAGATCAACTTTGTCCGACGGTTTATATCAAACCTATCGGGAAGGATAGAGCCATTCACTCTGTTATTGAAGATAAAGGACGATCAGGAGTTCATATGGGGCGATATGCAACAGAGGGCGCTGGACAATATCAAGGAATATTTAAGTTCTCCTCCGGTTCTAATCCCTCCACAGAAAGGGGTTCCATTCAGGCTGTACCTATCGGCCGATGAGAAATCCATCGGCTCAGTCTTGGTTCAAGACATTGATGGCAAGGAAAGAGCTATTTTTTATCTCAGTAGGAGGTTGTTAGATGCCGAGACAAGGTACACGCCGGTGGAGAAATTATGTCTATGCTTATATTTTTCATGTACTAAATTGAGGCATTATTTACTTTCCAACGAGTGCATTGTGGTAAGTAAGGCCAATGTGATGAAATACATGCTATCGGCCCCTGTTTTAAAAGGAAGAATTGGGAAGTCGATTTTTTGCTTTAACAGAATTTGAACTCAGATATGAATCGGCCAAAGCAATCAAAGGACAAGCCCTGGCCGATTTCATTGTTCAACACAGAGATGATTCAGTTGCATATGCGGACATTGTGCCATGGACACTATATTTCGATGGATCCGTTTGCAGACATGGATGTGGTATCGGCCTGGCCATCATATCCCCTCGGGGGGCAAACACTGAGTTTACTTTTACCATCAAGCCTTATTATACTAACAATCAGGCAGAGTATGAAGCGGTGCTTAAAGGTTTGCAGTTATTACAGGAGGTCGAGGCCAATTCCGTAGAAATCATTGGTGATTCACAGCTGGTAATTAATCAACTTTCTAGGGAGTATGAATGCAAGAATAATATTCTCAGAGTCTACAATGAGGAATGCAAGGAGTTGCTACAAGTTTTCAAGATTGTGACGATGAGGCACATACCCAGGAAGCAGAACTTCGAGGCCAATGATCTGGCTCAGGGGGCATCGGGATACAGGCCGATGGCCAAGGATGTTCAGGTTCAAATCACTGCCATGGATGCCGACGACTGGAGATTTGCTATCATTAATTATTTGAGAAATCCTTCCCAGTCGACGTCGCGGAAGATGAAATACAAAGTGTTGCAGTATGTCCTGTTAGATGATGACTTATACCATCGGACGATTGATGGTGTCTTGCTCAAGTGCCTAGGTCCCGAGGAGGGCCAAGTTGTTATGAGCGAGGTACATGAGGGGATTTGCGGAACCCATCAATCGGCCCATAAAATGAGATGGCTTTTGAAGCGCGTCGGATATTTTTGGCTGACAATGCTTGAGGATTGTTTCAAGTACTATAAAGGATGTCAAGATTGCCAAAAGTTTGGAGCAATTCAGAGAGCACCGACATCGGCTATGCATCCAATCATAAAGCCGTGGCCGTTTCGAGGGTGGGGTATAGACATGATCGGACAGATCAATCCACCATCAAGTAAAGGACACAAGTATATCCTGGTGGCTACAGATTATTTAACCAAGTGGGTGAAGGCCATTCCTCTCAAGAAGGTTGATTCCAAGGATGCGATTCAGTTTGTCAAGGAGCATATCATATATCAGTTTGGATTACCACAGACACTGACCACCGATCAAGGATCAATCTTCGTGTCCGATGAGTTCGTCCAGTTTGCCGACAGCATGGGCATTAAATTGTTGAATTCTTCCCCGTATTATGCGCAAGCTAATGGGCAGGCAGAAGCCTCTAATAAGACTTTAATCAAGTTAATCAAGAGAAAAATCGACGAACAACCAAAGCAATGGCAGACGATGCTGGCCGATTCCCTTTGGGCGTATCGGATGGCCTGTCATGGTGCGATTCAAGTGCCTCCATATCAGTTGGTTTATGGACATGAAGCTGTGCTACCATGGGAAACCAACATCAGCTCAAGAAGGATTGCTTTGCAAGACGACTTGACAGCCGATGAATACCACAATCTTATGGTCGATGAGTTAGATGATTTGGCACACGTCCGATTGCGGGCCTTGGAGAAAATCAAACGAGACAAAGATAGAGTGGCTCGTCATTATAACAAAAAAGTTGTTGCCAAATCATTTGACGAAGGGGATCTGGTTTGGAAGTTGATATTGAAGATTGGCTCCAGAGATAATAAATTCGGCAAGTGGTCACCTAATTGGGAAGATCCTTTTCAAATTCATCGATGTGTTCCCCACAATGCTTATTTGCTCAAGGGGCTAGATGGTGAAATTTATGGACGAGCTCTTAATGGCAAGTACTTAAAGAAATATTATCCTAGCGTCTGGATCGATTCATGATCGGCCCGCCAGCCGATTTATGATAATAGCCGATGTAGTATGCATCGTCTTTAGATGGCCGATATGCATTATCGCCCTTAGTTCAAATTTTACAATATGAGCCCTCATCTTCCAAAATTTGGGGGGCATATATATATACAGGCACAAAATTCTTCAAGTTTCTCGGTTTTATCGGATTGATCCAAGTTTATGGACTTAAATTCTTCAAGTTTTCAAGTTTAGGAGAATAATTCAAGTTTAGGGGTTTCAAAACTTTTTCAGACTTGGACTTGTTCAGGTTGAGATTAAATTCGGCTGATGGGCCGATGAGATTAATTGAATTAGGAGGATATCTGTCTACAAGAAGGACGCAAAATATATTACATCACCCTATGAAGTTTTCAATAGCTGCAATGGCCCTACGACGGATTTGATCAATATCTTCTATGGCTTGGGCGTCATCGGCCATCGACCCTGGAATCGGCTTTAAGGATTTGCTCAGGGTTGCAAGGTACTTGGCCGATGCCTTCAGCTTTGCCGTCTGGTCTTCTATGGCTTTGGGTGATGCAGCTATTCCGGCTTCAACTTCTTGGATCTCCTTGCGGGTGGTTTCCAGTTTCAACACGAGGTCCGCTTCAAGGCAGCGGAGTTCTTCGAGTCTGTTTTTCAAGACAATCGGCTCAATTGCCAGCTCATCTAATTTGGTCTTATCAGAATTGACTTGAGCTTTGCTGGCAGTTAAGGCCGATTCCAAGCTCTCACGTTCCCGCCTCTCCGTGATTCTTTCTTTAGCCTTCTGAAGCTTGAATCGGTATTGTTCCAAGAAGATAGCCGGTGTTAGGATCTCCATCAGGCTTTCAGGCAATTGATCTTCAATTTCTTGTACTCTGCTCCTGATGGGATTGCAGTCCTCCACCAAGTACTCCAATGACGACTCCAGCCGCTTGACGATATCGGACAACCGGTTCTTCAGATCGTCAGAGATTGACGCCTTAGCCGTGACAGGTGGCTCCTGGTCCTCGTCATCAAGAAATTGGCCGATGTCGAAAGAGAACATATCGGCTAAGTTCTGCAAACAACAGGATGGGGCAAGTTTAGCCTAGTTAAAACGAGAATCGGCAAATGGATCAAAATGGTCTCGGTTACCTATGTTGGAGCATCGGCTGTGCTTGCATCGGCCTTCCTCTGTTGGCTTGACACGGTGGGCGGGGGGGCTGGCCGATGTGGTGCAGGTGATGGAGCCCTCGGCTGAAGAAAAGCAAGAGGATGGTGAGTGGATCTATGTTGTTAAAAGAATAAGACAAAAAAGGTCAACTCTTACCGAAGCAATCGGAGAGGGTGGTGGAGAAGGAGAAGGAGTTCTTAATCGGGCCTTGGTCTGTTCACGCCTTTGCAGGGTTGCTTTCTTAGTTCTTAAAGGGGCCGATTGAGTTCTCTCCTTGAGCACAGATGACGTGGCAGCCTGAAGAGGATATCAAATTATAGCGTACCAACAAAAAGGGGATCGCATAGATTCAGTAAAGGAAATGCGCTAACCTTGCGGACTGCATGTCTGGTTTTCCTTGGTTGGGCAGCAACGGCTTGGTCATCGGCCGATGGGATTGTAGTGGTCTTGGCCGATGGTTCGTTAGCAGTTTCAGCCGATGGATTTTCTTCTTCATGCAGATCGGCAGCTGCTGCATCGGCCTCCTCCTCTATTACTTGTTCATCGAGGAATTCTTCTACGGAGGAGTCCAGTTCTACAGGATCGGCCTGGTCGGCAACCTTGGACTTTTTCACAGGTTTTTGGGGCCTGTCCTTTGCTGGCGCTTTCCTTTTGGTGGCTTCTTTGGCTGTCGGCCCTTGGAGCAGCGATGAAACTTTTGGAGCAGTAAGGCCGATAGCTGATTCCATGACAGAGTTACCCGATTGAGCCACGACCATTGCATATGATATCTTTTGTCCACTATTGCTCACAGATGGAATCGGACCGTCGGGGACTTGAGGGCTGATATCTTAGATAAGCTCTGTCAGGTGAAATCTGGCCGATTGATGGAAGATATGAGCAGCCCATTCTTGCCACCATGCTTGGAAGCTGATGTGGATGAAGGCGCTCAGATGCAATCGGTCACAGTCACCCAGATTTGGGATTTTGATCTCCAGTGCTTTGCTCATGATCAGCGCCGATGAGACCGTGCCCCTGCTCTCTAGGAGTTTGTGGAAATATAAATTAATGGGAAGTTGTCCAAGCCCGCATTGTCTAGCAGCCACCATGGGATTGTAGAATTCATAGGACAGGCTGGTGCTTCTTCCTTGGAATATGCCTTCTGGGAGCAGGCATGGGGTGAGGCCGATCATAAACGATTCCCGTGACTCCATATCGTCATTCACCAGGTCCAAGTGGAGATCGTCGGGGAGTTCAAAATCCTGGTCTGAGGTGTAGACGAACATGTCCATCTTAACTGATCGGGGACCGGTGTAGAATCGGATGAACCATGTGGACATGTCTTCGGCCGATTGATCTGCTCCAGGATAAACAGAGGCGGCTTCTCCAAAAGACATGCACCTTCTGGTTCTGGGATCTTCGTGATCGGCATACTTTGATGGGAAGCAGGAGTCCGATAATGGAGGCCGATCGACTGTGGTGTTGGTATGAATAGTTAACCAGAGTTGGACAAACCACCATGGTCCTCCATGCGCCACAGTTTGCTTTAGCATCAGATCTTGGGTGGCAGAATGAAGCAGCCGATAGACAGCTCCCAGGAGATATCGGCCAAGGAGGATTTGTTTCTTATCAACCAAAGCTTGGGCCAAGTGTTGGCAATTTAGAGTGGGGCCGCAGGTTGATCCACAGAAGACAAATCTTTCCAACCATAGCGTCAGGAAGGCCATGTGTTCTCTCTCTGAGACTGATCCTTGTTCCATATGCTCAGAGATATATCCAGACCAGCCTCCAATCTTCTTGGTTTTCAATTTATGGCTGCTGTTTACCAGGAGGCTGAAGGGATTGATTTCGGACTGGATGTCTAGACCTGTTAGCAGCTTGACGTCAATCAATGTTGGAGTCATCGGACCTTGCTTGAACAGGAAAGCTTTCAAGGTGCTGGACCAGAAGTAGGTGGCCGCTGACATAAGTGGTTCATTTTTCTTAGTATCGGCCAGGGACAAGGTAATGCATTGGCCGATTCCTATTTTGTCCCAGTGAACCTGTTTGGTTGCAGCAATCCTCTTGTGCCAGGTTCTGTACCCATTGAGCTTCGACGGCCAGGATCTGAAAGTGTGCTTCCATGAAGAAACATTGGGCTTGGCTTGTTTGAAGGGGACCCTGTTTGTCTCGGTGTTTATCATCCAGGTTGGGTCGCAATTGCCCATGGGGCCTAGCAGGAATCGGTACGATTTGTCGTTGGTGGGGATCAAGATTTGGTTTTTAAAGACCTATGTCATAAGAACAACGATGAAGAGTAAGAGTCGGGGGGCAAGGGCAGGAACCCTAGCTTGAAGAACTCGGCGAGAAAATGAAAATGTGAAGGGATTGACTTACCACAGGGATTTCGGAGACGTAAAACGGAGCGAAAGCCATTGTTGTCGTCGAAGAGGTTGCCGTTGAGGGGGTTGATGCTAATGGGACGCCGAGGTGTCGCCAGAGTTGGAGAGCGCGAGTGGTTAATGAATCGACGGCAGAGGGCTGCGAATCTGGATCTGCTCGGTTTTCAGACAAGCCCTAGCGAAGAAGTCGATGTTTTGTTTTTTTGGAGCTAATTCCGCCACATTATATAATGAAGCGGAATTGGGGGGCATGTGTTAACAGCGGATTTTCGTAATCGACCCGGAGAGGAAAGAGGAAACCGAAGCAGAGAGGAAGGATTAAGTTGGAGTCGGACCAGGCATTGTATCGGACTCGGTGAACGTATCGGATTGGGAGAAGCGCTAGCAGGAAAAGTGTATCGGCCGATACGGATTCAATACGGTCATTGGCCGATAGAGGCTGGAAGTTGACAGAGTCAGCGTGGGCTTGGTTTGGGCTCAAGATAAGCTTCAAGGAAGTTGCCAAATAGAGATAAAACTCGGTTTTAGGCAATTGTATCTTGTAAATCAAGTAGGTTTAGATCTAATCTGTGGCAAGAGTCTGCCGCAAAGACTTGTTTGTTAGTTAGAGATAAGATTGTGTCCTACAAGGACCCTGTTGTAATCTCGGGTATAAATATCCCGGTAGTTTGTACATAGAGACTCTCTCACAACCTAATACAACAAACAGTTTGTTTCAATCTACTTTCGGCGCATCGCCAACCCTCGCAAGAGGTTAACTCCGATGAGTTCTTGCTTCCCCGGAGCAGAGGTAAGAACTCGTGCCCGATGATCTACATCATTGGGACTAGCGTGTCGTTTTAGACACGTTAAGCCTCAATGATGTGATCGTCATTTATCATGTTTTGGATGATCTCGACAAGTATTTTAATTATGCTTCGCCAGTGATTTGCTCGTTTTAGGGTTTGTTGTCGACGACAGTTTAATTGTTATGCTTGGCTAAATCATTCAATGCATCTACCATCCCTAAAAGCAATCGGCAACTTGATTTTCTTTGTGTTAAGTCTCAATTCATACTTTGAGTTGCTATCGACCTTAGTCCTGTTTTGAGATCTAACACGAAGCCTGTTTTCGGTTGTAATTAAGGATAGCGCTGGGGTTTCAGCCAGTCTTGCCTGATATGCATGATTATCGTAAGGTTTTTATGTGTATCTGCCATCTACATGAACGGGTCGATGAATATAGATATATTCGTTATAGGTTACTCTCTAGGGTTTATCTGTGATTGCTATATTTATATTGGTTGATTGGTTCATATAGATTTGCACTAGAGTATTAGCTAGTGTAGTTATCTTCGTTATCCCTTATCGGCTGATGCCTTTAATTGATATTAATATGTTGATGAAGGCCGATAAGATTAGATTCATGCTTTAATCTTACTTTATCATAAGTGAGCCGATACAGCTTTGCCCTATCGGCTGGGCCACGACAATGCGATATCGGCCTGTTGTTAACAACAGATTTTGGTAAGCCCCGAAGTCCCCATCAGCTCAGGATCCATATCGGCTCGAAGCTAGTATCGGCCTAGAGTTCTACATCGACAGATGGGGGTTATTTTAAACCAACCACCAACAGCAGTCGGATTCTTGTTAGATTCGGAAAGATCTTATCCAGAGATGACCGAATTTGAGGAGGATGCGGCTTGTATCTTTTAATTAGGATAAGTTTGTTAGTTTCCTTCTTATCTTTAGGAAAGTGTGTTTAGTGTCCAATAAGGACTTTATCTGTTTCCTTTTATCTTTAGGAAAGTTTGAGTCGTATTCTGTTAGGATTTTTGTTAGCTTTTGGGTATAAATATGTAAGCCCGTAGTTCATGTAATTTTTATCTCACGATCAATACAACTTCGGCGCATCGCCAACCTTTACTTTTCGTCTTCTTCGGCGAGTTCATGCCCTTCACACAAGGAGTAAGTCTCGTTATGGCTGCCTGTGCTGTCGGGGCTAGGGCTTCTGCGTTCTGATCTCGTCAACGTAAGCACCTATTATCATATATCTTAGTCAATCTAGTCTGGCTTCTCGATTTAGTCTTATCGGCCGAGATTCGCTTTAGGGTTCATGCCGGTATCGATTAAATCGCCTTGCTAGATTAGATTGGCTAAGGTATCCACCACCCCGAAAATCAGTCGAGGGCTTGATTATCTAGATATTGTGTTTCTTTTCATACTTAGTGCTGCATCAGTCCAATTTGATCTACTAACTCGTGATTAGAACCGTAATCTCTAGCCTGCTTGTTGGCTGCCAATAAGGGTTTCACCGGGGTTTCAGCCGGTGAGTTATCTGGACGTTGCATCGGCCTAAGAGTTTTACGTATAGATTGGATCTGGCAGATGACAATAGAGTATTTATTGTTTATCTGCTTATTGAGAGTTTATGCCATCGGACCTCTAGCCGATGTGTGTTCTAATCTTCAGATCAATGTTTATTATATATTTGGATTATACTATATTACATTGCTATGTCATCATTTTATCGTCAGCCGATTGCCTTTATATAAATGTTTGCTTAGTACACGGCCGATGGTTTGAAACCCTAACTGCATCGGCTGGCATCGGCATCAGCTGGAATCGCGCCATCGGCTCATCGGCCGGTCGGCTGTTTCTGCCCCATCGGCACATCGGCCGATAGGCTGTTTTTGCTATCGGCCGATAGGCCGATACGCTATATGTTGTGCTGTTTTGCATATCTTGTCAGTAGTAGGACAAACTGACTGGCACGCCCACGCTTCATCAATTTTAGGACCTGCACTGCAGCTAAGCAGATCTCCCAGGCCTTCGTGTGTCCGCGCGCCGGGTCCACATCGGCGGTACGGATTTGGCGTCAACACATTTTTGGCACGCCCAGTGGGACCGTGTTTTTGACAACAGATTTTTACACGGCTCGTGGAATCCACAATTGCAACAAGATGTCTGAGAAGGAAGTCAAGGCCAAGGAAGAACAATCTCTCAAGCCGATAGAGGAAGAAGAAGAGCCAATGGACGATGAGACGCTTCAAAGGACAGTTGATGAAATCGTTTGTCACGCTGTGTTTGATCGATCTGGAGTTTTGGTGAGTACATTACATGGTTTGATCGAGAAGATAGTTCCCAGAGTGATTGCCTTAAGAAATCAGATTGGGGGGCAAATCGACGAACAATTTCAGCATCATCGGCAACAGCGACATTGGCTTGGGGGGCAAATAGATCAGCATCAGCCTGGAGAGCCACATCAACAATATCGGCCAGAAGAAACTCAAAGATATCAGTCTAAAGAAGATTGGGCCGATATGATTGCAAAGGTAACGGAGGAGCAGTTTGGAATTAAACCTAAGGATTAGACTTCTATGTATCGGCCGCCGTATCCTGAGTGGTTTGACAGGGTTCCACTTCCAGGCCGATACAAGATTCCAGACTTTTTCCAATTCTCAGGGCAAGGTAATATGACTACAATGGAACATATCAACCGATTTTTAGCTTAGTGTGGGGAGACATCGGCTGAAGAAGCTCTGAGGGTTAGATTTTTTCCATTATCTTTGACTGGATCGGCCTTCACATGGTTTGCGTCATTGCCACCAAATTCAATCAGAGGTTGGGCCGATCTTGAGAAGCAAATTCATCAGTACTTCTTTGCTGGGGATAATAAGTTGAAGTTTTCAAATTTGATTTTAGTCAAACAGCAAGAAGGGGAATCGGCTGTGGAGTATATTCCAAGATTTCGTGATGTCTGCAACCGATGCTATAACTTGAGTCTATGATATGAGCAGCTAGCAGAGCTTGTATTTCAAGGGTTGGCAACATATATCAAAGATAGATTCTTTTTCCATGAGTTTGACAGCCTGGCTCATCTAATACAGAAGGTATCGGCTTACGAAAGCCGATGTCAAGAAGAAGAGAAGAATCAGTTTTGGGGCGATCAAGGCAATGATAATTTTGAAGCATGACTTATCATACTCCAAAACTGGGGGGCATGTGTTAACACCAGATTTTAGTAATCCCCGAAGTCCCCATCAGCTCAGGATCCATATCGGCTCGAAGCTAGTATCGGCCTAGAGTTCTACATCGGCCGATGGGGGTTATTTTAAACCAACCACCAACAGCAGTCGGATTCTTGTTAGATTCGGGAAGATCTTATCCAGAGAAGACCGAATTTGAGGAGGATGTGGCTTGTATCTTTTAATTAGGATAAGTTTGTTAGTTTCCTTCTTATCTTTAGGAAAGTGTGTTTAGTGTCCAATAAGGAAAGTTTGAGTCGTATTCTGTTAGGATTTTTGTTAGCTTTTGGGTATAAATATGTGTTGATGCAAAAAACACACACTGGCCTGGGAGATCTGCTTAGCTCCAGTGCAGGTCCAAATCTTGGTGAGATGCGGGCGTGCCAGTCAGTTTGATCCTGCAACTGACAAGATATACAAACGACATATCAAAGAACCGATCGGCCAACATAGCCGATGAAATAATTCCAGCCGATCCTGATAACAGCCGATAGCGATAGGGTTTTGAGCTATCGGCTATGTGTTCAATGTAGGTTCTTACACTTGACAAAGAGACAATCGGCTGATGATAATATGCATTAGATCGGCAATGACTTGATAAAGTGACACGAAAGTTAGACATACTCGATCGGCTGTAGATATCAATGATACATAATCTAAATCTCAAAATATATTTAAACCAAGTGATTGGGATAGATCGGACAGGGCGCCGAGACAGTATAAATCACTTATGTCTAAAAACACCTCAAGAGAGAGATTATATATATTCATAGCATAGCCGATAAAGTGAATCTAACATAGATCCAATGCCAAAAAATCCACAAGATTAGATTAAACAGTGAAACCTTTGTTGTCATCGGCTAAATTCAACTTATATGCAATCCTTATAAGCCGATGCAACGTCCAGATAACTCATCGGCTGAAACCCCGATGAAACCCTTATCGGCAATCAAAAAGCAGGCTAGAGATCCATGGTTCTAAGCACGACTTAGTAGGTCAAACTCAACTGATGCAGCACTAAGTATGTAAAGAAACACGGTATCTAGATGATCAAGCCCTTGACTGATTTTCAGGGTGGTAGATGCCTAAGCTAATCTAATCTAGCAAGACGATTTAGTCGATACCAGCAGAAACCCTAAAACGAGAAGCAGCCGATAAAGCTAAATCGAGATGCTAATACTAGATTAACAGAAGACATATGATAAATAGCCAGGCAAATATATTATCCAAACCAGAGCAATCCAAGAGGTCGAATGTACTGATGCAGCCTTGAACGACGCCGGCGTAGATGATACAATTGCCTGAACCGACGGAACATTGGACTTACCCCTTCGCCGGAGATCGACAGCCGATGCAGCCCCGCGTCAGGTGCCAAATTCCGCCGGTTGATAAATAAACCGTAACAGAGTAAAAGGTGGCGATGCGCCGAATTGTATTGATCGAGAGTTGATAGATTACAATAACCCCGGGTGTACACATTTATACCCATGGGGAGATACTAGTCCTTGTAGGACAAGAAAGAAACTTTCCTAAAGATAAAAGGAAACTAACAAATATTCTAATTAATAGATACAATTGCCTTCTTCGGACTCAATCCGCACGTGGCAATCCTCATGAAGCACACCAACCGAACCCGACAATGATCCTGCCATCTCCTTATCGGAATCGGCTACATCGGCTATCCTTGTCCGATTCTGTTTCAGCCGATGCACACCGTAGCCGATTTGGCTTGCAGCCGATTCATACTCTGTTTTCTGTAATCGCTTATCTCCTCCAATCGGCTTTGGCTTTAACTCTGAATCCAATGCATGATTTACCAAATTTCGTCGTTAACTATATGTAAGCCCGTAGTTCATGTAATTTTTATCTCACGATCAATACAACTTCGGCGCATCGCCAACCTTTACTTTTTGTCTTCTTCGGCGAGTTCATGCCCTTCACACAAGGGGTAAGTCTCGTTATGGCTGCCTGTGCTGTCAGGGCTAGGGCTTCTGTGTTCTGATCTCGTCAACGTAAGCACCTATTGTCACGCCCGGCAATTCACGAACAGAATTTCCGAAACTGATTGTATATTGAAACCCCTGTCCAGGACCAGCCAGGGTACACAAACGACAAAGTTGACATACAGTTCCACGTCTTACAAACAGAATAAAAGTCTTACAGAAATGCAGCGGAAAACGAAAAGACAAACTAAACTAGAACGGGACTCTTGCAGCGGGCTGGCACCATTCCACAAGCATCCTCGACGGCGGACGAAGCCTACTTCTCTGAGAAACCTCCATCGAACGCATACTCCTCTTCTGGTGAGGGGAAAATTAAGCAAGGCTGAGTACTACCCACGGTACTCAACAAGTCATGCCGGAAAAGGAGGCATGATGCAAGATATTCCAAAGGAAGGCAGGGGTTTATTTGCATAAAGTAAGAATTTAAAAGCAGTAGTTGAAAGCAGTAGTAAAACATTGAATTAATTAATCAATATTGAACCATCACTGTCCAACACTACACCACGTTGCAACAGGCCCAAACCATCCACCTGAACTAAACTAGTTCCAGTAATTCAAGTTATTAAGAAAATGAGACTGATCACGGTGAATCTGGTTGATCGCCCATAACCACGGGCACGGCTATTCGAATAGTTCAACTCTGATCAGAGGTGTACATCTGTACCCACAAGACACAGCCTCAACATCATGTCAACCATGCGTCGCGATACTGGAAAGTACCCGAATAGAGACTGTGACAGGACCCTTCGCATAACCCCCTCTAACCAGCCGTACCACACCACAGGTTTCGCCCCCACCTTTATGTCCAAGGTAGGCAGCCTCCTCTCGTGCCATGGTGAATCCGGCAGCCGATCAACGGGTAAATCCCCTGCCGACTCAACTCCATCACGCCCACCCTATTCTGGTACGTCAGCCAGAGACAGCTACACTAGAAGTCCAGCCGTTGCCCACGCTGGCTTGTGGTACGCACGGTATTTCTTTCAGGGTTTCCCGCGAACCGGTCCTTAATTGCCATGGGTGCTTCCATCAAAACCATGCACCCACAGCCCACCATTAGCATATTTTAGTTAAATATTATTGCCATGGTGGCTCCTAAACCAAAGTGTCACCATAGGGACTACATTAATTAATTATTCAAGGTAATCCCCTTTAGTGAGCTAGGTTAGCTAAGCATGGCTAAGCACTCCTAAAATCAGCGAACAAGGAATTAATTACCCAAGCTATCAAAGATACAAGATAATCAATATAATTGGCTGAGTACAATAGGTAATAACCCACATGAAATGACATTGCGAAATAATGCAGTTTTTACGGAAAAATAAGACATTTGTAAATATAGGTACAATATGATCAATGTGAAGCATGACTTGCCTTGCTCCTGAGCTGAAGCTACCTCTGCGACGATCTCTAAATAAACGGGCGCGTCGGAGGTTTCGGAATCTACGCGACAAACAAAGCAAACAACAATACATACTATAAGTCTACTGAAACAAAGCACAAAAGTATTTTTATTGGATTCTCTGCATTTCTGTGAATGTAATGAAATTTGAATGGACTTAAACGGAGCTCGGATGAATTAGTTATGAATTTTTGAAGTTATCTGTGTTTTTACTAAAACAGAAAAATCCTTAATTAATTTATTGCGCAATTAATCCCAGGCTGGCGTCAGCGGCGGCGGCGGCCGGTCCACCGTGGACTCGGTCCACGGGACCGTGGTGGCGGCGGTGCAACACGTGGCACACACGTGGCGCCGACGCGGCAGCCACGGGGCAGCCACGTGGGCGGCCACGCGGGACGAAGAGGAGTGGCCGAGATCGGCCCAAGTGGCAGATCTAACGGCTGAGGCGCGCGGGAGGCGGGCGGCCGGGGCGGCACGGCCCCGAGCTTGGCCAACACGGCCATGGCGCGTGGCGGAGGCTGGCGGCCGGCCAGCGCAGCGGCCGGCGGCGCAAGGGCGCCGGCGCCGTGCGACGGCGGGCGGCGCGGCGAGACGGCGCTCAGGCGGCGCCGCGGTGGAGCGCGGCGGCTAGGGACGCCGGAGGGGAGGGAGAAGAGGGGAGAAGGAGGGCTCACCGAGGGCAACGGTGGTGCGAGCGGCGGACGGGGAACCCCGCGAGCTTGCGAGCTCGACGGCGGCGGTGGAGAGGTGAGGCGCGGCGGCTATCGGCGGCTAGCGGCGGCCGGAGCGACAGTGGCGGTGGTTTGAATGGGAGCAGCGGGGCGGAGACAGTGGGATGCACGGGAGCGGCGGCGGAATGGGGAAAAAGAGAGAGAAGAACGCGGGGATGATTTTTGTAGATGCGGGATGGGCGAACGTGGCCGGGAACGACCCGAATTCCACGCCGGAGTGGGGGAGAGAGAGAAGAGAGAGAGACGGCCGGGGAAAACGGAACCTGCCCCTCTTACGCGGCGGCTGCGGGCGGAGTGGAGGCACGGGCGGCGGCGGTTGCGCGCACATGTGCGGGGCACGCGGGGCGCGGGTGCGAAAAAAGGCGGCCGACGGTTGCTCCCACCGATTCCGTCGACCGGAGGAGGGAGACGGGCCCGAAAGGTGGGGCCCACCTGTCGGTGGCCCGGACCGGCGGCGAGCGCGGCGTTAGCGGGCCTCGGCCTGCGGCCGGCCCGCAAGAGAGGAGGGGGCGCGCTGAGGAAAGGGGGCCGGCTGGGCCGGCCCAACGGGAGGGGGAAGGGGCGCGCGGCGCGCGCGCTGGGCTGGGCCGACGGCCCAAGAAGGAAGAAGAAGAGGAAAAAGAAAAAGAAAGAGGAAAAAGAAAAAGGAAAAGGAAAGGAAATTTCCTGGGATTAATTAAAATCCGAATTTGATTTTAATTGATTTAGAATTATTTCTGCGGCTCTGAAAATTCCACTAAAAATCCTGTTAATGTATTTTGACATGGGGAACTCATGAAAAATACCACCTTGCCATTTCCACTTCTTTAATGCATTAATTAATTGGATTTTTCTCCAAATTAATTAAACAATTTCTCAGATAAATTATTAAATTCGATTTTTACAATTTGGGAGAACTTCGGGGTGTGACAAACCTACCCCCCTTAAACGGAATCTCGACCCCGAGTTTCGGAGGTGCTGGCGAAGAGATGCGGATGGGCAGCCTTCAGTTCATCTTCTCTTTCCCATGTGGCTTCTTCCTCAGAGTGATGGCTCCACTGAACTCTGCAGAACCTGGTAACTTTGTTTCTGGTTCCCCTCTCGCTGGTTTCGAGAATAAGGATTGGCTTCTCCACATAAGTCAGGTCCTCTTGAATCTCGATCTGATCCGGGCTGGCCTGCCTTCCTGGTACTCTCAAACATTTCTTCAATTGCGAGACATGAAACACATCATGAATACCAGCCATGTTGGGTGGAAGCTCAAGCTGGTAGGCAACTTCTCCTCGACGTTCACGGATCCTGTATGGTCCCACAAAGCGTGGTGCCAATTTGCCTTTAGTTTGGAAACGGTGTACTCCCCGAAGCGGTGTGACGCGAAGGTACACATAGTCCCCTGCTTCGAAAACTAACTCCCTTCGACGATTGTCGGCATAGCTTTTCTGTCGGGATTGCGCAATTCTCAACCTTTCTCTGACGGTTCTGACCTTTTCTTCTGCGTCGCTCAAGACTTCAGTCCCAAACAGTTGTCGCTCTCCAGTCTGATCCCAAAAGAGCGGGGTGCGGCACTTCCTGCCATACAACGCCTCAAAAGGTGCCATCTGCAAACTGGCTTGGTAGCTGTTGTTGTAGGAGAACTCGGCATATGGCAAACTCTTGTCCCATGCTCCTCCAAAATCGAGCGCACAGGCTCTCAGCATATCCTCCAGTATCTGATTTACTCGCTCAGTCTGACCATCGATTTGCGGATGGTAAGCCGTGCTAAAATTCAAACGGGTTCCCAATTCTTCTTGTAACTTCTGCCAGAACTTTGAGGTGAACTGACTCCCTCGATCTGATACGATCTTCTTAGGCACTCCGTGCAAACACATGATTCTTGCGAGGTAGAGTTCTGCTAGTTTCTTTCCGGAGTAAGTAGTGTGCACAGGAATGAAATGAGCCACTTTAGTGAGTCGATCCACGATGACCCAAATAGAATCATGTCCAGACGACGTTCTTGGCAAACTGGTGATGAAATCCATTCCAATTTCTTCCCATTTCCATTCCGGAATTTGGAGAGGCTGTAATAGTCCTGCAGGTCTTTGATGTTCTGCCTTGACTCGCTAACACACGTCACAGAATGCGACGAATTCAGCTATTTCTCTTCTCATGCTAACCCACCAAAATTTTTTTTTAAGATCCTGGTACATCTTGGTACTCCCAGGGTGAATTGAATACTGAGTTTGATGGGCTTCCGTGAGTATCAACTCTTTCAACTCCTTGTCTTCCGGGACGCACAGTCTTTCTCCCATCCAAATCGTGCCATGCTCGTTTTCGGAGAAATCTCGGGCCTTTCCGACCCTCATGTTCTTCTTGAGCTCTGCTATCTCTGGATCTTTAGCTTGAGCTGCTCGGACTCGCTCCACGAGCATTGGTCGTGCTTCTAAAGCGGATGTGAACCCATGCTCAACAATACCGAGGTTCAGCCGTTCAAAGTCTTGTTGCAACTGGCTGCTCATCTCTTCCATACTGGTGGAGTTACAGTAGCTCTTCCGGCTTAAAGCATCTGCCACGACATTCGCTTTTCCGGGATGGTAGTGGATTCCTAGATCGTAGTCTTTAATCAATTCCAGCCATCTTCGCTGACGGAGATTTAAGTCCGGTTGGGTGAAGATATACTTCAAACTCTTGTGATCCGTATACACCTCGCATCGGTTCCCAATAAGATAATGCCTCCAGATCTTTAGGGCATGTACCACTGCGGCTAATTCCAAGTCGTGAGTGGGGTAATTATTTTCATGTGGACGCAACTGGCGTGAAGCATACGCGACCACTTTGCCTTCCTGCATCAGAACACATCCCAGCCCTTGGCGAGATGCGTCACAATAAACCTGGAAATCTTTCGTCTGGTCTGGCAGAATTAACACTAGAGCCGTTACCAACTTCTTCTTAAGTTGCTCAAAGCTTTTGTTGCATTCTGCGGACCACTTGAATTTCTCATCCTTCTTCAGCAACTGTGTCATTGGCTTGGCAATTTTGGAGAAGTTCTCAATGAACCGACGGTAATAACCCGCAAGTCCAAGAAAACTTCGGATTTGTGAAACCGTGCGCGGAGGCTTCCACTTAGTAACCGACTCCACATTTGACGGATCCACTGCCACTCCTTGAGCTGTTATAATGTGACCCAAGAATTGCACTTCTTTTAGCCAAAAGTCACACTTGCTGAACTTGGCATACAACTGATGCTCCTTCAATTTCTCGAGTGCGAAGCGAAGATGCTGCTCGTGTTCCTCCTTAGACTTGGAGTAGATGAGTATGTCATCAATAAAGACCACAACAAACTTGTCCAAGAATTCCATAAACACCTTGTTCATTAGGTTCATGAAGAACGCTGGTGCGTTAGTGAGTCCAAAGGACATAACTGTGCACTCGAACAGTCCATACCGAGTGACAAAGGCAGTCTTCGGTATGTCCTCTTCTCGGATCCTCAACTGATGGTAGCCTGATCGCAGGTCTATCTTAGAGAACACTGTTGCTCCTTTTAGTTGATCAAACAAGTCATCGATTCTTGGCAACGGATATTTGTTCTTGATAGTGACATCATTAAGTGCGCGGTAATTGACTCACATCCTCTTGGTCTTGCCCTTCTTCTCCACAAAAATTACCGGAGCACCCCAAGGTGACGTGCTCGGGCGAATGTATCCCTTCTATAACTGCTCGTCAACTTGCTTCTTGACTTCTGCCAACTCGTTGGCTCCCATTCTGTAAGGTCTCTTGTGTATCGGAGCGGTTCCCGGTACTAAGTCGATCCGAAATTCGATCTCTCTTTTAGGTGGCATCATCGTCAGATCGTCCGGAAAGACTTCAGGATACTCTTTTACAATTGGGATATCCTCCAACTTCTTAGGGATTTTCACCACTTCTCTGGTCTGCTCCTCGGTAGCAACCTGATTCAAACTTGTTACGGACTTATGTGGTGCCGGAGATCGGAAAGCAATCTTTTCTCCCTTGTCATTGGTTAGAGTGACGGTGCGTCTTGCGCAATCAATCACTCCCCTATGTCTCGTCAGCCAATCCATCCCAAGAATGACATCTAGGCCTTTTGATTCAAGAAGGATAAGGTTGGCTAGAAATTGTGACCTTTGGATCTCTATGGTCACTGAGGGGCAGTAGTGAGCGGTGTTCATGTTGTTACCAGGGGTAAGAACCCGCATAGGCACCTTAAGTTCCACTACTGATAACCCATGTGCCCCAGCAAAATGCTTGGAAATAAAGGAGTGTGTTGCACCAGAATCAAACAATACTGTAGCAGGAGTTGAGTTGACGGGAAACGTACCTAGTACGACGTCTGGTGCTGCCTGGGCTTCCTCGGCCGAGGCATGATTGACTCGTGCTTGCACAAACTGGGATCTGGCGTGCTTGGGCTTCGGGCACTTGTCGGCGAAATGTCCAGGCTCGCCGCAGTTGAAACACGTCAATGGTTTTCCTCCAGGGTCTCTCCTGGGTTGAGCCGACTGAGTCGGCTGTGCAGGTGCCATTGGAGGGCGTGGAGCTGGGTTGCGATGGTGCTGTCCACCACTATTGTTAGGGCCACTGCTGCTGCTGGAGTGGAAGTTCCCAGAGTTGTATGGCCGGTGCTGGCGGACGATCATGGTGGAAGGTCCACCCTGCTGTCCGGACACGAAACGGGGCCTCTGACCGTTGCCCTGGTGTGCTTTGAATTGGGCCGCTTTTCTCTTGCGGTCCATCTTGTTGCGCTGGTCTTCTTGACGAATGGCCTTGTCAACTAGCTTCTCGAAGTCGGCATAGTCTCCCGAGATCAACTGATTGGTTAGCTCGTCATCCAGGCCTGACAGGAACTTGTCCTGTCGCTCGGCATTGGTGCGCACGTCTTCTGGGGCATAGCGTGCGAGACGGTTGAACTCATGCAAGTATTCTATCACGGTCCTGTTGCCCTGGTGGAGCACACGGAACTCCCTTTTCTTCTGCGCAACTATCCCGTCGGGAACCTGCGCTTTCCTGAAGCTGCGACAGAATTCTGCCCATGTAACTTCCGTTCCGGCTGGGCGGGTGACCAAGTAATTGTCCCACCAAGCGAAAGCGGGACCATGCAGTTGGTGTGTGACGAAAGCGACTGTCTCCTGGTCGTTGCACTGCAGGAGATCCAGTTTCTTCTCGATGGCATGGAGCCAGTCGTTGGCCTCCATGGGGTTGGTGGTGCTTGAGAAGGTAGGCGGTCGCACGCGAAGAAACTCTGGCAGCTTCGACTGGGGTGGTGGAGGAGCATTCTGCTGGTGGTGCTGCTGTTGCTGCTGTTGCATATGATGCATCATCTGCTGCTGCATCTACTGGTGCTGCTGCTGCATCTGCTGCATCATGGCAGTCATCATTTGGGTCTGAGCTGCCAACACTTGCGCGATCGTTGGGTTTTCCGGTGGTGGTGGTGGTGGTGCATTGCCGGTGGAACCATTGACATAAGCCCCTCCTGCGGGCTCCTCGTTGCCGCTGGTGTTGCCGCTGGTTCTGGTGTTCACCATCTGAAGTACGCCGAACCAGAGTAGAAAAGAAGAAAAACAGACTGCTTAAGAACTAAGCTTTATTTCATTAAAATTAACTGCAATTGTTCTGATCTGAATTAAAAACACTGAAAAGATCAAGCAACATCCTTAATGGGGCAGCCATACCAACACATGACATGGACCACCGACTAACCCACAAACAAATAGACCTAACACACAGAAACTAGCAGGAAAACAAACTAAGCAAAACAGTAAAAACTAAGGGTGACGGCTCTAAAACTCCGAGCGGCTCCTACGGTCGGTGGAGTCGAAGTCGCTCTCCTGGTCGTCGCCCTCATCCTCTGAGCGGCTCGTGGAGTCCAACATGTAGGTGTCTCCGCTGGTGGGCTCGGAACTGCTGCCACTGCCGTTGCTGCCACTGGGAGTAGCAGACAACCAACCTCCGCTGCCACTATCTCCCTGGTAGGCCGAGGCTGGAACGAAGGTAAGGAAAGGTAACGAGGACGGAGCTGGAGCTGCTGCTGGTGACGGCGGTGGAGCTGGAGCGGCTGCTGGCGGTGGGTGCCTGGGCGCCAGCTGGATGCGGACGGGAGCGGTAGTAGTCTTCCTGGCGGTCGTGCGGATCCGCGATCCACCGGGTGCTGGCAGACCCCTCAAGGTGGCGTTCTCTCTCTTGAGGCGTGCCACCTCGTCCTGCAGGTCCACGATCTGTCCCAGCTTCTGGTCATTCAGGGCCTTCGCAGCCCTGTGGAGGTCGGCGTGCATCCTATCCAAACCCTTCATCACCATACTCATGTGACCGAAGGTGGTGTCGTTCTCCTCCGCGGCTGACTGGTAGGTGCTGCTGTTGGAAGAACTGCCGCGGCGTGGGTGGTAGCGGTATGCTGAGCTGTGGAGAGCGTGGTCGTGCAGCTCTCGCATCCTGGCCATCATCAGGTAGGCCGCCTCTTGACAGGCGTGCTCATTAGATCCTCCTGAGGCGGTGACCACCATGTTGGGAAGACTGGTGCCCACGAAGCCATGTACCTCCAAGCGGACTCGGTGTGGCAACTCTCCCGTGAGGGGCAGCAGTGTGGTGTACTCTGGGGCTTCTGGATATCCAACTGCCAGGGCCATGCGGGCCAACTCTGCCACGAAACCTTCCATGTTCTGACCGTGGTGCGTCGGGGGATGGCCTGCCATCTATAGAAGACAAAGGGGTGGGAATCAATGCATGCTCAAATCCAAATTAAAATAAACAGCAAAAGACTAGAATAAAAGACACAATAAAGCTGGAATTTTTTTTTATGCATAAATTATTTTTGTATGAATACCAATAAAGACACTATCGACTCTAAGCAATAAAATAGCATGAGAAAATAGACATAATAATAGAGGTATTTGGAACAACAATAATATTAATGACATAAATAAATTTTGCAACCCATAAATCCTATTCCAGACCTAATGCAGCTTTCCCTCAATAATTTCCCAACCAACCGTCGAATAAAGTTCCAATAAACCGAAGCCGATTTACCCCAAAAATTTTCAATACTCTACACCGACGTAAAACTTTTAACAAAGGACCCCAAATTTTTTTTTTTAAACCAGGGAAACCAATCTTTGAAACAACTCCAAATGCGGAAAGGCATATGCATATGAAAGAGTTTAAGAGGGCTCTTAGGGTTTCCAGTTAGCTTGTCCTACGGTCAAGGTCGGCTCTGATACCAACTTGTCACGCCCGGAAATTCACGAACAGAATTTCCAAAACTGATTGTGTATTGAAACCCCTGTCCAGGACCAGCCAGGGTACACAAACGACAAAGTTGACATACAGTTCCACGTCTTACAAACAGAATAAAAGTCTTACAGAAATGCAGCGGAAAACGAAAAGACAAACTAAACTAGAACGGGACTCTTGCAGCGGGCTGGCACCATTCCACAAGCATCCTCGACGGCGGACGAAGCCTACTTCTCTGAGAAACCTCCATCGGACGCATACTCCTCTTCTGGTGTGGGGAAAATTAAGCAAGGCTGAGTACTACCCACGGTACTCAACAAGTCATGCCGGAAAAGGAGGCATGATGCAAGATATTCCAAAGGAAGGCAGGGGTTTATTTGCATAAAGTAAGCATTTAAAAGCAGTAGTTGAAAGCAGTAGTAAAACATTGAATTAATTAATCAATATTAAACCATCACTGTCCAACACTACACCACGTTGCAACAGGCCCAAACCATCCACCTGAACTAAACTAGTTCCAGTAATTCAAGTTATTAAGAAAATGAGACTAATCACGGTGAATCTGGTTGATCGCCCATAACCACGGGCACGGCTATTCGAATAGTTCAACTCTGATCAGAGGTGTACATCTGTACCCACAAGACACAGCCTCAACATCATGTCAACCATGCGTCGCGATACTGGAAAGTACCCGAATAGAGACTGTGACAGGACCCTTCGCATAACCCCCTCTAACCAGCCGTACCACACCACAGGTTTCGCCCCCACCTTTATGTCCAAGGTAGGCAGCCTCCTCTCGTGCCACGGTGAATCCGGCAGCCGATCAACGGGTAAATCCCCTGCCGACTCAACTCCATCACGCCCACCCTATTCTGGTACGTCAACCAGAGACAGCTACACTAGAAGTCCAGCCGTTGCCCACGCTGGCTTGTGGTACGCACGGTATTTCTTTCAGGGTTTCCCGCGAACCGGTCCTTAATTGCCATGGGTGCTTCCATCAAAACCATGCACCCACAGCCCACCATTAGCATATTTTAGTTAAATATTATTGCCATGGTGGCTCCTAAACCAAAGTGTCACCATAGGGACTACATTAATTAATTATTCAAGGTGATCCCCTTTAGTGAGCTAGGTTAGCTAAGCATGGCTAAGCACTCCTAAAATCAGCGAACAATGAATTAATTACCCAAGCTATCAAAGATACAAGATAATCAATATAATTGGCTGAGCACCATAGGTATAATCCCACATGAAATGACATTGCGAAATAATGCAGTGTTTACGGAAAAATAAGACATTTGTAAATATAGGTACAATATGATCAATGTGAAGCATGACTTGCCTTGCTCCTGAGCTGAGGCTACCTCTGCGACGATCTCGAAATAAACGGGCGCGTCGGAGGTTTCGGAATCTACGCGACAAACAAAGGAAACAACAATACATGCTATAAGTCTACTGAAACAAAGCACAAAAGTATTTTTATTGGATTCTCTGCATTTTTATGAATCTAATGAAATTTGAATGGACTTAAACGGAGCTCGGATGAATTAGTTATGAATTTTTGAAGTTATCTGTGTTTTTACTAAAACAGAAAAATCCTTAATTAATTTATTGCGCAATTAATCCCAGGCTGGCGTCAGCGGCGGCAGCGGCCGGTCCACCGTGGACTCGGTCCACGGGACCGTGGCGGCGGCGGTGGACCACGTGGCGCACACGTGGCGCCGACGCGGCAGCCACGAGGCAGCCACGTGGGCGGCCACGCGGGACGAAGAGGACTGGCTGAGATTGGCCCAAGTGGCGGAGGCCGGCGGCCGGCCAGCGCAGCGGCCGGCGGCGCAAGGGCGCCGGCGCCGTGCGACGGCGGGCGGCGCGGCGAGACGGCGCTCAGGAGGCGCCGCGGAGCGAGGCGGCGCGCGGCAGCGCGGTGGAGCACGGCGGCTAGGGACGCCGGAGGGGAGGGAGAAGAGGGGAGAAGGAGGGCTCACCGAGGGCAACGGTGGTGCGAGCGGCGGACGGGGAACCCCGCGAGCTTGCGAGCTCGACGGCGGCGGTGGAGAGGTGAGGCGCGGCGGCTATCGGCGGCTAGCGGCGGCCGGAGCGACAGTGGCGGTGGTTTGAATGGGAGCAGCGGGGTGGAGACAGTGGGATGCACGGGAGCGGCGGCGAAATGGGGAAAAAGAGAGAGAAGAACGCGGGGATGATTTTTTAGGTGCGGGATGGGCGGACGTGGCCGGGAATGACCCGAATTCCACGCCGGAGTGGGCGAGAGAGAGAAGAGAGAGAGATGGCCGGGGAAAACGGATCCCGCCCCTCTCACGCGGCGGTTGCGGGCGGAGTGGAGGCACGGGCGGCGGCGGTTGCGCGCACGTGCGCGGGGCACGTGGGGCGCGGGCGCGAAAAAGGGCGGTCGGCGGTTGCTCCCCTCCGATTCCGTCGGTCGGAGGAGGAAGACGGGCCCGACAGGTGGGGCCCACCTGTCGGTGGACCGGACCGGCGGCGAGCGCGGCGTTAGCGGGCCTCGGCCTGTGGCCGGCCCGCAAGAGAGGAGGGGGCGCGCGCGAGGAAAGGGGGCCGGCTGGGCCGGCCCAACGGGAGGGGGAAGGGGCGCGCGGCGCGCGCGCTGGGCTGGGCCGACGGCCCAAGAAGGAAGAAGAAGAGGAAAAAGAAAAAGAAAAAGGAAAGGAAATTTCCTGGGATTAATTAAAATCCGAATTTGATTTTAATTGATTTAAAATTATTTCTGCGGCTCTGAAAATTCCACTAAAAATCCTGTTAATGTATTTTGACATGGGGAACTCAAGAAAAATTCCACCTTACCATTTCCACTTCTTTCATGCATTAATTAATTGGATTTTTCTCCAGATTAATTAAAGAATTTCTCAGATAAATTAATAAATTCGATTTTTACGATTTGGGAGAACTTCGGGGTGTGACACCTATTATCATATATCTTAGTCAATCTAGTCCGGCTTCTCGATTTAGTCTTATCGGCCGAGATTCGCTTTAGGGTTCACGCCGATATCGATTAAATTGCCTTGCTAGATTAGATTGGCTAAGGTATCCACCACCCCGAAAATCAGTCAAGGGCTTGATTGTCTTGATATTGCGTTTCTTTTCATACTTAGTGCTGCATCAGTCCAATTTGATCTACTAACTCGTGATTAGAACCGTAATCTCTAGCCTGCTTGTTGGCTGCCAATAAGGGTTTCACCGGGGTTTCAGCCGGTGAGTTATCTGGACGTTGCATCGGCCTAAGAGTACACGGCCGATGGTTCGAAACCCTAACTGCATCGGCTGGCATCGGCATCGGCTGGAATCGCGCCATCGGCTCATCGGCCGGTCGGCTGTTTCTGCTCTATCGGCTCATCGGCCGATAGGCTGTTTTTGCTATTGGCCGATAGGCCGATACGCTATATGTTCTGCTGTTTTGCATATCTTGTCAGTAGCAGGATCAAACTGACTGGCACGCCCGCGCTTCATCAATTTTAGGACCTGCACTGGAGCTAAGCAGATCTCCCAGGCCTTCGTGTGTCCGCGCGCCGGGTCCACATCGGCGGTACGGATTTGGCGTCAACACATTTTTGGCACGCCCAGTGGGACCGTGTTTTTGACAACAGATTTTTACACGGCTCGTGGAATCCACAACTGCAACAAGATGTCTGAGAAGGAAATCAAGGCCAAGGAAGAACAATTTCTCAAGCCGATAGAGGAAGAAGAAGAGCCAATGGACGATGAGACGCTTCAAAGGACAGTTGATGAAATCGTTTGTCGCGCTGTGTTTGATCGATCTGGAGTTTTGGTGAGTACATTACATGGTTTGATCGAGAAGATAGTTCCCAGAGTGATTGCCTTAAGAAATCAGATTGGGGGGCAAATCGACGAACAATTTCAGCATCATCGGCAATAGCGACATTGGCTTGGGGGGCAAATAGATCAGCATCAGCCTGGAGAGCCACATCAACAATATCGGCCAGAAGAAACTCAAAGATATCAGTCTAAAGAAGATTGGGCCGATATGATTGCAAAGGTGACGGAGGAGCAGTTTGAAATTAAACCTAAGGATCAGACTTCTATGTATCGGCCGCCGTATCCTGAGTGGTTTGATAGGGTTCCACTTCCAGGCCGATACAAGATTCTAGACTTTTTCCAATTCTCTGGGCAAGGTAATATGACTACAATGGAACATATCAACCGATTTTTAGCTTAGTGTGGGGAGACATCGGCTGAAGAAGCTCTGAGGGTTAGATTTTTTCCATTATCTTTGACTGGATCGGCCTTCACATGGTTTGCGTCATTGCCACCAAATTCAATCAGAGGTTGGGCCGATCTTGAGAAGCAATTTCATCAGTACTTCTTTGCTGGGGATAATAAGTTGAAGTTTTCAGATTTGATTTTAGTCAAACAGCAAGAAGGGGAATCGGCTGTGGAGTATATTCCAAGATTTCATGATGTCTACAACCGATGCTATAACTTGAGTCTAAGACATGAGCAGCTAGCAGAGCTTGCATTTCAAGGGTTGGCAACATATATCAAAGATAGATTCTTTTTCCATGACTTTGACAGCCTGGCTCATCTAATACAGAAAGTATCGGCTTACGAAAGCCGATGTCAAGAAGAAGAGAAGAATCAGTTTTGGGGCGATCAAGGCAATGATAATTTTGAAGCATGACTTATCATACTCCAAAACTGGGGGGGCATGTGTTAACACCAGATTTTGGTAATCCCCGAAGTCCCCATCAGCTCAGGATCCATATCGGCTCGAAGCTAGTATCGGCCTAGAGTTCTACATCGGCCGATGGGGGTTATTTTAAACCAACCACCAACAGCAGTCGGATTCTTGTTAGATTCGGGAAGATCTCATCCAGAGAAGACCGAATTTGAGGAGGATGCGGCTTGTATCTTTTAATTAGGATAAGTTTGTTAGTTTCCTTCTTATCTTTAGGAAAGTGTGTTTAGTGTCCAATAATGACTTTATCTGTTGCTATGTCATCATTTTATCGTCAGCCGATTGCCTTTATATAAATGTTTGCTCAGTACACGGCCGATGGTTCGAAACCCCAACTGCATCGGCTGGAATCGCGCCATCGGCTCATCGGCCAGTCAGCTGTTTCTGCCCTATCGGCTCATCGGCCGATAGGCTGTTTTTCGTATCGGCCGATAGGCCGATACGCTATATGTTCTGCTGTTTTGCATATCTTGTCAGTAGCAGGATCAAACTGACTGGCACGCCCGCGCTTCATCAATTTTAGGACCTGCACTGGAGCTAAGCAGATCTCCTAGGCCTTCGTGTGTCCGCGCGCCGGGTCCACATCGGCGGTACGGATTTGGCGTCAACACCTGTCGGCCGATTGGCCATTGTTTTCTAACATGGTTTACTTGTTTATCTTGTTGATTGCAGATCAAATCAACTGGCACGCCCTACACGCACCTAGGCAAGCCTTTGGACCTGCACTGGAGTAAAGCAAACCTCCCAGGCCGCCGTGGAAACGTGGAACCCGTTTGGTTGCAAGGCGGGTTGAAATTCTGCGCCAACACGTAGCAACCGGCTTAGCCTCGATCCACTTGGAGAACTTGTCAATCACGACGAACAGATGCGTGAATCCTCCTGGAGCCTTCTTGAAAGGACCAACCATGTCCAAGCTCCATACGGCGAAAGGCCATGATAAAGGGATTGTTTGTAGATCTTGGGCTGGAACATGGCTTTGCCAAGCGAAGAACTAGCAACCTTCACACGTGCGGACCACGTTGTCTGCGTCGGAGACTGCCGTGAGCCAAAAAAAACCTTGTCTGTAAGCCTTGCCCACCAGAGTGTGCGCCGCAGCATGACTGCCGCATATACCAGAGTGAATATCGTGCAACAATTGTCGTCCCTCCTCAAGCGTGACGCATCTCATCAGAACTCCAGAAGGGCTTCTTTTGTATAATTTCGAATCGACCATGACATAGCCTTGACTATGACGTCGGACTCGTTCCGCATCATCTCGGTCTTCCGGCAGCTCTTGCTGAGTTAAAAACTTGATAAACGGTGTCCTCCAGTCGGCGTCGAGCATGGCGACCTGGTCTGTAGCTTCTTCGTTGGGGGTTGATTTCTTAGCAACAGTCAGCTTGTAGAGGTGCTCCACGAAGACGTCAGTCGGGGCTGCCTCTTGCTTGGACCCAAACTGCGCCAACTCATCTACTGCTTCATTGTTGTGTCTTAAGACGTGGGATAACTCCAGTCCGTCAAACTTGTCCTCAAGTTTATGAACTTTTTGTCAATAGGCCTCCATGGTATCATTTGAGCAGGACCAATCCTTCATTACTTGGTTGACCACCAGCTGGGAATCTCCTCATACAACCATCCATCGTATTCCGAGTGAAACGGCAAGTCGTAGGCCATGAAGTAAGGCTTCGTACTCGGCGACGTTATGCAAGGCGGGGAAGTGAATATGAAGGACATACCATAGCCTTTCCCTAGTCGGGGAGATCAGCATGACTCCCGCTCCCAAGCCGGTGACTCTTTTAGATCCGTCAAAGTGCATGGTCCAGTACTGTAGCTCCTCCCTAGGTACATCTTCTTGTCGCTCGGTCCACTCGGCCACAAAATCCGCCAAGACTTGAGACTTTATAGACGTCCTTGCCTTGAAAGTAATGTCTAGTGGCATCAACTCCAGAGCCCACTTCGTCATGCACCCAGTAACCTCCCGGTTATGGATGACATCGTCGAGTGGAAAGGACGTGACCACGGTGACCGAGTGACCCTGAAAATAATGGGCCAACTTCCTAGCAATAATTAGAACTCCATATAACAGTTTTTGTACCCCGGGGTAGCGGGTTTTGGCTCCTGCCATCACCTCGCTGACAAAGTAGATCGGCCTTTGAACCTTCTGAGCTCGTCCTTCCTCCTCGCGTTCGACGACCAGAACCGTGCTGACCACCTGATGAGTTGCGGAAACATAAAGCAATAGAGGTTCTTGAGGATGAGGTGACGCCAACACGGGTGGTGTTGTGAGGAACTCCTTGAAGTCTTCAAAAGCTTTCTGGGCCTCGGTGGTCCATTGAAAATCGTCCGTCTTCTTCAACAACCTGAAAAAAGGCATACCTCGTTCGCCAAGTCTGGAAACAAATCAGCTTAGCGCCGCCATGCAACCAGTGAGCTTCTGGACGTCCTACTGGGTACTAGGGGGCTTCATGTTCTGGATAGCATTAATCTTTTCTGGATTTGCTTCAATGCCACGATGAGACACCATAAAGCCGAGCAGCTTGCCTGACGGCACACCAAAAGTGCTTTTCTCCGGGTTCAACTTCATTCTGAAGGCCCGAATATTTGCGAAGGTTTCTCCTAAGTCGGCGATTAGGTCATCCTTCTACTTGGTCTTGATGACGACATCGTCGACGTAGGCTTCCACATTCCTCTCGAGCTGGGTCTGAAGGCATCTCTGGATCATACGCTGATAGGTAGCTCCGGCATTCTTCAGGCCGAAGGGCATCGTGATGTAGCAATAAGCTCCAAACGGGGTAATGAATGACGTCTTCAGGCAGTTAGACTCCTTGAGGCTGATCTGATGGTAACCCCGAGTAACAATCCAAGAAGCTCAGAAGCTCGCAGCCGGCTGTTGAGTCGACGACTTGGTCAATACGGGGCAATCCGAAAGGATCCTTGGGGCAGGATTTGTTGAGGTCGGTGTAGTCCACGCACATGCGCCATTGCCCTGTCTTCTTCCAAACCAGGACTGGGTTGGTTAACCAGTCGGGATGGTAAACCTCCTTAATAAACCCAGCGGCCAAGAGTTTGGCAAGTTCCTCCTTGATGGCATCTTTTCGGTCTTGGGCGAAGCGGCGGAGTCGTTGTTTTATTGGTTTGGCGTCGTCTTTGACGTTTAATGAGTGCTCGATCACCTCCCTAGGAATACCCAGCATGTCAGACGATTTCCAAGCAAGAATATCTTTATTATTCTGGAGGAAGGTGACGAGCGCGCTTTCCTATTTGGGATCTAACTCCGCGCCTATTACAGCAGTTTTAGAAGGATCAGAGGGGTCAAGGGGGATTTTCTTCGTCTTGGCGTCGCCTTCTCCCGACTTGGCTAACTTTTTCGTGGGGATCTCACATTCTCCAGATGTCGATGCAGCTAGTCGGACTTCTTATTGGCCGCGTAGTCTCTCATGAGTTTGGGCCATGTCGCAGCTTTCCTTGTCGCAGGTGAAGGCTTGCATGATGTCGCTGCGCAGGGTGATAACTCCGTTGGGACCGTGCAACTTCATAATGAGATAAGTGTAGTGTGGTAGTGCCATGAATTTGGCAAGCGCAGGTCTTCCGATGATTGCATGGTAAGCCGCTTCGAAGTCGGCAACCTCAAAGGTAATGTTCTCCTTCCGAAAATTCTCCCGAACTCCGAAGGTGACTGGAAGGGTGATGTGTCCGAGTGGCGTAGATGACAGCCCCGGGATTACTCCATGGAAGGGGCTGAACTTGGCTTCAATTCTGCTCTTGGGATTTGCATCTCGTCCAGCGTCTTGGCGAAGAGGATGTTGAGGACGTTGCCGCCGTCGATGAGAACGCGCTTGAGCTTGATGTTACGAACCACCGGGTCTAGTACCAGGGGATACCACCCCGAGTGAACCACTTGGTCAGGGTGATCCGAGCGGTTAAACGTGATAGCCACCTCCGACCATCATAGGTAGTGTGGGACTTCGGGTTGTGCCACGTTGACTTCTCTGTCGGTCAACTTTTGCTTCCTCTTGGACTCGTACACCAGCGGTCCCCCGAAGATGTGGTTTAGCTCACCCATGGGATCTTGGAAAGGCTCTGAGCTGCCAACCAGGTCGTTCCTCTTGGTTCCTGATGTGTCGGCTTCATCCATCGGCTTCTGGCATAGTTGAGCTGCGTACTGCTCAGCGAACTGCTTGTAGATGAAACAATCCTTGGCCGCGTGCTTGTGATTTGGGTGATGCGTGCATTGGGCGTTCATGATCTTGTCGTAGGCGGTGACTCGGGAACGTTGTTGTTGGTAGTTCACCGTTGTGGCGACCAGATCTTTGGGCTTACGCTTGCAATCTTTTTGGCCGTTGTTGTTGTTGTTGCCGTTGTCCTTCTTAGTACGCCAGCTGCTTCCGGATGGCTTGTCGTCCCTCTTGTCGTGCCTGTCTTGTCGTGAGGCTTTGATTGCATCGTCAGATTTCGTGTAGGAGTTTGCCGTCTCGAACATCTGCTTGACTGTCTTCGGTGGCTTGCGCCCAAATTTGCCGATCAGCAACTCGTCGCGGACGCCTTTCTGGAACGCGGCTATAATGACGTCGTCGGTGATGTTGGGGATCTTGTTCCGCTTTTCCAAAAAGCGTCGGATGTAGTCCTTCAGCGACTCGTCTGGCTTCTGGATGACGTTGTAGAGATCGAAGTGGTTCCCGGGCCTTTCGAAAGTACCCTGGAAGTTGGTGATGAAGTGGTCCCGAAGCTCGCTCCACGAGTCGATTGAGCCTCTTGGCAAACTCGTGAGCCAGTTCCTGGCTGAGTCGGCGAGAGTGACGGGCAGGTAGTTTGCCATGGCCTTGTTGTCTCCTCCTGCTGCGCGGATGGCGAGGGTGTATACGGTCAACCATGACTCGGGGTCATTTTTGCCATCGTACTTGTCGATCCCAGTGGGCTTGAAACCACTCGGCCAACCCACTCGACGCAGGTCCTGAGTGAACGCGGGCACTCCATCGTTGTAGTTGTCAGGTGATATCCTTCGGTCTTCATGAGAGCGCCTATTGCGCTCCCAGTAGCGTCAATCGAGTACCTCCCGCAAGTCACTCGGCGGGGGTCTCCGTGGGCTGCTTTGATAATTGGAGTTGTAGCTGCGACGAATCTGATCGTGGATGGGTGTTCGACCGTGACCTCTCTCATGAGAGTCGGCCGATTGTTCTCGATGCTTCCATACTGTGTCGTGGCGAGGCTCTTTGGACTTGATGGGTGTCTTGCTTTACTCGGGCCTCTTGTAGTCTTTGGATCGTAGCGGTGGCAGACGGCTTCTTTCCAGTGTTTCGGCGATGGACTTAGTAGGTCTCCGCGCGGAACTAGAGGGAGGGCCGTTGGCCGTAGCTGCGACAATGGTCTTGATCTTGTCGAAAAGTGGCGTTACCGCAACGGGTGCCGCTTCAATGACGATGTCGATGAGGGTGAGGGCAGCGACAACGTTTTGTTGAGGCGTCTGGAAAATGTTGGCGTTGTCGACTCGTGTCTGCAATATGGCCTCGCGGGCGGAGTGCTCAGTCGCCCTCAGGTCTCGTTTCCTCTTGTCAGCTTCTTCTTTCTTCTTGAGCTCCTCCTCCTTGCGCTTGTTCTCCTCCTCCACGTGCTTGCGCTCTTGCTCAAGCTTGGCTCATTCCTCCTCCGCAATCCTCCAGGCCATAGCCAAGTCGGTCTCGGCTACTTCGGCCATGAGGACGTCGAGGAGTGCCGGATCGTAGTAATCTTTTTCTAAGTCGGAACTATTGATGTTGTTCGTGGAGATGTCGTAGAGGTCGTCGAAGTTGGTGGAGCTGAGGTGTTCGTTGAGGTCCGTAGACGAGTACGACTCGAGTCGTTTGAGTATGACCGCAATTTCCCTCGCGCTGGGGACGCAGCATGAAGATGATGAAGAAGATTCTCCCGATTGGATCGAATCCAACTCGGAAGACAGAAGGTTGTGGTAGATCTTAGCGTCGTCCGGTAACCCGAGCGACGCCAAGGGGTTTCCTCCTCCTAACTGGTTCGAATCCGAGTCAAGGAGAGAGAGCTTACCGAATTCGTCGATGATGAAGTTGAGGCTCCCGAAGCGAAACGCCTGCCCAGGGGCGAAGGCGAAGTCGTCGAAGCCTGATGAAGATCCCATCGCGCTTGTCGGCGAGATGAAGAGGAAAACTTGACGCAGAGCCCCTACCTGACGCGCCAACTGTCAAAACTTGGTTTCGGCAATAAGAATCTGGGGGTAGCAGTCAAGCACCAAACGTGATGGGTTAGTGTGCAAAAGGAATTTAGACAGGTTCAGGCCCTCTCTTCGAGAGGTAATACCCTACTCCTGTTTCGGGGATTCGATCCGCCGAGTAGTTTATTGATCTCTTGATCTCTTTCAATATGTGCTCTCGTGAGTTTCATATGCTTGTGCTCTATTCGCTATACGTGTCTCCTGCCCCTCAAAGGACCCCCTACCCTCCTTATATAGTCCCGGAGGGTGGGTTTACAAGTCGGAGACCCTATCATACTCTATGTCGGACTCCTCAATCTTACCAACTTTGGACTATGAGCTGTTACCTTATCTCAATGGTAACGTAACACCCAAGTCTCAAGCCAGTTTACATAATCATAAGTCATAACCTATCCCCTATGGTAAGTCGGATAAGCTAGCTGTGAGGGTATCCGGTACCCATAATCTCCACACCCTTCGTCCCCCTCCCGTCGAAGTCTGTGGCTGCCACGTCGGCGCCACGCGAGCGCCGACTGCCTCCCTCCCTCCATCCGCCTAGTCCGCGTAGACCAAGCCGTTGACGGGCGGGTCCCATCTTAGTGCCGCGCGGTGGACCTCGGTCCACCGGTCCGTCCGCCCGCGTGGGCTGCGCCCCGCCTCGGCCCACTCGGCCTCCTAACCTCTCCGGCCCAGTCCGCTCCCCCGGCCTTGGGCCGTCCTTCCCGCGCGCCGGCCCGCTCGCTCGGCCACGCCCGCGCTCACCCGTTGGGCCGCGCCACTCGGCCTTGGGCCTTCTCTCCCGCGCGCCGGCCCGTGTTGCCTGGTCGCGTCCGAATCGGCCTTGGGCCGAATCCATTCAATAAAAGTCCAATTCAAGTCCCACCTTCTTTTTATTTTTCAAAGGAATTAATAATTCCTTTTCCTTTAGACAGAAAATCATTTAATCTTAGGAAATTCATATCTTCTCAATCGTTCGTCCGATTGACTCCGTTCAACTTCCAAAATTCCTCAAAAATCGAGATCTATCTAATGGCACACTTAGTGGTCATTAATAGGGCTTCCTTTTTATCATTGTGTTGAGTCGCCTCGTTTCACGTGTAACTTTGGAGCCAGAAGACTCGCAGTGCGCGGATTTCGAGGAGGAAGCTCAAGATCTCGAGCAAGGTAAGTCACCTTGATCAATTGAACCTATAATTTGAAATTAAGTATTTTGATTCCACAAACTATGCATTCTTTAGGTTACACTTGACACTTTGGCCTCGGTTTGTAATACAACCGGCAGGCCTTACCCACTTGCTGCATTTAACCTCCTTGATTATTGAATAACCTACACCCCTTTGTGGCCTTCAGGCCAGGCCAGGGAGCCTCTCGTGCCGACGTGCTTGACTTGAGGCTATCGGTGCAGCCGGTTTTGGTAAACGATTGGCAGGGAGCCTTTCGTGCCGACAAAATCAATCTATACATTCCACTGCTCCGGCCGGATGAGACGCACCTTCTCGTCCGTGTCGTTGAGAAGCACTCACTTAATTGTTTCCAAAAGTCTTAAACTAAAATCGAATGCGAAAATAACTGGCTCTCCCTTGAAGCTTGCATCAAACCCTTAATTTCCCTTGACTTGCTGAGTACTCCCGTACTCACCCTTGCTCTATATAAATAACACCCCCCAGTTCTTGAAGACGAGGAGATGGATCCTGCTGAAGAGGAGTTCTTCCAGGAGCAAGCAGACTACGAGCTGTAGTAGGGTTTCGGCCTTTCCCCAAGGCTTTGCTTGTGGCTTAGGGCTAGTCTCCGCCTTTCCGCTTCCGCCTCTTTGTAATGCTGTTGCGAACTCGGGGTCTGTCCGCAGTTCCAACCTTGATTGTAATTCTACTCTTAATAAAGAGACCGCTGTTGTTGTGATATTCTATCTTCCTGTTGTACCAGCACTGTTTCCTAGGACTGGTACAGGTATACAGGTTAATTTGGATCGCCTTACTCTGGCCGTCGTTTGGGGCTAGTTTGGGGCGTGACAAAAGATGGTTTCAGAGCGCAGCTTTGGCCTTAGGACGAAACCCGACGTTAGGTTGACCATAAGGATGCTAAGTTCTAAAAAGCTATTTGCAAAAAGCTAGGCTCTCTTCTTCTTCTTTTTCTTATTTTGTTTGCTAAAACTGGTTACTGACTTCTCCCTCTTTCAAAATTGTAGATGGCAGTCAACGCCACCCACAGTTCCCACGGCGTTGGTGAGGGTCACCACGTCGACCAACTGAGAGACCTCGCTGGCTTCCTTGGCTTCTCTCGTCCCGAGTACGCTGGGTACTTCGTGGACCATTACCCTCCCCGCTGTGAGCTGTCCATGTACCTTTACCCCCGCGGAGGTACACACGGCGCTGGCCTTCGCCCTCACCAGTTCAACTTAGCCTGCCCCACACTCCAGCTTGCATACCAGGCCCTCTCCTGGACCGCTCTGCGTCGCTTGGCCTATGACTACCATCGTCGCCTTACAGGTTTGGCCTTCCGGCTGATCCCGTAGCTCCCTCCTGGCCGTCCAGACAGCCGCTACCCTTGCCCTTACCGCGAGTCGCACCCTGCGCTGACTCGCATGGTGGAGCTCTCTGGCACCCAGGCCACTCAGCACGACCTTCTCCTTGAGGCTTACCGCTCTCTGGCTCGCCACTACGCCACGCTGGAGGCCCACCTTGCTGAGGAGGGTGTCACCTCCGTGGACACCGTCTCCTGGGACTCTGGTCGCCTTCGCCACTCCAGCCACTTGTCCTTCTACAGTTCTCGTGGCTCTGCTCGCACTCCTAGTGGCCCACGCTCCCCCAGCCCCTCCTACAACCCAGGCCACACCCCAGTCGTCAGCTGTCATGGGCTCCGACTGATCCGCACCACGCGGAAGAACGTTGTGGGCTCCTCCACCATGTTCCGTTTCGACTACCCAGCTCCTACTCCGCCAGCAGGCCGTCCTGCTGCCGCCCTCGACAGGTTCCGCCGGTCCCTTCGCGTGCACCGATCGACGTGTCCTCTTCAAATGAGCCGACCACTGGAGCTAGTCAGGCAGGAGAGCAGTAGAGTCCGTCTGCTGCAGGAGGAGTTCGTGTGCTAGACCTTTTGTACCGCCACCAACTCTTTTGGAGTCGTGGCGAGGCAGTGCGTGAGTGTGTTGTTGTGGGTGTTGTCTGGTAGTCTGGATCTCTGAGGTGGTGTGCGTACAGTCAAGCTCGACGCAGCTCTATGACTTGTCCACACCCATTGTATTAGGTGCTTTCCGAGTTGAGAAAAGTTTTATGACTAGTGTGTGCTTTCTATGCTCGTTTACTTTACTCCTTCCCTTTTAAGTTCTGTTCTATCTTCTTACCCCGCCCCTTTTCTGGGAGATTAGATGGCCGGTCGCCCCCGACGTGTGGCTCGTGCTCCCGCCCGTCTGGGTTACGAATCCAACAGGGAAGAACCAAAATCAGAACATGAGTCAGGAAATGAACCGGTTAATGCTCCAGCTCGGGCAGATCCTACAGCAGACCGTGCAAATCGTGCTCAGAACTTACCCCCACCTCCCCAGCTTCAGGCTGATTACCAACATATGATGGCAGTTCAAACTCAGATCTTGTAGGGCTTAGCCCAAGCCATTGCAGGCATTCAGCAGAATTTGCAGCCGCAGGCTCCGCACCCAGTGCCCTTCAATAATAACAACCACAGATCTAAGCTGAAAGACTTCCTAAGGTCCCGTCCCCCAGAATTCTCTCATACCATAGAGCCCGTAGAGGCTGACGATTGGCTAAAGGATGTCGAGAGAAAGCTCAACCTGGTGCGGTGCACCCCAGTAGAGAAGACCCTATTTGCTGCACATCAACTGAGAGGCTCTGCAGCTGACTGGTGGGAGAATTACTGTAATGCCCATCCGGACTCCACCAACATTGAGTGGACAGAGTTTGCCGAAGCCTTCTGTGCAGCTCATGTGCCCGAAAGCACCATTGACATGAAGAAAGAAGAATTCAATCGCTTGAAACAGGGAACAGGAAGTGTCAATGAGTACTTGAGTCGCTTTAACAAGTTGGCTCGGTATGCCCCCGAGGAAGTGGACTCTGATAAGAAGAAGATCAAGAAGTTCTTGAAGGGAATCGCAGTAGGCTTGAGAATCCAGTTGCTTGCCCATGACTTCCCCACTTTTCAGCATATGGTCAACAAGGTCTTGCTTCTGGATGATGCCAGAAAAGAGGCAACTGAGGAATACAAGAAGCGCAAGTCTACTCACCAAGCGCACCCACTCCGTGGAGCACCACGCCCTCGAGTTGGTCACCCCATGCAGTACCACCAACCTGCTCATCAAGTCAATCGCCAACTTGGCTTCACTCCCCGTCCATCGGTGCCTCGCCCAACTCTGTCGCCCCAGCAGCATGCCCCTAGTGGCAATACTGGTGTGAACAGTGTCACCTCCTTCAAGTCACCCACATGAATGGCGAATGTGCAGTGCTTCACTTGCAAACAAATGGGACATTACGCCAGACAGTGTCCTCGAAATCAGGGAAACTCTAACTCCGGACGCTCTGATGCTAGCTTCCCCAGGACCCCAACACCTGCTCAGTCCCACCCAGTCACTTAGGTGAGTGGACAAGGTTCTCGCGCCTCCAACAACTTTGGACGAGGTCGAGTGAACCACATTCAAGCTGAAACCGCCCAAGAGGCCCTCGATGTGGTGATGGGTATGTTCTTTGTTAACTCCATACCCGCACTCATTCTGTTCGATTCGGGAGCTTCCCATTCGTTCATATCGCAAGCTTTTGTGAAAACAAATGGTTGGAAAACCCAAAATTTACAAGTACCTATGGTAATACATTCCCCTGGAAAGGATATAAGGGCAGATAAACTATGCCCCAAGGTTGATCTAGTAATAGAAGGGGTTAGCTTCGCAGCCAAACCCATAGTCCTAGCCTCCCAAGGTATGGATGTCATCCTAGGGATGGATTGGTTGGCTAAGCACAAAGGATAAATAGATTGTGCTGACAGAACCATCACTCTGCAAGGACCCGGAGGAAGGCAAGTGCGTTTCACTCCTATTCCTTCCGGAATCCGATCAACTCTAAATAGTCTGCAAGCCACTCCTTTGGAAATGGTACCTATAGTCAACGAGTATCCCGATGTGTTTCCAGAAGAACTACCCGGTATGCCTCCTGTCGAAACTTGGTTTCGGCAATAAAAATCTGGGGGTAGCAGTCAAGCGCCAAACACAATGGGTTAATATGCAAAAGGAATTTAGACAGGTTCAGGCCCTCTCTTCGAAAGGTAATACCCTACTTCTGTTTCAGGGATTCAATCCGTCGGGTGATTTATTGATCTCTTGATCTCTCTTAATTTGTGCTCTCGTGAGTTTTTCCCGTGTGTAATCGTCTCTCTCCCTCAAGGCATGCCCTACCCTCCTTATATAGTCTCGGTGGGTAGGTTTACAAGCCGGAGACCCAAACACACTCTATGTCGGACTCCTCAATCTTACCAGCTTTGGACTATAAGCCGTTACCTTATCACCACGGTAACGTAATACCCAAGTCCTAAGCCAGTTTACATAATCATAAGTCATAACCTATCCCCTATGGTAAGTCGGATAAGCTAGCCATGAGGGTATCCGGTACCCATAATCTCCACAGTAGCCCCCGAGACCTTCACAGTCGATGAGATAATCTTGCCTCGAACCAGAATAACACACAGCCGAGTGATTCCTTAGCTGACTGCTTCTATCGTCGAGTGCCTCCATCACCTCTGCCTGAGTCTCCCAAGTGCTTTATCATCCAAAAAAGGTTGTGAAGGGCTGAAAACATCTCAAAAATTTCAAAAATAGATATTTAGGTGCATCGACTCATGCACCTAATTTGGTGTACCCCCGACTATGTGTTTAATTAAACAAACTAAGAATATAGTCAAGAACTATAATAATCATACTATCCTGAGTTAAATAAATGCCTAGCCTAAGCCAAAAGGAATCATAAAAAATCATATAACACATAACCTTATAATCAAGGCATAGTGTATAATGAATCCGAGTACTCGGCAAGCTCATGCTTATCCGAGTCGTTTTGCCCGAGTCATCTCGGAACAAACAACCCAGCCAATCCTCATGGATAGAAAATCTGAGTAAATAAACTCAAAATAAATTCATCAGTCATCTGAAAAATACGACCAAAATATTAAATAGCTCCAGCCATAACATTGGTCTTAATCAAAAAGAGCACACCAAGATGGCAAAAAAACATTGACATAATCATAAAATCAAATGTTTTGCGAAAAACCAAACAGCTCCTGCAACCTATGGAAAAGTTACCAGGACAGTTACAAAAAACTTTTACTGTTTGTCACCTTCCAAGTTGCATCGTACCAACCTTCAACAAGTTGTGTAACTGCTGTATGAAAGGATTTTAAAGGTATTGGGCAATAAGACACGCGCATATTGCCAGAGCAAATCTGCTTTAGTCCCTAGAGACACATGTCAAGCCACACCTGTAGTATGGGCCATAAGCTTCTCATGGGTCTCAGCCCAATCACGAGAAGACCTAGCGGTACCCTAAAATCTATGAAGCGCCATTGTCTTCCCCGCCGCTCCATCTTGCGAAAACTTCCCCTTTCACTCTCCTGTTCACAGGCTCTTCATAGAAACCTAGAACTCGGGCGCATCCAAATCCATCCATCCAGAAGCTCAAGCCCCATCAGGATTCCTCGTGCGCAACCAACTCCCGGCATTTCCCTCAAAAAATCCCCACTCCTAGCGCCAAATTCATCTTCCCCAATCTGCATCCATGGCTGAGGAGAGAAAAATCCCCTTTGACCAATGGGCTACCTCTGACGTGAAGGAATCGACCCTGCGGGAGATGGTGAAGGACGGAGTTCTTCCGGCCAAGGAGATCATCGGTTGGCGTCCGGCGTTCAACGAAGAATTCCCGACCCCAAACACCGGTGAGATCGTTGTCTTCACCCACTTCTTCTACTGCGGGTTTGGTCTTTCGACTTGCGAATTTTTTCGGGGCCTCCTGGAGTACTACGATCTTCAAATTTATCACTTGAACCCGAATTCAATTCTGTATATCGCCATCTTCATCCATGTATGTGAAGCCTTCTTAGGCATTCATCCGCATTTCAATCTTTTCCGCCGCATGTTTTCTCTTAAGGCTCACCCAACCAAAGACAACCCCTGTGTTGTGGGTGGAGCCGGCTTTCAACTCCGCGTGACTCTCCGCAAAGATTACTTTCCTCTTCCTTTGAAATCCTCCAACAAGGGCTGGCACGTAAATTGGTTCTACATCTCGAACCCAGCCCCAGTTTGCCCGACTTCATCAGCCTCCCACCTATCCAACGGGCCAACTGGAACACCATGCCAGAAAACCAAGACTAGATAGAAGCGAACAACCTCTTGACTATAATCCTTGAGCTGAAGAATAAAGGCCTCCAAGGAGAGCAGATCACGCGGCATTTCATCAAGTGCCGACTGGCTCCTATCAAGGAAAGGTCTAAGCCAGCTTTCAAGTATGAAAGCCGGAGTGATCCCAACCGGGAAGACCGCGAATCTCTGAACTTCCAGGTTTTGTGCGCTCGCATGTACAAGATCTTCTCATCTGGAATCGTAGTGGAGTACAGCCATAAGCTCCCGGTTGCTCCCTTCAGTCTTCTTCAACCACCTCCTCTGGTAGGTAGACTCTGCAACTCGTATCATTCTTCAATTTGTTTGTGTTCTTCAATGTGTCTTAATAGTACCGGTTGTAGGCAAACGCTCTGATCATCTCTAGGCCGTACAAAGTCTTCCACGAAGATGCACCTGCTCAGCCAACTATCAAGAAGCCAGCAGGCGGCCCAAAAATCAAACCACAGACCTAAAACAAGAGAACCGCTGCCGAAGAGGAAACCAGCAAATGGGCTAGCAAGAGAAGGCTAGTCGTAGATGACTCGGACGAAGATACTGAAGAAATTCAGACTCCGAAGACGAACATAACTTCTCCGAGGCCATCCACACGATCTGCTCCAAAGATCAGGAAGTCCAACAGGTATCTCTTTGCTCATCCAAATTTATCTTCTCGTTGAAAATATACTTGTCTTCACTATCTTCATATTCTCCTGCAGAAAACCCTAGGATATATATCCCACCGGGCAGTCAGAAAAAACAAGCCAATCAGCAACACCTAAAAAGCCAAAGTCTGCTGAAGAAGGGTCTCAGGACCCTCTCCCGAGTGAGGACACCCCTGTGGAAGAGCCCCCGATTGCCAGCCAGGAAGTCCCGACTGAAAACCAGCCGGATGAAGACACACAGGGCTCGTGTGATCAAGAAACGCCGGTTGAGGACCCAGCTCCAAGGACAGGTACGCCTTAAATAGTCTTCAGACTCTTGTCTTGAGTATATTTCCGGTATCCATCTCATCTGTCATCCTTAGAGCAAGCGACCGAAGAGGAGGAGATTGTCCAACTGAAGTCTGCAGAAGACTCAGTTCCTCCTATAAAGATTGAATGGTGAGATGCTGAAGGCAAGAGGCAGGGCATTGTGTTGAACAAACAGAAAGAAATCGAAGAACGCGACATGCTCATTGCCAGCCTCAGCGAAGCAACTCGGCTGATGAATGTATGTACAAATCTTCTCATATCTTGACCATATAACTTTGTGTAATTGACTGACTCTATCTTTGTAATGCAGAGAATACATTGCCGCTCAATGGCTAACTCAGACACCCTCGAGAAGCTGGTGCCTCACGTCAACTCTCTGGAAAATATTCAACAAGATCTCAAGAAAACCAGAGAAGAAGCAGTGGTTCGAGAGGTCATCTTGAGGGAGGAAATCAATAAGCTTCAAGATATGAACCTAGAACTTCGTGGTTCAATTGGAGGTAAGAGAACTTAACCTATCTTGCTCTTGTATAATCTGTTTGATTCTGATAATTCCAAGTCTTCATGCTATAGCCAATGCATCTGAGATCGACTCCCTCAAGGCTCAATTGAAGAAGGCTGAAACTGACAATGCCAAGCTTGAGTCTGACATGAACAAGGCCTTGGAAGAAATTGAAGGTAACCCCCGACACTTGTACTTCTCGATCTGATCTTGGTTATTCATGCAATCTGAATCATATCAAACTTGTAGCTAATAAAGTAAAATCCCAAGCTCAATTTGAAGTCTTCGCCGAAAAAGTCCAGAGGGCCGAAAGAGTTAGAGATGACATCACCAACGCAGCCACGCCAATACTATTGGTGCTCTACGAAAACGGCCTCGGGACAAGTTCTTTGGACGCAGTTGAAGTTTTTGATAAGCTCAGGATAGCACCGAAGAAGTATATAAAAAATATTACGGATGCTGCTGTTATGAGTGCTAGTCAAACCTTGGCCATGACGAAGTCGCTCTATCCTCGGGTAGACATAAACTCCATAGGAGAAGGCTTCGCTGATGGTACCACCGATGAGCAAGCCTTAGAGCTAATTAATGAAGCACAAGAGACGGCCAAAAAGATTGCTACTGACGTGGTAGAAAATTTTCAAGGGTAGATTAGCTATTGTAAACATTGTAGAGATATGACTTGTAATTTCTCAATTTATTTATGCTCACGCCCTAATCCGAGTCTTCGCATGTAAATTCTTAAAAATTTTCGTCTGACTATCACCAAGCCTAGGCTCGATTAGGCCATCAAAAAATTTTCAGTCCTTACTTGCTGAACTCAAACCAGAACAGTAAACAATGATAAACTAAGTATGAACAAGTCATTACTGATAAAAAGAACATCATATTTTATTGATATGTGTAGCCCTTGACTGACAACTCAAGAAGTCATCTTACTTGAAGTCGACAGTTCAGAAGAGCATGATACAATAAGTCTAAGTATAATATCGACGAAGGTGCTCAATATTCCAGTAATTCTCCACCAGGGTTCCATCTTCACGCTTCAAGCGATACGCTCCTGGCCGAGTGACCTCAGCGATTATGTAAGGGCCTTCCCATAGCGGAGATAACTTGTGTCTGTCTTTTGTAGTCTGAATTTTCCATAGAACCATGTCACCAATGAAAGCTCGTGACCGAACATTGCGATTATGATAACACCGAAGTCCTTGAAGATATCTTGCCGATTGAACCAATGCAGCCTCACGAGCCTCTTCCAGTCGGGTCAAGTCATCAACTCTGTCTTGATCATAGCGTTCGTCATTGAAACTGTGAACTCGAAGAGATTATGGGTACCGGATACCCTCACGACTAGCTTATCCGACTTACCATAGGGGATAGGTTATGACTTATGATTATGGAAACTGGCTTAGGACTTGGGTATTACGTTACCGTGGTGATAAAGTAACGGCCTATAGTCCAAAGTTGGTAAGATTGAAGAGTCCGACATAGAGTGTGTTTGGATCTCTGGCTTGTAAACCTACCCTCCGAGACTATATAAGGAGGGTAAGGTGTCCCGAAAAACTCATGAGAGCACAGATTGAAAGAGATCAAGAGATCAATAAATCACTCGGCGGATCGAATCCCCAAAACAGGAGTAGGGTATTACCTCTCGAAGAGAGGGCCTGAACCTGTCTAAATTCCTTTTGCATACTAACCCATCGTGTTTGGTGCTTGACTGCGACCCCCAGATTCTTATTGCCGAAACCAAGTTTCAACAAATATCGAGGCTCCCTTCAAATTTAAAATGATTAACTGGGTAAAATTTTGATTTACAAAATCCTTGGAAAAACCCGACACTTGGGTCGGTGCCTTGAAAATAAATTGAGTTTCTAAAACTCGCGGTGTGGGAGACGTACTGGAGGTACGGTCTGCCCGTTCTCGCCTTAAGGACCGATTCCTTGGGAATTACATCCAAACATATGTCGAGTACGACCACATGGGTGAAATGGGACACCCCTGGCTGAGTAACTAGCTAGGCCAGGGAAATCTTGATGCCAAGGGACAAGTGGATTCGCCGAGGTGGTGTCGGGGAGGACCCCTAGGCTTCCTGGCACAGTATGGTCTGGGATCTAACCTGGTGTTGGTCCATGGGACCCCTTCCATTGGCATAAGATGACCCTGAGTTGGCTTTCGAAATGTCTTGTCGTGAAAGCCTCAAAGTCACCAGACGTGGCTGTTCTGCACGGGCTGGGTGACCCGGGTTAGTAACGTCTTGTGGGTAAAGTGTACCCCCTCTGCAGAGGTTAACAACTGTTCAAACAGCCATGCCCACGGTCATGGGCGGATGTGAGGTGATTCCTTAGCGTAGTTTTGTTGACTACTTTGTGAACTGCTGTGGGTGTGAGAAACCTATTCAGTGCTTGACTTGTGGCTGTTGGTAAAGCCGATGTCGGTAAACGATTGGCAGGGAGCCTCTCGTGCCGACATGCTTGACTTGTGGCTGTTGGTACAGCCGGTGTCGGTGAACAATTGGCAGGGAGCCTCTCGTGCCGACGTGCTTGACTTGAGGCTGTCGGTGTAGCCGGTTTTGGTAAACGATTGGCAAGGAGCCTTTCGTGCCGACAAAATCAATCTATACATTCCACTGCTCCGGCCGGATGAGACGCACCTTCTCGTCCGTGTCGTTGAGAAGCACTCACTTAATTGTTTCCGAAAGTCTTAAACTAAAATCGAATGCGAAAATAACTGGCTCTCCCTTGAAGCTTGCATCAAACCCTTAATTTCCCTTGACTTGCTGAGTACTCCCATACTCACCCTTGCTCTATATAAATAACCCCTCCCCCCCCAGTTCTCGAAGACGAGGAGATGGATCCTGCTGAAGAGGAGTTCTTTCAGGAGCAAGCAGACTACGAGCTGTAGTAGAGTTTCGACCTTTCCCCAAGGCTTTGTTTGTGGCTTAGGGCTAGTCTCCGCCTTTCCGCTTCCGTCTCTTTGTAATGCTGTTGCAAACTCGGGGTCTGTCCGTAGTTCCAACATTGATTGTAATTCTACTCTTAATAAAGAGACCGCTGTTGTTGTGATATTCTATCTTCTTGTTGTACCAGCACTGTTTCCTGGGACTGGTACAGGTATACAGGTTAATTTGGATCGCCTTACTCTCGCCGCCGTTCGGGGCTAGTTTGGGGCGTGACAGATAAGTAGGTAGATATAGGGCAAGAGAGCGAAGGAGAGAGAGAGAGGGGGTGAAATTATGAAGAGAGGAGTGAATAGAGATGGATTTCAAATTCAAAATTTGAAATCGCAGGTTCTTGCAAGGTGAAAAGGTAGAGGATTTGCGTGTCGATTTGAATCTTTGGACAGGTTATGGAGTTTGACGTAATCGCGATAATTTGGTAGAGATTTAGGAGAGAGATTCGATTGCGGAGATTCGAATTCCGAGGATCGTTTTTAGTGAATCAAGGGAAGAGTTTAGGATTTATGAGGTGAATGCTTGGACTGAGTTGAATCCAAGGATTTGACGAAATTTGCGGTTAGGGTTTTAGGAGCGAAATCCGAATACAAAGGTTTGAACTTTGAGACTAGTTTCGAATGAAAACTTTGAGAGGTCCAGTTAGAGATTCGGATTTGTCGAATTTGAGATTTGAAATCGTGGGAACTTCACAGGGAGGAATCAAGAATGATTTGAGCGCAGACTCAAATATTAATTGGAATTATTTGAAGGGAGATTTCTCGGTAGAGGTTTAGGAAGGAAATTTGAATATGAAGATTCAAATTCTGAGATTATTTTGGAGCGGAAAATTTTTAAGGAGGCGATTTGACATTAGGGAATTGAGACAAAGGAAGGATTTAAATTGAGATCTACGGCACAACTTAGACTCGACATTCAAAGAACAGAAATTTTCGCATATAGGATTTTCTTAAATTAGCGTTTTAACGCCATGCGAAAATTGGGGCATTACAATTGCATGTGCAGACGTAGTACCTACTCTGTGTCCCAAAATATAAGAGATTTTGGATGGATGTGATACATTCTAGTACTACAAAACTAAACAAAAGTCTGTCTAATTCATAATACTAGAATATGTCACATTCACTTAAAATCTTTTATATTTTGGGACGGAGGATATATCGTATAGTGACTAGTGAGACTTTACTCTTAAGTGCATTGTTTGTTTTTCCCTTTTTTCTTTTTCAGGCCTGCGAGCGATCGGGTGTGGGTTTCCTGTGTCATTTACTTTGGCCATAGTCATCAACCTCGCCCTCAGTTATTCTACTCAACCGATATAAAGTTTTGCCTCCTCGACGTTTTCGCGTTTTAGTTATAACTTCATTAAACTCATGTATTGCTATGGGAATTTTGTATATAATATTAATAGAAATAACATGTAAGATAACTAAGCTTTATATATTTTTTATCTATGATTGACTATTGCAAAAAATATAAATAATTAAGATGATGTGCTTTATAACAATTTAAATCATATATGGATTGATTGTTAAAAACAAAACTAAGGTGATGTTGCTGCAATGAGAGAAGAAAAAGAAAAAGATAATATAAATTAATCATCTAATTAAAGACAAAACAAAGAAGAGATGATTTTATAAAAGAAAAAAAAGAGAAAGATAATTTGGATCATAGATCAATCTTCAAGGGCTAGAGACAATTGAGATGATATAGTTTAACGAGAGAAGAGAAAAATAACATTAACTACGCTTAATTGGAATGGACTTTATAAATATATGGGATAGGATTACTTTATACTGACATGTACGGTCCTACAGACATGTTGTGCCTTTGATGTGATTCAATTCGAGTTATCATACCTGGACTAATCTTTGAGGGAACATGCCTTTAAACGAAGAGATATATTTAGCCTTTGTATTCTGATGTGTTGATTAATTTGTTAGTCTCTTATACCATTTTGTTTTGAATGGAGGACAAACATATTAACTTATATTCATACTATTTCAAATGCGCAGGGATGGATGCCTTCCCTTTTGCTTTCCATCTATATTAAAAACATTCACAAGAGTAAGCATGGGAGTGACTCTGAAACATTTGATACTGAAGGGAGGTATGTGCGCTTATAACTGTTAACTCCCTCTCTTTATCTAGAGATATTGCAGTTTTTATGTCCATACTTGTAAGAAGGCAATGATGATATATAGTGTCGGTGAATCTGTCACCTTACTAACTTCGCAACACATTTTTATCAACTAATTGATGTGCTTTAATATCTTACAATATTACAGTTTTATATATTATCATATCTCTGAACACAAGTTTTACTATGGAAAGAGATATATGGGGATAAAGTCGTTCTAAATTATGATGAGAATATTTATTTAATACATCATAATTCGTTTGTCCCAAAAAATATTACACATACAATTCATTTTTTTATCCGGTAGCAAAATTCATGGACATATTTAGCTAGCAGTTTCAAATTTCTCACCGGTTTATGCTCTTACTAGGTTTGATCCATCGAAATTCGACGCGATATTCAGCAAGTATGGCCGGACTCAGCCAAATGCTTTAACAAAAAACGAGCTGAACACGATGCTTAAAGCAAACCGCACTCTATATGATTTCTTTGGCTGGTGAGCGGCAGATGAATTAGCGGAGTATCATTTGTCTCCTTTTTTCAGTTACAACTTTGACAATTTTTCGCTATTGCTTTGTCGTCAGGGGTGCTAGCTCCCTTGAATGGAAGCTGCTGTACAGCGTCGCCAAGGATAAAGATGATCTGTTGCAGCGAGATGCTGTTAGAGGCGTCTTCGACGGTAGCCTGTTTGAGCGACTTCAGGACAGCAAGAAATCCTCCTGAATGTGCCAAGCTTTACGAGCAATACAACATCTGCAATTAAAAAGCCTTTGCATTGTGTGATTTAAATAAAAAAAATGTTACTGCACCACAATATCAGTACAGTATCTTACAGCTAGTGTGTAATCACCATCACGACCTTTCGCATTACAATTTCTTTTGTTTTATGTGCGCGTGTATTTGTTCATTGTCAAACTAAAGTCAAATTTAGTTATCAGATGAAGGGCCTAGAGATAGAATTGGTCTCTGCATGCCGTGATCCGTGCGTATCCCCTGTTCCAACGCATGGAAAGTTATCAGATGAGATTCGACGCCGGTATCATGATTCATATTGGATTAATTCCTCTATCATAACAACCGATCTTGTACCTAGCCAGATGACCTCATGAACGGCGAATCCATCAGCCGGTAATCCCATGGCCGCCGACTCATCAGCCGGTGATCTCGACCGGATCAGTGACCTCCCCGACGATCTGCTGCACCTCATCCTCTGCTACGTGAGCAGCGACGCAGCCGAGGTGACGCGCACGTCCGTGCTCTCGCGGCGATGGCGGCGCGTCTGGATTCATGCCCAGAAACTCTGCTTCGACGATCGGCAATCGAGAAGGTTAGCCAACTTGTGTGGTTTCGTGACGCCGGAGCAGGTCAACGAGTGGCTCAGCTACGCCGTGCAGCGCGTCGTCAAAACTTTCTGGCTCAATGCCTGGGATTCGACGCCGATCGGTGCGTGGTGGCGTAGGGCTGAGACCGACCATGGCCACCAGCTGCCAACCGTCGAGTTGCCCAGCCATCATCCTGAACCTGTCGTCCTACCCCTTCCGGCTCAAACTCCCGGCGTCCCCGGCGGCAAGGTACGAAGCGCTGACAGATCTGAGCCTCAGCTCCGGCGTGGTTCGGCGAGGACGAGGCCGTCGCCGGCCGCCGCACCCTCACCGACTTCGTCTCGTCCTGCTGCCCTCGTCTGCGTAAGCTGGAGATCGTCGATCCGATGCGGTTGCCCCAGCTGGAGCTGCGTGCCGAGGCGCTCGAGGAGCTTGTCGTTGCATCCACGCGAGATATGCAGACGATCGACGTGACGGCATCCAACCTGCGCATCTTCGAACTCCACTACTTCAAAAGCATGATGACATCAGTGACGAGCTATGGGGAAAGCATCGACTTGGTTGGTCAGGATCGCGGCACCGAAACTGAAGGAAATCGCCATAAACAACTCCACCCTGGAGATCGAGGACAACCTGGACCTGCGGATACACGGCCTGACAAGCGTTCGCCGTATCAGCAACCTCACTCTAGCGATGCATGGACATTACTGCTGCAACACTGACTACGGCTTATGGCTCCTAAACAACTGCCCTAACGTCGAGCACATCGATTTGAACCTTCGACACGAGATGCTCGCCACTCATGAGATCGATGTCTGACGGACAATGGAGCACCTCGACTTCACAAGGCTAGGAGCATGGTCGTCCACACATCTCGATTGGAGGATCAATATTTGGTCACAAGTGTATGGTCGTTGCTACTGATGTGCCCTGGTCTAATATCATTTCGCATCTATTTGGGAGGGTGGGGGTGAGCTAATTTCACTTCTAGTAAATTATTTAATTAGCACTATATAATAGCTCTATATATGCAAATTAAACTGCACCCCTCAAACACACCGGTAACCGATCTGTACTGACGTTTTCTCTACTTTTCTTTATTCTCTATCTACAGAGATCGATCATCCAAGGACCAAGATACACGGACGGACAATCGTAATATATCGTTGGCATTTCTGGAAGAGGTAACATTAACTTGCTAATTCACAGGAACAGATGGGGAGATGGACCTCGTGAGTTTGTTATTCGGAAGGTCGAGTTCAATCAAGAGCATGACTGTAAGTACCCCTGAAAAGGAGATATCTGATAGCTGTTCGGGAAACTTTTTGGTAGATTCTGACGACGACTATCCTTATCACCGACTTCTGAAAATTGCTCCACTAACTGACCACGGTCGTTGGCATTACAAGAGATTTGTATATACTTGGACGCGATATGCAACAGAGGACGCACGAGCGGTGGATGCTGAAGTCAATTCTCCCAGTCCAAGAACAGTGAGGGCTGCGAATATTGGAAAAGAAAAGAAAGAGGAAAGCTAGCTAGGGTCATTCTTTTGATTTTGATTGTTTTAATTTGAATCCAAATTATATTAAACTTCCCTCCAAAATGATATTTAGGAAATTTCAAAATATTAAATAGAATTTGAATTTTCAAATATTCCTTATATCTTCATAGTGTATTTATTTATTGCTATAGATGCTGGTGCATTTTTTCTATAAATTTAATTAAAATTAAAAAAGTTTGACTTAGAACAAAACTAAAATGACTTGTACAATATGATATGAGAGTAATATACAACAAAGAATGAAATAAAACACACCATATGACCACAAAATACCCAGTAAACAAAACAAATTCTCCTTGCTTAATTTTTTAGTTGAGATTTCAAGTTCTTCCTACTTAATTATCTTAATTATCTAGTTGAGATTTAGGAAATTCCTTTTTGTTTTAAGTGGAACCTGCATTTCATGTGAGATAGCAGTCCGCGAAAATAAATGGACCTTCCAATGCGAAGCAGTCGTCCCGCTAGGTTTTGTTTGATGGATCAACCCATAAAACTCTCCTCCCTCGCATTTCACCATTTCTCGCATCAACAATCCAAGCATCACACCATCATCACGCCCGCCTCATTATCCCGTCTTTCCCTAAACCCTCGCATCCATCAGTCTAGCAAACCCTAGCTAGAATGAAGCTCGTTGCTTGGTACCCACCAGAGGAGCCAAGAGAAGATGGGCATCGGAAAGACTAGTTCGCTAACATGCATGAACTAGGCATCTCGCGAAAAAATTTTCGACCACGTAGCAACACAAACCAGGGTAGGATTAAGTTTTCGGGGGTGGGCGAGGGGGGTGCTAGGGAGGGGGAAATGGGGGATCGGGTTTATATGGATGTCCTGAGAGATGATGGATTGGCGGTGGGTGACGAACAAGAGCGGTGACGAGGCGGCAAGGTCGGCAGCGGGATGGTGGGGCAAACGAGGGAAAGAGGATGGGGAGGAGGCCGGGCGACAACACGGGGGATGGCGTCAGTGTTGATGACGGAGACAAAAATGAGGAAAAGGGGATGGAGAGGAGGCCGGGCGGCAACACGGGGGATGGCGGTGGAAAAAGAGCATATCAGAAAGAGCAGGTCAGGTTGCGGGTGATCTCGTCGGACAAAGAAATGTGACGACCTTAAATCAAGTCCTGTATGTGGCTGCCCGCATGATAATGTCCTCCTGCCTCTGCAAAACCATTCTATCCTAATTGATTTGTTGATTCGGTCGCTAATTAACTTCCTTGCACCAATGCAAAAAAAAAAATCCAATATTTTCTAGTGTATTGATATAGAGAAACACTTCCGCCGGAGCCGTCGTGAATTTCTCACTACTGAAGACATCACCCCGAGTCAGATTGAGAAGCATGCGAACCATGTGAGCCGATCAGCGGGTGAACATACTACTGCAGCGGCGGCATTAGTGGTATGCCTGTTACGCTAGACCAAACTGTGGCTTACCTGATTTCTACCAATTATTATTTGATGTTTGTTAACTTTGTTTCCCCACCAATTTTGAAGTGTATCGTCAAGGAGACTGAGCTCCTGTTTGAGTTTTTTTTTAAAAAAAAGGCAAAAGTTTTGCCTCGTATGTATTGATAGAGCAGGGGTTACAACTTATAATTGCAACGGCAAAAGTCCGAAAAGAGAGCATATCACGGGACTTCTCCCAAAATGTTAAACGCTCGCAGGCTGGACACCTTCTTTTTTTATTTTTGCAGTCACTGTAGCTAGGGGCTTGCTGCCATTTACAATCCAACCCTGTTTGAGTTTGTTGGATCGTGAATCTGACAAATATATAGATAGTGGAGAAAATGTTTCCTATGTACTGCAGCATTGCACGGCGGTGCGTGACTGGTGATCGGATCTACCTATGCGAATCCGTATGACTGTATTTGACCATCTACCATCTCGTGTAGCATTCCGATTTCAGACCACCCGCTCTTTCATATCGTGGATACTTTCTTGGAAAAAAAGTACGAATTACTTCCTAAACTATCATGATAATACGAATTACACCGTTAAATCATAAAATCGGACATTTAAAGTGATTTTAATCATACGTGACCAGAGATAGTTCGTCCGATATAAATAATTCAGGATTTAAAATATTCGATTTTATGATTTAAGAAATAATTTGTATCGTCGTCATAGTTTAGGAATGCAATTCGTAATTTTTCGTTATTTCTTCAACACAGCCATGAGGTTGGTGCGAGTGGTACGTGGAAAAGGGGCGAAAGTAAAGGAGTATCAGCTGAGGCGGAGCCGCGGAGTATTACGTGGATCTCGAAATCTCCGCATTTCGGTGGCTTCAGAATCCAAGATGACGGTATGAAAATTATTCGATTTGTTTAGATCGAATTACAGGCGCGAGCGTCACGCGCGCCTCGCCTTTCCACGGGCCAGCACGTGTGTACAATTGCAAGGCACGCCAGGAAGCGTTCCCATGCCCTCTATCCTGCAAGAGACGTTGACATGTACACAGTGCACGCTCACCCTGGACCAACGTAGAAAAGCGCAACTCTCGAGAAAGCTTGTAAAAATACAGGCAGTCGCTCTGCTTGTTCGGATCGCGTATTCTTGATTTCTGGTTGCAATTGTGTGCGAAGAGTGCTAATCGAATAATGGGAGTTGGGAGAAGTTTCTCTGATTCGCACCGGCTGGCTTGGGAGGATTCTGAAGGCACACGCAAGATCCGTTAGCAGGGCAATGTGAGCATTCAATCCATCGTGCACACGACAGTAGGGCAAAAAAAGAAAAAGCAGTCCTAGTACAAGCGAAGATCGCGTCTGACACTTTGATCACGATGTCACGCGAGGTCACGTTGCTGTGTGGCCTGTGGCATGTTGCAAATTGTCAAAACCTAACCAGGTGATAGATAGCACTCTCTCGCCGGGTTCAGGGATCACACACTAATCACGGTCATTCCTCTCATTTCCATGGTCATAAGATACGTGTAGTACTATGTTGCGGATCCTACTAACTACAGCACTGAAAATAACTTCACACCCTTGCAGCCCAAATTACAGTCATTCCACTCATTTCCATGGTCATAAGATACGTGCAGTACTCTGTTGCGGTTCCTACCAACTGCAGCACTGAAAGTAACTTTCAGACCCTTGCCGCCTATGGTTTACAGTCGCGCCAATTTTGTTCGTTCCGTTTCTAGGAGTAGCATGACTCAGCGTAAACCGTTGCCTTCCACGTGTGCCTGTATTTTTAGACACTGCCGGACTCTGCCCAGATGCGAAGGCGGAGGCGGAGGATTTCGGCGTGGTGACGCTGCCGTTCGCGAGCATCTTAATACGGTGTGGGGGCGTTCCTCCTAATGGCGACCCTACTACTTATTGCTCGCCTCCCCACTCGGCGCCTCCATCTCTCTTTGCGCCAAAGGTAATCCATCCATCCATCGAATCCTGCATCTTTTTGCCTGTGCCTTGTGTTGCAAAGCAGTCTTGGGATTCCTTCTGTTTGCATTGCCCTGAGAGTTCTAGTTCGATCCCCAACTAAGAGCGTTTCGTTTTCGTTTTCGTTCTGTTCGTTCGTTCTTTCGATCTGCAGATCCTACAAACTCGCCCCACGAATAACCATGGCGTCATCTTCATCGTCGCCGACGTCTGACCCGTCCTTGGAGACGGTAGCGCCGCACGCGGCTGTTACGGGGGAGCGGAAGCTCAACCCCAACCTGCAGGAGCAGCTTCCCAAGCCATGTAAGCGATTCTCTTTCTCCTTCACCTAGACGCTTAATTACTACCTGCAGGGATCGAAAAAACCCGTTCTTTCTATCTTTCTTCTTTTTTGTTTTATTCCATCTTTCTTTTTCTTTCTCGATCGTCTTGATGTCTTGGTCAGTGGTCACTGAACTACTGATAACCTGATAAGAGAGTGAGAGGCCGGAGTTGGCTGCAAAGCACGCGGTTCTGCGTGACGGCAGCTCGACACCAGTTGAGAGATCATCGTGAAGTACCAACAAAAAGAATACCTGAGAGCAGTAGCGCCGCTAGTGCTTTACTGTTACCACATATTGCCACAGAAAAATTACTACTGTACCACTAATTGCTCCTAACCTGAAGTTGTAACCGTGGCCAGCTCAAAACTGACTAAAACTGCTCCTGTTTTTTTTTTCTTGTTGTGCTCGCGTGCGCGCAGATCTCGCGAGGGCTCTCGCAGCGGTGGACCCGAGCCACCCGCAGGGGACCCGTGGGCGCGACGCCCGCGGCATGAGCGTGCTCCAGCAGCACGCGGCCTTCTTCGACCGCAACGGCGACGGCGTCATCCACCCCTGGGAAACCTTCCAAGGTGAGTGCGCGAGCGAGTGACTGATCCGCCCGTGTGTCTTGCTGTGAATGAACTCTCCACGTCGCGATCAGTCCATCTCTCTGCTGCTATCTGTGTCCCGCTTCGGATAGGCAGTCGTTTGTCTTCTAAAGTTGTAATTAATCTTGACGCAACGAAAGAGATTAAGAGATTTTAGGGTCGCGTGTCAAGTCAGAATTATGCTCTTCAATCAACGAACGATTGCTTGTGCAGATGTAGTATGAGACTTTGAGTACATGGTGTGTTTTGTAACTTTTGTTTTGTTTTTCACAGGGCTGAGAGCGATAGGTTGTAGGTATCCCGTGTCGATTGCTGGCGCCATACTCATCAACCTCGTCCTCAGCTATCCTACTCAACCGGTAAAGTTTGCCCTCTGTACTCCACGTGTTCCTTTTTAAAATACTTTTTACCAATATATATGCCGTGCCTTTGTTGTATTGCCAAACTGTGTGATCATATCTGGACTAATCTTCTCGATTATGAAGTAAAGAAATTGTATAATGACTCATCCTTTTTAAGGCGTTTGGAATTTTATATGTTGGTCTGAATGTTACACCACCTTCTTTTGTAAATGTGAAGAGGTGTCACTAAGCCTAGTGAAAATTGATTTGAACTGACTTTTGTAAGTGGGAAGAGATATCTATCTTCAGGCTTTGGATTTGATGTGTTTTTTATGGAGGGGCCACACATGTACAGATGAACTTATGTTTACTTTCTTTCAAATGCAGGGATGGATGCCTTCTCCTCTGTTTTCCATCCATATAAAGAACATTCACAAGGGTAAGCATGGGAGTGACTCTGAAGCATATGATACTGAAGGGAGGTATGTAACTTTGTATGCAGAACTGTTAAGCTCCTCTCTTTATCTAGAAATTATTAGTTTTTATATATATAGTTTCAAATTTCTCACAAGTTTATGCTTTATTAGGTTTGATCCATCAAAATTCGACGCTATATTCAGCAAGTATGGCAGAACTCATCCAAATGCTTTGACAAAAGATGAGCTGAACTCGATGATTAAAGCAAACCGCAATATGTATGATTTCATTGGCTGGTAAGCGGATGATTGAATTAGCAGTATCGTTCGCCATCATTTTTTTTTCAGTTACAACTTCGCTAATTGGTTCTTCCTGCAAACCATCACAGGATTACTAGCGCTGGTGAATGGATGCTACTGTACAGCGTGGCCAAGGATAAAGAAGGGCTGTTGCAACGAGAAGCTGTTAGAGGCGCTTTCGATGGCAGCCTGTTTGAGAGACTTCAGGACAGCAAGAAATATGCCTGAATGTGGCAACTGGCAATGAACCGTGCTGCTCGAAGAAAGCGTTGACAGTAAAGAATCTAATAAGATTAGAAAAAAAGGTCTTTGCATTTGTGTAATTCAAATGATAAATGTTAATTACCCCATGACAGTATTTATGATGTTTGCAATCATCACCACCTCATGATATAGTCTTGTTATTTCTTTTTATATATCCATCTTACTACAAAATTATAATTCACTAAATCTTAAAACTCAACATGTAAAGATACCATATCATCATTCACTAATAATTATTGCATTCAAATATCATGCAAAAATGCTATATTATTTATGGGTTGGATAACTCGATTAGGTAAGAGATGACGCTCACGACCCGACTACAACCGTCCAAAGACGCTGCGTCTTAGGAACCGATACACCACCTCCAATAGTCATCATGAACTTGCGGTGCGCGACAACCCGACCACGAGGGCACTCGTTCTGCAAGCAATTGAAGAACAAGCAAGAACAAGTAGAACAAGCACTGAATTGCTAGATAAAGATGAAAGTTTTACTAAGAAATCACAATATTGTGAGGTTCCGAAGACAAACAAACGGACGGTTTAGCCAACACGCACGCTGCATGCAAGTAGCAAGTCATTAACTCTAATCAATAAAACCTAATTGTTCTTGGCGGCGGCTAAAGGTATAAGAAGAGGGGGAGAGTGTTGGGGTCGTGCTCTAACCCTAGGACGCGTCCCTACTGAACCCAACTTGATACACAACCCATTGGGCCTAATGAAGGTGACGCAGCACCTTTGACAGAAAAGAACTCGGTAGTAAAATGATGATTGTGGCCTCTCCAGAACAGATATGGATATGAGGCTGGATCCATTTGAAAGTAGACTTGATAAACTTTCCATGAAGTGCTTATACGCCCAAATCGGAGTTCGCATGAAGTCGTGGCGGTTGTCACAAGTTGTCGCTGTCTTGCAGTCCGAATCCAGCCCGCGTGAATCCTCTCCTCTTTTGATCCTCTCCATCATTCCTAAGTAAAACAAGAGTCCACGTGTCTCCGGGGTATAAGTAAGATAAACATGAACTCACCTTATAGTTGAGTTGACGTGCACGAGCACGGGTAATAAGACCATGAGGTTGTACTTGTGGAGACATGGATACATCCAATAGGCCCAATGGTTTGCGTCACCTTATTTGGGCCCAATGGGCTGTGTATCAAGTTGGGTCCACTAGGGACGTGTCCTAGGGTTAGAGCACGACCCCAACACCCTTGTGGTCGTTCTCTCCCTCTTCTTATACCTTTAGCCGCCGTCAAGAACAATTGGGTTTGTTGATTAGAGTTAGCGACTTGCTAATTGCATGTAGCGCGCGTGTTAGCTAAACCGCCCATCTGTTTGTGTTCGGAACCCCACTATATTGTGATTTCTTAGTGAAACTTTCATCTTCATCTAGCAATTCAGTGCTTGTTCTACTTGTTCTTGCTTGTTCTTCGATTGCTTGCAGGACGAGTGCCCTTGTGGCTGGGTTGTCGCGCACTGTAAGTTCGTGACGACTATTGGAGGTGGTGTATCGGTTCCTAAGGCGCAACATCTTTGAACGGTTGTAGTTGGGCCGTGAATGTCGTCTCCTTCCCAATCGAGTTATCCAACCCTCTCATCGAAAGATCGGGCATCAAACCCTCATGGGTTCACATCACTATTTATCATATATCTTAGCTATTCTAAGTCGGTTATTCAATTTACTTGTATCGGTTAGATCTTTTCTAGGGTTTTACTGGTATCGGCTAAATTCTTTTGTCGATCTAGATTAGCTAAGGTATCTATCACCTTGAAATTCAGTCGAAGGCTTGATTGTCTAGATATTATGTTTTTTTTTCATACTTTGCGCTGTATCAGCCCTAGTTATGCTTAGAACCATTATCTCTGGTCTGCTTTCTGATTACCAATAAGGGTTTCATCGGGGTTTTAGCCGATAAATTATTTGGACGTTGCATTGGCTCACAAGGATTACATATAAGTTGGTTTTAGCCGATGACAACAAAAGTTTCATTGATTATCTAATTGTTTGGATTTAATGACATCAGACCTCCAGCCGATGCATGCTTTAACCTTCGGATCAGCGCTTATTCTATCATATCACTATTAGCCGATTGGTTTCTATTTCATTATATTATTGTTTTATTTTATTATCATCAGTCGATTGTCTTTATATCGTTATTTACATCAAGTGTCAGAATCTACATCAGATATATAGCCGATTGTTTAAAACCCTATCGATATCGGCTGGAATCGTTTCATCGGTTTGTCAGCCGGTCGGCTCTTTGATCTGCTGTTTATATATATTGTCAGTTGCAGGATCAAACTGAATGACACGCCTGTATCTAATCAATTTTAGGACCTGCACTGGAGCTAAGCAGATCTTCTAGGCTTCGTGTGCCACACGCAGGACCTACGTCAACATATCTTTTTATACGTTGGATCGGATAGATTTTGCATCAACACACATCTAATGGAACAAAGGAGCTGCACCTTTAGTTGTTTTTAAAGACGAGGGTGAGTGGTCCGACCCAGACCCACATGGCCACACCATATGCAAGACGCCATGGCTCAAAACATACTCCCTCCGTTTTGATTTATATGACGTTTTCAGACATGTTTGATTTTACCCTTTTGAATCCCGTTCCATTCCTGTATCGTTCACGTTGCTGCGCCATCGATGCCCTGGACGGTGAGGAGGAGCACGGTGCGGCGCAATTGTCTTCCTCGACACTAGCTCGCTCACCATCTCCTCGATGCCGCCTCGATGCTAGTTCACTTGCTGTCTCCCTCACGCCGTTGCTGGCCCCGCCTTCGCTTGGTGCCCCCGTATCGACCGTGGTGAAAATGTCGCCACGAAGAACTAGCGGCGGTCGAGGCGGTGGTGGCCAGGGCGTGCTTACGACTACAGGAGGAGGAACACGCGCTCTCCCAGGACAGGCTGTCAGTACGCTTCCAAGCGCCTCAAGGATGTCAAGGCCGCCTCCATTCTCGGGTACGACATCGGCTGCATCGCCTTGTAGCTCAGTGACGACACGCGCCACCACGACACATTACCACTACTCGGACTGGCCGATCATCACATTCCAGGCGACGCCGCGAGGATGTACCACCCATACGCGCATTCGCTTTGTGAGTGGTGCAAGCAGGAGTAGGACCACATGATGATCGCGGCGACGCACAGCCTGCAGGAACTTCACCATCTCAACCTCGGGGCCACCGCCGCCAACACGCACGATTTTTTCTCGACGACAGCGCAAGCAATGCAAGTGCAACAGTGGCATGGCCTCGGGGTGCGACAACGCCTCTCTCAAGCATAGCACCAGCTTAACTCTATCGTGTACAACGAGGACGGCGGCTACATCACATGATACCAATGAGCCCAGCGTCGGCCACTGCCACCACGGTGACGAGGAGCCATGAGCATAAGGCGGTTCAAGGTGGCCCGAGGAATCACGGCAGAGACATGCAAACGGCTTCGCGTCACGCCATCAGAGGCCATGGTTAGAGAAGGGAAAGATGGTAGAACATTGTTCACTCCATGTGGCATCATAAATTTTGACTCATTTAGTTTGGCTTGTGGCATCATACAAATCGAGATGGAGGGAGTATTTGCTAACTCGTGCTTATACCAAGTAATACCACCATGTTTAATTCCACCCACAAAATGGACACTTATCAATATAAACATCTTCGCCAGCATTTTAGAAAATACAGCACATCCGGACAATCAAATTTTGAGCAAGGGAAGACAAACGTGCTAGTAACAGCTATTTTGACCGTCAATAATTCAATAAAGCATGCCCGGCGAAAAAAAAAAGAGAGCATATCCATCAACTGTTCATGTCAGCAACGATCAGTTCATCCAAAATAAGCTTTACCTTAATTACCTAAGCAACAGCCCCTCAAACCTTCATCGAGTGCCCATATCGGCAGCAAATGGGTCAGCCAAAACAAAGTTTACCTAAATTAACTTCGACCAACAGCCCTGAAACCACTAGCCTAGGCCACAGCCAGTGTAATAGCAGTACCCTGGTCTCCTTAGTACATATATAAACTACCTACAGGTGTCATCCTGACAATTACAGGAACTATCAGTAGTCTTGCGTACAAGGACTCCATCATGATGTTGCTTTCCTTCAAGGTTGAAGATCTGCAAATTACGAACGGCTGAGAATGACAACAAGCCATCTAGATCAAGTGTCCTTTGGTAAACTAAGCAAGCACTGTTTTATAATTTCTTTATCAAATGATCATGAACAAGATTGATTCTTTTTTCCAGTTAAATGCAACAATCAACTAGCTAGATTGAGAAATTCATAAGGAATACGTGGCTGAGAGTGAAATGTTGTACTCTCCTGCCTTTTCTACCCCACAAGATTAAAGATCATTCTGCCCAATAGGAGAAATTCCAGAAACAAAAAAGTCAAAATTTTCAGAAACATGGGAATGACAACTCAACTTCAATACTTCCTAAAGGGATAGTCATCTTCACAAAATATATAAATTGTACTAATACATTATATCAAATGAAGTTATTTGCACATCTTGCAATATTAGGGCCGTTAGTTTACATAAATTCATCATCTAAATTAAAGACCTAAAAGTGCAACAAAAAAGCAGAATAGCAGATTACTGTATCAATCTTTATTTCATAAATTAATATTTAGCAACTAAAGAGAAAACAAAGTTAAAATACCTGTGCCCACATCATCAAACACCCAGGCACAATCTCTTGCAGAGAAAACGTATTTGCCTGGAGAGCATAGTTTCATTGTCAAGTCATGTACCTCATATAGAAACGAACAGAGGGAAACACACATGTAAATATCCAGACATAAAAAATCATATAACAGTATCAGAACCAAGGCCCAAATCCATATGCATTTACTATAAAAGCTTTATAGTAGTTGACAGGACGTATGCATACCTCTTGCAAACACCTCTACATCATCTGATACATTTAATCTCAGACTTATAGTGCACGTGGAACCTTTGCACATGCGGAATATACCAACCTGTAAATTGAAACAATTCAAATGATAAAGATGGTGGTTAAAAGGGGGAAAAAAGATCGAACAAGAGAAGAAAGCCTAAAAAAATTATAAGAGTGGTGAAAAGACTTGCTATAACCCAAAACCTACTCTGACCAAATTCAAATCAGCTCCTGCTAAGGTCACAGTGGGAGACATATCTTGTTGATCATAACAATTCTGGTAGCCACAATTGTGAAAAAGTTCATTACAAATGCCCAGAAGAGTTATGCACATCATCAAGTCAAAAAGGTGTGTGGTAGATGAAGCAAACAACAGGAACAAAACAAAGAAAGTTGGACAAATTCCTAACGATTCATATGGTCAAGTTGACATGGGTGATATGCTAAACGGATCCTTTCTCAAAGAAGGAATGAAGCCTCTTCATCTAGAAGTAAACAAGTATGATTGATCAGATATCAAAAATATAAATATTATTCTGCCACTGTAGAAAAAAATGTTTGATTTTGCTGATTACATTCAAACCAAGATATATGATGAAAAGAATGAAGTTGGCGAAACAATTGGAGCTGCTGAGTTGAGCAAAAATGTGAACCAATATGCAGACGATATACAAGACAAGAAGCCTAATGAAGAAGGTATGGTCATACCATAGAAAGGTGATCTTAAGAAGCCCGAGGTAAGCCTGAAGTAAATGCTGAAGCTTTAAATGATGGATACAAGGTTGTGGAACAAAAAAGGAAAGATAAACAAGTCAATGTTTGGGCAACCTAGGAGGACCTAGGGCTAGGGGGCCTTCCCAGTGAAAAGACAAGATAAAGCTGAAAGACTGACAAGGAGGAGAAATTTGAAACGTACTCCTAAACATTCCTCAAATTCCTTTCAAACTATATCAGATAGAGATACATGAGAAAAGCTAGATGTATGGGTGCTAAGATAAGAGAGAACTCTGGTGAGATTTCATCAAGTTATTGAAATCTTTTAAAAAACTCGAGCTCTGATGCAGAGAAGTTTATTCATGTGAGTTCACAAAAAAATAGTGCTCTAGGAAAATAAATCTAATTTGAAAGTTGCAGAAAGGTAGGAAGAGGAGTCAGGGCCTTTTAAATTGTAATACCCCCCAAATTACAGCGTAAAGAGTAAAAATAAAAATAGAAAAATGAAATTGTAAATTGACAGGTTCTTTATGGGATTGTAAGCATGCATGTACAAAAAGGAACAGCAGATCTCAGTCATAACAGCTCACTCAAACTCAAATCTGAGCTGCATTGGCTCCAACACCCTGATTTTCAAGACTAATTAATAGAACTTGGCACAAACCAATCAGGTTTAGATATTATTGACAAAATACGAATATAAGAGGAAAAATAAAGAATGCTTTCAAAGATTGGATTGAGGTTTAGCTGGAAAAATAAGTACTACTCACTCCGTCCCAAAATATAGCTACCTTTAGCTATAAATCTGGACAAAAGAACACATTTGACTTGGCTGTTGATGAAAGGTGATAACAACACAGAGTATTTTTGTAGGATAGCTAATGGTAGTAAAAAGAAAAACAATACCAAATCTAAAAATGGGGAGAAACTATTACTGGGGCAGAAACTCAGATAGAAATGCTACTGACTAATGACTTCTGTAAGGATTGTTAAGGCTAGCGCAGGCAATTTGATCCCAATATATTTAGCAGGCAGAGACTATCAAACATTCACAATGTTGAATTGGGTAGGCCTTTTAGTGAAGAAGAAATAAACAAAAAAACGCTCCAAAGAGTTTTATGACAATAAATTTGATGTTAGTGGGCTAGATGATGGGATAATTACCCTTCTAGACTTCTTCCAAAAGTTGGTCATGCTGAGCAAATAGCCGAATGCAACAAGGCGGACCCATCTGCTAAATTGTTTGTATGTACTTGTAATTGACATTGAGATTAGAGCCTTACATAGTTACATGAAATTGATAAGACAAACCTAAAATGCCTCTATTAACAGGAATAAAACAGATGGGACCATGCCCCAACATGAGACTCTACATGAAACCAAAAGAAGAAAGCAAATGAACATTCCTTGTCTAGTAATCTAGTGTTTGGAAAAATGATGTTTTAGCCCAAATAGGCAGGGTGGTTGAAACGCCATGTGTAATGCGACACTTAGTGCCAAATAACAAACCAGATAGGCACACATGTCCAGAGTTAGAAAGGTGTAAAGCAGTGCTGATCGTATAGATAAGATGGTACAGAAAATGCAAAATAATGGGTTGATTCCGCATTATTTGATGATGACGTAGCAATGTTGCAATATACCAAGGAGAATTCTCAGTCTTAAAAATGACTTGGAAAAATATAGATTCCAGAAAATGGTGATTCTGTTGTATATATGAGTACAGGTTTCAAAATAAATTGAGCTAAAGGTGAGGTGTTTGGGGGAAGATTTTATGCAAACATGTTCAATTGTTAATTAGGAAACTTACTTGTCAAGATGAAGTAAGCTGCAGTTAACATCGTATAAGTAAACTTACTTGTATGTCTACGCTGGAACCAATGCATCTTCCTTTGTCAAGATGATTCTCGCATATTTGCATAAGTTCATCCTCCAACTGATAGCAGCAACAACAGTAATAAATGTGTGAGTTAATGAAGGAGATCATAAACATGAAGTGTAATTTTTCTATCCACTTCAGTCACAAAATAACAAATCACCTTTACTGCTATTACTGTTAATAATAAATACCTCCACTGTTGTTGCAATGCACTTTCCATTAATGGATTGAATGATATCACCGGCTCTAACTCCTAATTTCTCAGCAGTTGATCCATAGGACACCTATAGTGCAATTTGTCATGTACAGTCAACAATATGTGATAAAAGAAAGTAAGGAACTGTTCAAGAAAATAAGAAACAGCAGACAATGTATACCTCTTTAACTATTAGACCTGAATCAACATTACATTTGCGGGAGATCTTCTCCACATGAATTGGATCTAGAAACTTCATGGCTGAAAGTTTCATCCCAATATGCAAGCGAGGGATGTAACTACACGTAATTATCATTTATTAGTATGTGTGAAACGCATTGGAGTCTGAAAAAGTGAAAGGCGTTCTGTATTAGTACGAGTGAGATAGACAAAATGAAGTCTTTTTGGGACGAAGGTAGTATTATACAACGAGTGCAACGAAAGAAACTTACCCAAACTTTTTCCACAAATCCAAGCAATGGAGTATAATAGAGGAAGGAATAAATCCGACTCCTGGAACATTAGCCATCCCCAAAACTTGTCCATTGAAGTTAATAATTGGTCCTCCAATGCCAGACTAAAATATTTAAATTATCGATATCAGAACCATAAGCAACAAAAGTTAATACTAATTTATGAGACAATCGCAGTGATATTTATACCTGACCAGTCATGGAACCAGTATACATATAGTAATGGCGTTCAAATATAGTTGGGCCCTTAAATTGGACATGCCCATGATTGATAGTCAAATTTAGATCCCCATCTCTACCAAGGGAAAATATGTCCTGGCCATATGTCACCTCACTACTGAAACTGGGAATCTTAGCACATGAGTCTACATCAACCTTAACCAGAGCAATGTTAAAGTGCCTGTCATAATGTAGCAAGGCTGCTGGTACAGTTGTCTCATCTTTATCCAGCAAGTGAGCACAAACCTAAAAATACAGATGCAAAAGGCACGCGTTACATTATTTTGAGAATAAATAGTAACATGACATAATCACAGTGTTTAACAGAAGTGTATTCTTTCCTTTACTTTCTAATGGAAGTGTTGTGCTCTGTGTGTGTGCTAGACATGTATCTATCTGTGTGTTCCTAGGCCCAAAAGGCCCATATACTCTTGTCTATGTGTATGTATATTTGAGATGAGAATCCAGTGGCTTCCAATAAAAAAATCTTCACTAGGTTGCTTAGGAAGGAATCTAACCGATAGGCTTCAACTGTAATAACAGTAAACTACAGATTTTATTACTTTGTATGTCAACTGACAAAGGGTCTAAACCACAGTTAGTTTGTATGTGAACTCACTGTGGCATCAGGTGAATACTCATCTGAACCTAACCACTGGTCCATTGACGAGTTCTTTGAGCAGATTAGACGTGCAGATGTAAGGACAGTGCCCACTTTACTCTCCTCATCCCAATTGATGAAAAAACCAGATGACCGTGCCATCAATGTGCCATCTGTAGATGCAATGATTGGTTAGCAAAAATAAATCATAGAATAAACACAAAATAAAGGCGGTGTGTTACATACCAACATAGGATGAAAGGCTAAGAACAACTTTAGCTCCTTCAAGAACTGTTTTGGTTGAAGAGTCACGAACAGCAAGCAGATTTTGATTTCCCATACACGACCAAGGAATATGAGGGTCAAGTGTTACAAGCTTCAATTGGTGTTCTGCACGGTGAGGCAGGTTTCATTGAGGTAAATAGCAATTCCAAGAACACGATAAAACGATATCCCTCCCTTCTAAAACATAAGCACTTCTAGCATTTGAAATTTGTATAGCATTTTTATCAATCACCTCTTATTAAAAATTTTCCCCACCTTACCCCCAACCACCCTCCCATTCCCTACCATATCTCTACTAAACAACTTAAAAATACTTATATTTTGGAACCGAGGATTATATTACCATTTACACCCACCAATCAGTTTATTTTGTTCAAATACATGCTATTTCAAACAAAAGAGACAAATGCCATTTATTATTGGCTACTGTTTGCTTAAATAGCTATCTCACCAGTCAGATAAACATCATAGCATCATTGCTTACCGAAAGTAAAAAAGTAAACCATATTATATCTTGCAAGTTTACCTCTTTTCGCATGATACTTCATTTTCAAGTCTTGATAGGCATCCTCGATGGCTGGGTCACGGAATCTTTCTAAGATTTCGCAGCCGGGTCCTTTTTTGACGACGGGGACAGAAGGCCAACGCATGGGAGAGCTGACCACAGACGAGGCCTCCGTGGAGGAGGAGGCATGCCATGTGCCAGGTGAAATTGCCGTTGCCACCGCCGCCTCCTCCTCCTCCGGCTCGCTCGTGCCCCTCTCCGGAGGAGCTTTCCTCTCGCCTCGCTGCGATGATGCCGCAGCTTCCGATTGAGCTGCCCCCGCCCGGTTGGTCGGGGTGTGCTGCCGCCGCTGCAGCCGTTGCCGTTGCCGTTGCCGTTGCCGCCGCCGCCGCTCCGCCCTCGACCGAGATCCCGACACCTCTCCAACCTCCTCCTCCGTGGTCGTCGGCGCCATATCGTGCAGCTGTCAAAGGACTCGAAGGGGGGCGGGGGGAGCGGGCCGGACGGGAGCTTGAAGTCGCGCGGAGGAGGATGCCGATGCCGATGCCGATGCCGACCACGACGGCGGAGAGGAGGTCCCACGGGGATAATATCCCGACCTAAGGTAGGGGTATAGAGAATTTTTTGTATTTTTAGAATTTTTTTTTTAATATTTACAGAAATATTATAGCGCCGAAAAAATTTGCAAAAATAGACCCTGCCGCCCTTCGCAAGGGCGGCAAGCCGACGTGGCACACGCGCGCTGGACGGCGCGGGACGGCCGTCAAGGAGGAGCTGGGCGTTTTGCACTCTGCCCCCTTGCCGCCCTGGCAGGCCCCCTTGCCGCCCTGGCAGGCCCCCTTGCCGCCCTTACAGAGGGCGGCAGGTCTGCCCGCCTATAAAACCCAGCCGGCTGCTTTCAGGAGGCCATTCCCTCCTCACCTCTCCACATTCAAAAAAAAAAGAGAAGGGGAGGAGAAGAAAAGAAGAGGCGAAGCCCTACCGGTTTCAAACTTCGATTTCAGGTAATATTCGTAGATTATATACGTGACTAAATATATGATGTTAACTAGGATATCACTTGTATTTTTGTAGAACTTTGGTTGGATAAATGCATTGTATGAAATAGGGTTTTACCTGTGGTACTATATAAATATATATTGTTAGATGTAGGTAACTTAGTAGATCTGTAGTATTTGTAGTTATTAGGTTTGTAGTTTTAAATGTTGTTGAGTAACATTGCAATAGAATATATAAAAATTTAGGTACGTTGCAAAGAAGATATTACACTGTAGTCGTTTATTATGTAAAATAATGGCCTAGTAATTAACTTTACAGATATATCCAGTAAACTTATATTTCAACTATACCATGGTCAAGGAAACGTCCGTTATGGGCCAAGTGGGGTAGATCTGTCAGAATTTATTGTAACAGCAAGGGGAATTGATAGGCCAGCTGAGAGGAGTGTACCTTCTATAAAAAAATGGTTGATGCGGGGCTTGGGAGTTGATCCACAGACTAGTGACATTACAATCTATGTTGTAGTAAGTCGGGCAACAGAGGGTTTTTATTGGGAACTAATGCCGGTTCAAAACTCTGGGATGTGAAGATGGTACGTGGAGAATGCATTGCAACGTGGGTGGCCTCTAGCTATGGTTTCATATGTTCATCCGAAGGATCCAAGTGTACAGATGAACATGGATGATGGCGAGGGGCCAAGTGCAGAAGTGAATGAGATTGAAGTGGATCAGGTCAATGCACCAGAGGAAGATGGAGTAGCTCCAGTAGTAGCTCCAGTAGGCATGCAACCTGGTGGAGTGGCTGACGAGGGGGAGACTGTGGGTGCCATTGTGGACGAAATGGAAAAAGAGGATCGTGACAACGAGCGTGTGGAGGAAGATGATTCGTCAGATGATGACGAGAACAATATTAATCCAGCTGAATGGGCTAGTGATGATTTTTCTGGTTTGGTCATCTCTGAAGGGGAAAATGTGAGATGGGAGTACAAGGAAAACGAGATTATCGAGGGAGCGAGGTATGGTAATGGAGAAGACATGAAGGAGGCGGTGAAGCATTATGCAGTGTCACTTCATAGGGAGTTTTGGGTTGCCAAGTCTAACCGGACACAATATGAAGTTAGGTGTGTTAATGAAAAAGATGGGTGTCCGTGGAGAGTGCACGCCTATAAGGGGAAATGGAAGGACTACTGGACAGCGTCGGTCGTTACGAAACATACTGAGCGCAAGGAGAAGATAGAGCAGAGACGCAAGGAGGAGGCCGCAGAAAAAGAGCACAAGGCTGAGGCGGAAAGGAGGCGTGTTGCTGCGTACAGGGAGGAGCGGGAGCGGAAGCTTGAGCGTGCGCGGCGAGCGAAGGCAGCAATGGAGGAGAACCCCGATGCACAGAGGAAGGGAAAGTGGCCTCGTTGCACTCAGTAGTATGCACGAGTTGGTATTTGTATGGTGTTAGGGTTTAGGCCGGCCTTGTTTCGCTAAGTGGGTAGGAACGTGTTCTATCGGTTCGTGGGATCTCCATATCTATCCACTCAACGAATTTGCAGACCCAACGATATGCCTATGTAACATGTTATCATTATGTACGATCAAGTTAGCGTTCAGCGTATTCAGAATTGGTACTAGAAATTGGAGCGCATAAGTCATACCCGATCCATGTTGCCACATTGGAAGAATCGTCTCCCCCGAGTATCTGAGTTGAGAGACGACTAAAATATACAGTCATCACCACAATGGCACAACGGACGGTCACACCATGGTGGAATGAAACCGCCCAAAGGATGATGTATTGACATATGAGGAGTGATGAATTTTCGGAGTTGTCCCAAAAGTATTTTCGGAATTTTTAAACATACTAGTTGGATGCCCATGCGTTGCAATGGGAAAAAAATTAGGGCAACTTTAAGGCCCCGTTTGGATGGGATTAGTACAACCAAGTTGTGCGTTCTGGAAATTTTCGGAGTTGTCCGAAAATCATTTTCAAAACTTCCGAAAAATTACAGAACCAAGTTGTGCGTTCTGGAAATTTTCGGAGTTGTCCGAAAATCATTTTCGGAACTTCCGAAAAATTAAAGAACCAAGTTGTGCGTTCTGGAAATTTTCGGAGTTGTTCGAAAATCATTTTCGGAACTTCCGAAAAATTACAGAACAAAGTTGTGTGTTCGAGAGGGGACGGGCCGGCTCGACAGCGGTGGCGGCAGCGAGGGGTGGCGGCGGCGGAGGGGAGGCAGAGTGGGGCGGCCGTGGGGCGGGCCGGCTCGACGGCGGGGGAGGACTGGCGCGGGAGGGCAGGCGCGGCAGCAGCGGCGCGGGATGGCCGGCGCGGCAGCTGCGGCGCGGGATGGCCGGCGCGGCAGCGGCGGCGGGGGATGGCCGGCGCGGGAGGAGCGGCGGCGCTACGATGAGGAGAGAGAGACGGTCAGACGGCTCGCGCGGGCGGCTTCGGTGAGGCGCTGAGGCGAGAGAAGAGAAGAGAGAGCGAGAGAGAGGGAGGCGTTTTTATTTGGAGCGGCTTCAGTGAGAACGGACACCACGGTTCCTTTCTTTTTAATATGGTATAGATACACTACAAATTTAGGTTTCTGCAAATTTTCGGAGCTATCGGAAAGATTTTCGGAATTCGGGAAGCAAAATAAGATTCTGTATATTTTTGGACTTGTCCGAAAATATTTTTCGAAACTTTCGAAAATGATAGTGTAGTCATTAAGTTTATGAAAATTTTCGGAGTAGTTCTCTTTTGGAATTTTTGAAAAACGCGTGTAAACTCAGGAAGGCGTAGGGGCAGGGGGCAGGGATGTTGCCGCCCTTGCAGAGGGCGGCAAGGGTCTGGATGGAATTTTCCCAGAGGGTGGCAAGGGACCTCGGAGCAATTTTGCCACACCGCGGCCCGTGCGCGCCGTCAAGACGCACACGGCGCCGTGTGCCACGTCAGCTTACCGCCCTTTCAAAGGGCGGCAGGATCTATTTTTGTAATTTTTTCCGGCGCTGTAATATTTCTGTAAATATTAAAAAAAATCTAAAAACAAAAAAAATTCGGGGTATAGACAGCCAGGTGGGCCGGCCGGGCTGGCACGGCCCACGGCACGACTGGGCACGGCCCGTTACAGCCCGTGTCCTGTAGCGGGCCGTGCCGTGCCGGCCCGCGTGCGGCGTGCGCGGCCCAGGCACGGCCCACCACGATGCCGTGCCGTGCCGGGCCGGCACGGGCACGACTCAGCACGCGGGCTGGCGGGGGCACGTGGGCCGGCCGCACCCGGGAGGAAAATAGAGAAAAAAAAGGAAAAAAAGGAAAATAGGGAAAAATAGGGAAAAAAATAAAAAAAAATATGAAAAAGCAGTGAGGAAAATAGGAAAAAAATTAAAAAAATAAAAATAGGGGAAAAATTAAAAGAAAGAAAAAAAGGGAAAATAAAAAATATGATTATAATTTATAAAAAATAGGAAATTAGGGAAATAAATATAAAAAAGATGATTATAAAAATAGGAAAAAGATAAATAAATATAAAGCATATGAGAAAAATGGAAAAATGAAAATATAAATATACGTGGGCCGGCCCGCTACAGCAACCGTGCTGTGCCGTGCCAGCACGCCGGGCCGCGGCGTCGGCCCAGGCACGGCCGGCCTCCACGGGCCGTGCCGTGCCTGGGCCGGCTATAGTACCGGCGTGCCGGGCTGGCCCACGTGCCCCCGGCCCATTTGGAGGTGTATAGGTAGGGGAATTGTTTCTCGCAAAAAGTTCACTCAGGGCCCTCAAACATGGGTAAAGCTTCAATCACATCCCTTAACCGCAAAACCAAATAATATAACACCCTTAACTTTTAAAATCAATATAAATTAAGTCCTTAAACAGTTTTGAACGTCGGTTTTGGCTAGCATGACATCTACGTGGTGGATTAACCCGGTCACCATCCTACATGTCAATCCGCCATCCTACATGGCGCCTTACAACTAAAAAAAACCTACATGTCATTAGCATCTCCTTTCTCCTCCACCCCTCTCTCTCTCTCCCATCTTCTCTCCCTTCCTCCTTTCTCTCCCCTGTCTTCTCGTCGGTGTCTGCATGTAATCTTGGTGAGTCAGTTCAGCTCAAAGATCATCCCCGCAGTCGGATCGGTAAAAACCATATAAATCAGGCAGGTTTTTTGACCGTTCAACTAGTGTGGTTTTGTAGAACCTGGAATGACTTTAATGTTTCTGTATTCGAAAGTAGGGAATCTCGTGCTTGCATATCCAAGTTTTGAAACACAAACCTCTTAGCTTACATACAAACTTTGCCAAACTAGGTTGGCACATTCTTAGATTGCGAGCAATTCTGTGTGTGGACACACAACATCTCTCATTTTGCTTATCTCGATACTATGGACTCAGGGGAAAGATTGGATACACATAAATTGAAGGGGATAAGACATGAGTAGGACTTCTAACTTCTTGTAGAAATTTTGACTGTAATACAGATCCACTCACATCCTCAATGCTCAAGCTGAGGGCTCATTGCTCATGTTAGCTCAATGCATCGCATCGTTGGCTCTCGATTTCTCTTGATCTGTTCACACATGGAAAGGATATTCATAGACTGCATCAACCCGATTTGCTACCAATTTTGCTGCATTGCAAAGTATTTGCAAGCAGAATGATGCTCTCTGTGCCATGGTTATATCGAAAGAATGGGCATCTTCATCTTATTCTAAGGATGCAAAAGAAAGAAAGTTTGTTGGCCATGTAATGAACCAACAATTTTGGAAGGAATGTGCTATAGTTTATCACTTCTCAAAACCATTAGTCCGTGTTGTTAGAAGCAATTCCTTTGAAGTAAGTTGACTCCAAAGATGTCATTCAATTTGTTAGGAACATATAATTTATCGGTTTGGAATTTCACAGACAATGACAACAGATCAAGGATCTATCTTTGTAGCCGATGAATTTGTTCAGTTTGTCGATAGTATGGGTATCAAATTGTTGAATTCTTCTCCTTATTATACACAAGCTAATGGACAGGCTGAAGCTTCTAATAAAAGTTTGATCAAGTTAATTAAGAGAAAGATTACAGAACAACCTAAGTGGCATACTACTTTGGTCGATTCACTATGGGCATATCGGATGGCATGCCATGGAGCTACACAAGTGCCACCTTTTCAGCTTGTATATGGGCATGAGGCTATTTTGCCTTAGGAAAATAACATCGACTCAAGAAGGATTTCTTTACAAAATGAGTTGTCGGCCGATGATTATCACAATTTGATGATCGATGTCGAAACCTAATTTCGGTAATGAGAAAAGGGGTAGCGCACAAGCACCAAACACGATGGGTTATGAGACAAAACAATTTATACCGGTTCAGGCCTTCTATAAAGAAGTAATACCCTACTCATGTTTTGGGGATTGTATCCACCGAGTTATGTATTGATCTCGTGATCAGGTTGTGTATGAAGAAAAAGCCTATCTAATTGCTATTGCTCTATGTCCCTCAAGGGGCGTCCTGCCCTCGTTATATAGGTTCAAAAGGCAGGCTCATAAGTTGGAGACCTAACCACACACGGTATAGGACTCCTAAGCATTATCCATAACACTACCGACTTAAGACTATAAGCCGTCCCTTAATACACAAGACAACGTAATACTTAAGTCCTAAACCGTTACATAATCATCACCTATAACTTATCCCTTATAATTAGTCAGATAAGTCAGCCGTGTGAGTACATGGTACTCATAATTTTCACAATAGCCCCTGAGACCTTCACAGTTGACGAGATAACTCCGCCCCAAACCAGACTAATCCATAGCCGAGTGCTTCCATCATCTCTGCCTTAGCCTCCCTAGTGCTTTAATCAATCCAACAGAAAGACTGTGAAGGGCTAAAAAAGTCATAAAAAAATTCTTAGGTGCATCGACTAGATACACCTAATTAGGTGTAGCCCCTGACTATGTGTTTAATTGAACAAACTAAGCATATAGTCAAGAACTTTAATAATCTCACCCATCCGAGTGATTTTATATAAATAAATGCCTAGCCAAAAGCATCTTGAAAAATCATATAGCACATAACCTCAATAATAAGGTACGGCGCATAATGACCCCAAGTACTGGCATCACACTGTGCACATGCTGCCAAAACAGTCATGCCCCAGTCCTCTTGATACACACAACTTCACCATCCTCAGAAATATATGATATTTGTAGTATAAAATCCAAATTAATAAAACCCATAAATAGATTTACCAACCGCCTGAAGAATTCGACCGAAATATAATTAGCCTAAGCCATAATATTAGTCTTAATTAGAAAAGCACACAAAGTTGGCAAAATAGCATTGATATAATATAAAATCAATTGCTTTGTAAAAAACCAAACAGCTCCTGCAACCTATAGAAAAGTTTCCAAGACAGTTATAAAAAACATTACTGTTTGTCACCTTCCAAATTGCATCGTACCAACTCCCAAAAAAGTTGTGTAACTACTGTATGAAAGGATTTTGAAGGTACTGGGCAGTAGAGCACGTGTATATTGCCAAGGCAAATTTGCTTAAGTCCCTAGAGACACGTGACAAGCCACACCTGAGATATGAGCTGTAAGCATCCTGTGGGCTTTGGCCCAAACAAGGAAAAGCTTACCAATACCTTCAAAAATAACCACTGAAGTGCCGTCGTCTTCCCCGCCGCTTCAACTTCTGAAAAATTTCCCTTTTGCGCTCCTGTTCATAGGCACCACCGTAAAAACTAGAGCACAAAATCTGCCAAATCCATCCATCCAACCACTCTCAATCCCATCGAAATCCGCAGCACCCATCTTGCTCTTCCATCCCCTCCAAGAATCCCATCCTCCAGTTTCATATTCGATACATACCAAATCTTACTCATGGCAGAGGAGAGAGAAATCCCCTTCGAGCAATGGACGACTTCTGACGTGAAGGAATCAACTTTGAAGGAGATTGTGAAAGATGGAGTCCTCCTAACAAAAGAGATCATCAGCTGGTGTCCGGCATACGGTGAAGAATTCCCAACTCCAAACACCGGTGAGATCATCGTCTTCACCCACTTCTTCTACTATGGATTCGTTTTGCCGACCTTTGAATTCTTCCGCAGCATTCTCGATTATTATGGCATCAAAGTCTACCATCTAAATCCAAACTCTGTATTACACATTGCCATCTTTATCCATGTTTGCGAAGTCTTTCTTGGAATCTATCCCCACTTCAATCATTTTGCGCGGGATTCCAACTTCGCGGCACTCTCCGCAGAGATTACTTCCCTCTTCCTTTGAAAGCCTCCAACAAGGGCTGGCACGCAAACTAGTTCTATATCTCTAACCCTACTCCCAGCCTGCCCGACTTTATCAGCCTTCTACCAATCCAACGAGCTAACTGGAATGCCTTGCCTGAGGGCCAAAACTGGATTGAAGCCAATAATCTTCTGGCGAATATCCTCGAAATGAAGAATAAGGGACTCCAAGGAAAACAAATCACTCGTCATTTCATTAAATCTCGTCTGGCGCCAATCAAGGAAAGATCCAAACTAGCCTTTGAATATGAAGGACAGAGTGACCCCAACCAGGAAGATCGTGAATCACTAAATTTCCAGGTCTTGTGTTCACGCATGTACAAGATCTTCTCCTCTGGGATTGTGGTCGACTATAACAACAAACTGCCAGTCCTCCCTTACAACATTCATCGGCCACTTCCTCCGGTATGCGAACTCTACAACCTTGACGTCTTTTGTCTCACCACACTCGCCAATGTCTCTTAAAAAAGATATTTTTTGCAGGCAAATGCTGACGGCCATATAAAGTGCGTTATGACACTCTGCCAGCACAGCCGACTATAACTCCAATCCAAGGCCGGCCAGCCCACGAGCGGCGGGGTCGAAGAAACGAAGGCCGAGTAGGCACGGCGGCGGGAGGCCGAGGCGCGTCTGCGGGAGGCCGAGGAGGCTACCTGGGAGGTCGCCCGGGCGCGCCAGGCTGAGGTGGCCGCCCGTGAGGCCGACACGGCAGCACGGGTGGCCGAGGCCGTCGCGCGGGAGGCCGAGACGACCATGGGGGCCACCGGCGATGGTGGGGAGGGGGCGCACCCGGGGCCCGACGCCTCGGCGGACGCCGAGAAGCAGGCCCTCGGGGGAGGCCCCGAGGCCCACATGGCGACCAGGGAGCCGAGCCAAACTCCGCCAGCGCGGGGACGACAGTCCCCTTTCTGCACCACCACTTCGCTGAGTGCGGAGCCCCTCTTGCAGGCCTTGGCCACGGCCAATAACACTGTATTGGATGGGCTGAGCACCTAGATGCAGGCTCTGCAGGGGGAGCGGGCAGAGCTCGACGCGGCGTGGGTGCGCGTCGAGGAAGGGCGGCGCTTGGTGGAGGCAATGGTGGAGGCCGACTGCAGGGCGCACGGCCTGCACCACGTGGAGCTCGAAGCTCGCCGTGAGGCCCTGGCCGAGGTGGCCCGCGAGGTGGAGGAGGAGAGGCAGACGACCCTCATCGCCACCGCCGTCATGGACGAGGCGCGGGCCGATCTCCGCCTCCAGCACGGGGTCCGCGCAACGAAGCTAGAGGAAAAGCTCAACCCCTGCCACGATTGGATTCGTCATAACTCCAACTACCAAAGCAGCTAGCAGAGACCCTTGCCGAGTGACTTGATGGAGGTATTTGACCGGCGTCATCGTAAGCGCAACAGACCCTATTATGAAGACCAAAGGGGATCACCCGACAACTACGATGATGGAGTACCCGCGCTCACCCGAGACCTGCGTCGAGTGGATTGGTCGAGTGGTTTCAAACCCACAGGGATTGACAAGTATGACGGCAAAACCGACCCCGAGTCGTGGTTGACCGTTTACACCCTCGCCATCCACGCAGCAGGAGGAGACAGCAAGGCCATGGCGAACTACCTGCAAGTTGCTCTCGCCGATTCAGCCAGGAACTGGCTCACAAGCTTACCAAGAGGTTCGATCGATTCGTGAAGCGAGCTTCGGGACCACTTCATCGCCAATTTCCAGGGCACTTACGAAAGTCCCGGGACCCACTTCGATCTCTACAACGTGATTCAGAAGCCCGACGAGTCATTGAAGGACTACATTCGACGTTTCTTGGAGAAGCGAAACGATATCCCTGACATCACCGACGACGTCATCATAGCCGCATTCCAGAAAGGTGTCCGCGACGAGTTGCTGATCGGCAAATTCGGGCGTAAGCCTCCGAGGACGGTCAAGAAGATGTTCGAAACAGCTAACTCCTACGCCAAATCAAACGATGCAATTAAAGCCTCGCGGCAAGACAAGCATAACAATTAAAGCCCACCGTGGGGCCCCACCTCTGCCGTCACCAATGAAAATACCAAAAAGCTAAGTCATCATTAATTTTCTACTTTATATGATATTTTCTTTTTCCTCTGCCTCACTACATCAACTGGTCCTCCGTTAAGCAGTGAGTCGGGGGCTACAGATGTTATATCATATTTTTGAGTTAATTTTTATAATGTTTATCTCGATTGCTTGCGAAATAATCCGAGTAAACAAGTGCCCATCGAGTTATGAAACTCTATTTCCCTATGCTTTCCATTTGGTTTGTCGATGGATAGTTGCCCTTGGGCCGAATCCTAGCACCAGGGAGCTCGTTGGATGGAGTGTATAACGCAAGGTGCTAAGTATTACTTGGAGGCAATCAAAAGCATAGAGATAAAATAATTTGTTTTTTGCTCTAAACAATTACGAAAGTACCCGAGTAGTAAATTCCGATATGTGAAACCTTGTTCCATTAATGACGAACTCATGTCAATGACTAGTCGGGCAGAGTGTTTAAACGTGAGGAGTCATCTACTTGGGGAAATCAAAACCAACAAGAGAAGAAATACATACTTATAAATATTTTAAAATCCTTGAATTTTCCTCAAGTACTATATTTGCATCGGATACTACTCATCCTACGTGTTTATACTGCAGGATCGATCAATTATACATCATCGTCGGCCTGCCTTCGCCACCGTCGACTCGTGTTTCCGCCTACACGGTTGATTGGTGACATCACCGTTGTTGGGCGTCCACGACTTCATCGTTAGCCTGCCTTCGCCGCCGCCGATTGGTGTTGCCGCCTACACGGTTGATTAGTGACATCACCGTTGTTGGGCGTCCACGACATCATCGTCGGCCTGCCTTCGCCGCCGCCAACTGGTGTTTTCGCCTACACGGTTAATTGGTGGCATCACCGTTGTTGGGCGTCCACGACTTCATCGTCGGCCTGCCTTCGCCGCCGCTGACTGGTATCTCCACCTACATGGTTGGTTTTTCACGTCACCGTTGTTGGGCGTCTACGTTTTTATCGTCGACTAGTTCTATTGCCTCTACTTCTCAAGCTTCGTCACTTCACCAATCATGACGTCTCCAAGAGCCTCAACATGACATCCTCAATGTGTATCTTCACTCAAGCAATAGCAACTCAATGACAAGCTATAGTTCTTGACTCTATGATCAGTTGTTTCCCAACTAAGCATAGGGTCGGGGGCTATACAAATACAAGACTCAAAATCTTCGCTCCAGAGCAAGTTTTCTACTTCAGCGACTCCAACATTTTCACCGATAACTTTGGCTCTCAGTTGATGCTACAGTCTACTCTAAGTTTTTCAAATGTCAAGTTCAAGGAGTTTGGGTTTCGTCTACACTAAAATTTGACTGGGATATCAACGTCGTCATCTTTATCAACACCTTGCCATGTCTCTTCAGCCTAATCAATTCTACCACCGTTGACGGGCAACTTTGTCTCTACAACTAATTGTTTTTTCCTGCTGCGGATCATCATCACCACCGGTTGCGTCTGTCACAGTTGATTGGCATATTACACCGCAACTGAATAGTATTTTCGTCTTCTTCGTCCGGCTATCTCTGTCGTTGCCGACTGGTGGTCTCGTCGTCATTGCTGGCCTACGTCGTCACTGCGGATGTGCGTCTTCATCTTCAACACCGACTTGCCTTGGTCACCAATGACTAGTATTCTCTCCTCCAAGGTTGGCCTACTGCGTCGCCATTGATAGGCGTCATCGTCTTTACTGCCAGTTGCCTCGTCTGTTGTTGCCGACTGATCTTCTCGATTCCACGACTACGCTTCTCTATCACCATTGTTGAGAAACTTCATCTTCATAGCCGACCATCTCTGCTGCCGCCAGACGTCGTTTCTGCTGGTTACGTTTGTCACCGCTGACTATTTTCTTCGTCTCCATGGTTGGTGGATTTCGCCATCGCTGTTGATGGGCAACTATGTCTCCACCACCGATATCTTCGTTACCTTTGATGGGCAATTTTATCTTTACATTGGTGGTCTCGCTTCCATGCCGATTGCATCAGTTGCCACCAATGGATAACCTCGACTGCGACAAAAGGACAAGCAACATGCTCAGGGGCTTAATAGCTCTAGCACGAGGATCATACCTTTAATTTGGACTTATTCCGGCTATATGAGACATAATACATGGCCGCGAGCTTATCTCCTATATTCATGGACTAGATCAATCATTATTTTTCACAAGGGTCACAAGATGAGTTCTTGTGCCAGTTGGGATTCAATTAACAAATCTATTTTGGTGCATCCCATGAGGGATAACCATTCGGATCAGAAGATGAAGCGGCGGGGAAGACGCTGGCGCTTCAGAGATTTTAGGGTATCGCTAGGTTTTCTCGTGATTGGGCCGAGACCCATAAGAAGCTTACGACCCATATTATAGGTGTGGCTTGACACGTGTCTCTAGGGACTTAAGCATATTTGCTCTGGCAATATGCGCGTGTCTCACTGCCCAATACCTTTAAAATCCTTTCATACAGCAGTTACACAACTTGTTGAAGGTTGGTACGATGCAACTTGGAAGGTGACAAACAGTAAAGTTTTTTATAACTGTCCTGGTAACTTTTTTATGGGTTGTAGGAGCTGTTTGGTCTTTACAAAGCATTTGGTTTTATATTATATCAATGTTTTTCTGCCACCTTGGTGTGCTCTTTTTTATTAAGACTGATATTATGGCTGGAGCTATTTAATATTTTGGTCATATTTTTCAGATGACTGATGAATTATTAACTCAGATTTTCTACCCATGAGGGTTGGCTGAGTTGTTTGTTCTGAGATGACTCGGGCAAAACGACTCAGATAAGCATGAGCTTGCACTACTAAAAAAACCCTTATAGGGACCGGTCTTATAGGTGCCGGTTCATTTAAAACCGGCACCAATAGGCATTTTCCCACCTTCGCACGGTGAAAAAATAAAAAACCGGCACCTTTAAAGAATATAGGTGCCGGTTCATTAGTTAAAACCGGAACCAATAGTATTGGTACCGGTTTTTTAAAAGAACCAACACCTATAATATATTATAGGTGCCGGTTAAAAAAAAACCGGCACCTATAATATATTATAGGTACCTGTTCTTTTAAAAAACCGGTACCTATACCAAACCGAGCCGGCGAGCCGAGCCGGCCGGCTGCGATCGATCCACATCGCCTCCACCACACGCGCGCCTTCCTTATCCACATCCACTCCCCCTCACGCTCCCTCCTCGCCCTCCCCTCCCTCCCCTCCCCTCGCCCTCCCCTCCTTCCGCCGCGCCTCCCCTTCCCCTCTCCCTCCCCTCCCGTTCGCCGTGCCTCCCCTTCCCTCCCTTCCCTCCCCCTTGCCCTCCCCTCCTTCCGCCGTGCCTTCCCTCCCCCTCGCCCTCCCCTCCCGTCGCCGCGCCCCTCCCCTCCTCTCCCTCCCCTCCCCCTCGCCCTTCCCTCCTTCCGCCACCAGATCCGGTGGCGGTGGACCTCTGCCCGCCAGATCTGGCAGAAGCGGGCCTCGGTGGTGACCGTCGGCCTCCTTCCTCATCGAGCTGTCGCCGTGAGCTCCTCATCACCGAACCGCTGCCGTGAAGCTCCTTCCTCTGTGCCGAGCTGCCGCCGTGGAGCTCAGTCCTCGTCGATTCACCGCCGTGAAGCTCGAAGCCGATGGTGAAACGTGACTTGGAGGCGGCAGCAGTGGGATGGGAGGCCGCGGCGGGCTCTGGTGATGGCGGCGATGGCGACGGCAGCAGTGGGAGGTGGCGCACCTCGGCGGCGGCGGTGGCCGCGTAGTCCTCCCCATGCGGCGACGACGGCAGGGGTGATGAGGTCGGCTCGATTCGAGCCGGCTCTTTTTTTTTGGCTCGAGCAAAGGTAAAGGTGCCGGTTCTATTTTCTACATAGGTGCCGGTTGCCACATTGGTGCCGACCAATAGGTGCCGGTTGGAAAGCTGGCACCTATAGCCGGTTCCCAACCAGCACCTATGATGCTTTCTGTAGTAGTGTTGCCGAGTACTCAGAATTCATTATAAACTATGCCATGATTATGAGGTTCTGTATTATATGATTTTTTATGATTGCTTTTGGCTTAGGCTAGGCATTTATTTAACTCAGGAGAGTATGATTATTATAGTTCTTGACTATATGCTTAGTTTATTTAACTAAACACATAGTCGGGGATTACACCTAATTAGGTGCATCAGTCGATGCACCTAAATATCTATTCTTAAGAAATTTTTGAGATGTTTTCAGCCCTTCACAGCCTTTCTATTGGATGATAAAGCACTCGGGAGACTCAGGCAGAGATGATGAAAGCACTCGGCGATAGAAGCACTCGGCTAAGGAGTCATTCGGCTATATGTTATTCTGGTTCGAGGCAAAGTTATCTCGTCGACTGTGAAGGTCTCAGGGGCTACTGTGGAGATTATGGGTACCGGATACCCTCACGGCTGGCTTATCCGACTTACCATAGGGGATAGGTTGTGATTCATGATTATGTAAACCGGCTTAGGACTTGGGTATTACGTTACCATTATGATAAGGTAACGGTCTATAGTCTAAAGTTGGTAAGATTGAGGAGTCCGACATAAAGTGTGATTGGGTCTCTAACTTGTAAGCCTACTCTCCAAGACTATATAAGAAGGGTAGGGCGTCCCTTGAGGGGGATAAGGCGAATACACAAAAAAGGTATACAAACTCACGAGAGCACAAAGAGATCAAGAAATCAATAAATCACTCAGCAGATCAAATTCCCGAAACAGGAGTAGGGTATTACCTCTCGTTAGAGAGGGCCTGAACCTATCTAAACCTCTTTGTATACTAACCCATCGCGTTTAGCGCTTGACTGCTACCCCCAATTTCTTATTGCCGAAATCAAGTTTCGACAGGGCCCCCATTTATGAGTCCGGCCAGGGGCGCAGGGCGAAATCCATTTTCTCCTCGATCGCACAAGAGAGAGAGAGGGGGGGAACAGAGACACAAGCATTTATACAGGTTCGGGCCACTGGGAAGCGTAACACCCTACTCCTGTGTTCTGTGGGTAGGCGACTGGAAAATCAGGGAATACAAGTCTTTGCTCACCCTTTCTCTCCTGTCTATCTGTTCTCCCTCATCTCCCCTTCCTTAGGCCTGGGCCTCCTTTTATATATCAAGGGGCTACCACATGAGCCAAATGGCTGCCTAAGGGAAAAGGAAAACATTCTTTTATATTTAATGGCTGTCTCGTTGCTTGACTCGGAGGCCACACGCACAGATGCCGCAGCGGGGCCTTCGTCCAGTCAGGCGGCTGACACGGGGGACTCCCGCGTCAAACTCCATTAAATGTATGAATACTTTCGTGTTCCATTCACCTTGAGAAATGGAAACCATCTGACCGATGCTGGCATACCAACTCCGGCTGAAGGACGAGAGGCAAAAGGCTTTCATCATTCTGATGGGACGGGGCAAGGCGTGCCGTGCGCTACCCGACATGCGGGCAGCCCGCAGGCGCTCTGCCGTCGTCTCATCCGTGATCTAGCTGGTCTACGACCGGTCAATCACCGTGACCGGTCTCAGACTGGCCACGCACCCGCCACGCCGCATTAAATGCTGCATGGTGCGCTTGCTTGAGCCGCCATTAATGCGGTTAGGTGAGCTCTGGCCACGCTCACCTAACCTCGCACACGCGGCACCAGCGCCGAGGGGGTCGGGGCGACCCGACCCTTGGGGGAGGTCTGGGAGCGGCCCGACCCTCGGGGGGATTAGGGAGGGCAGCCACCACGTCACCCTCAGGCCCGACCCCTCCGGGGGAATGCCACGTGGGTGCAGGGGGCCGCCCATCCATCTAGTCTTGGTACCACTGGACCCGTATCACCGACAGAACCAAATGGATGTTCCACAACAAACAAGACTAAAATGCCGTGGTGGTAAGAAACAAGGCAAGGTTAGTGGCTCAAGGGTTCATCCAAATTGAAGGTTTGGATTTTGGTGAGACCTTTGCGTTGGTAGGTAGGCTTGAGTCAATTTGTATTTTATTAGCCTATGCTGCTAACCTTGATTTCAACCTCTACCAAATGGACGTGAACAGTGCTTTTTCTCAACTCCAATCAATGAGTTGGTGTATGTAGAGCAACCATCGGGTTTCGAAGATCCAAAGTATCCTAATCAAGTTTTTAAGCTTCACAAGGCGCTCTATGGGCTTAAGCAAGCCCCGAGAGCATATTATGAATGTCTACTTGACTTTCTTGTTAAAAATGGCTTTGAAATTGGCAAAGCTGATTCTAATATTTTTACTAAAAGACATGATATCTTTATGTGTCAATAAATGTCGATGACATTATATTTGGCTCTACTAACAAGTCTTTTAGTGAAGAGTTTAGTAGAATGATGACCAAGCGCTTGGAGATGTCCATAATGGACGAATTGAAGTTTTTCCTCGGTCTTCAAATCAAGCAACTCAAGAAAGGAACATTCATTTGCCAAACGAAATATTTGAAGGACATGCTCAAGAAGTTCAATATGGAGAATGTCAAGCCAATTCACACACCTATGCCATCAAATGGGAACCTAGACCTCAACAGGCATGGTAAAGACGTCGACCAAAAGGTATACCGTTCCATCATTGGCTCATTGCTTTACCTTTGTGCATCTAGGCCTGATATCATGCTTAGTGTGTGCATGTGTGCAAGATTTCAAGCCGCTCTAAAGGAGTATCACCTTGTGGCCGTGAAGAGAATTCTTAGATATTTAGTGCACACACCTAATCTTGGCCTTTGGTCTCCTAAGGGAGCAAGGTTTAATCTCATTGGTTATGACGATGCGGATTATGTCGGTTGCAATGTGGATATGAAAAGCACATCGGGAACTTGCAAATTCTTGGGTACGTCTCTCGTTTCTTGGTCTTCAAAGAAGCAAAACTCCATCACCCTATCCACCGCCGATATGGAATATGTTTCGGTAGGGAGTTGTTATGCTCAACTTCTTTGGATGAAACATACCTTGAGAGACTATGGCCTCAATGTGAGCAAAATTCCACTCCTATGTGACAATAAGAGTGTCATCAAAATAGCCCACAATCCCGTCCAACACTCCCGAACCAAACATATTGATATTTGCCATTATTTTTTTGAGAGATCATTCCACAAGAGGCGACATTGACATCCAACATGTGAGAACCGACAAACAATTGACGAATATCTTTACTAAGCCACTAGATGAAAGTAGGTTTCGTGAGTTGAGAAGTGAACTAAATATCTTGGATTCTTGGAATGTGGCTTGATATTTTGCGTGCATTTTTGTTTGCTAGAATGGGTTGCATATCACCTTGTGACAAAATGGACAATTAATTAATGGATGAACACTAGTCACCATGTTGTGGATAAATTGAATCTATGTGTATGGGGATCTCATTCTTCAATGAATTTTGGTCCTAGCACAACTTGAGATAGATTCACACATGCCCTCCTTCGAGAGTACATTATCTCGTCTCATGGTAATTTACTCTCTTTTTGATCCACGGATCAACCCATTTGACTTGTGATTATTGTTTTGAGTGATTGATCGATGGCTAGTCACAAGTTCAAATGGGGCTCAATTGTTCGACCAACTTCCCTTCAAAAATTCAGTCAAAATCCCCTTGCAAAAGCCTGTTCAAAATGTTTGTGCAAAAAACTCATCCTTGGTTCCTTGCACAACCTGGTATTTTGCACAATTCAAAAATTTCCGAAATTTTTCAGAAAATTTTGGACAGATCAAAATACCAGGTTCCTGCAATCTGCCTCTGCTGGCAATTTAACTCTTTGCATTTTCTTCAAAAATATACGAAAATTTCTGAATACCCTATTTTCCCAGGTCAAATTTCCTTCGGCCGATTGTCATTTTGAACTCTTCAGAAATTTCTGGTCCCCTTCGGAAAGCTCCGAAAATCCCATGGCCTTTATAAACCCTTCCCCACCCATGGATCCTCTCTCCTCTTTTCTTCCTCTCGTCCACGGGTTTTTCCTCCCCATCTCCTCTATCTAGCGGCACGACGGATCCTTGGTGCTCTCCTCCAACTCCAATCACGTGGGAGCACTCTTGGATACAAGGGAGATCCTTTCCTCAACTTTTCTTTATGGAAGTTCGTCATTCTTGAGGTATTGTCTTTCAAATCCAATCCATGATTCCTCATGTTAAATCTTTTGATTCCCTTCGGTGGAGATGTTCCTCTAGTGACCTAGTTTGAGTACCTTCAAATCCATAGGCTTCTAATGGTGGAATCATTCAGGATCTAGGGTTTAAGGAATGGTTTGGCCCTTTCAGAAATATCCGAAAGGCTCAAACCGAGCCACCCAACCCCTCCTCTCGCATGATTTTTGTCGCCATTCCTACTATTTCTTTTTATTGTCATCCTCTCTTACCGTTGTGTTTCCTTCTCTTATTCAAGGGATGCCTTCTTCGAACAAGCGATGTGCCAACCAAAACCGTTCCAAGCGTCCAAGGGACGCCTCTCCTTCCAGCTCCGAGCCCTTGGATCGGGAGTGGTCTGACGATGAGGGCAAGCGTCCTCAAATGCATCCTCTCCCTCCCCATCAAGTGACAAGGCCTCCTACTTCGTCTCCTCTTCATCGGTCCTCCGCCAAGGGCTCCTCTTGGCCTTCTCGCCACTCCATGGGTGAGGGCTCCTCCCAGGGTATGCAGCTTTCCAACATGATGCCTCACGCGTCATCGGTCCCCTCGAAGTGCACACCCCCCACAAGGGATCCTCGCCATGCCAGGGTGGTCTCAAATTGGGCAGTCAAGACTGAGGATGTGATCACTCGCCGTGATGCAAATCCTTTGGCTGAACGGCAATTCTCCTCCAACTACTGGTTCTGAAACTTCTTTCAGCAGGATTTCTAGGAAACCGTCCTCAAGCCCCGGACCCGGCGCACCATTCCAATGCAATTTGTTGACTGGGGTTACTTTGCCACTCTCAAGGATGATGTCCTCAATGAGATTGCGAACGTCTATGACTACATGGACGTCAAGCCCTTCATGTCCTTAGAGTATTGTTGGTGTGAGGAGATCATTGCATAGTTGTATGCAACGGTCTACTTCACGCCTGACAATGCCAGGACGATGCATTGGATGACTGAGGGTCGTTGATACTCTATCTCCTATGAGGACCTTGGTGCCATCTGGGGTTTTGACATGGGGCGGCAGCAGTACTAGCCTGATCTTCATGACAACTTAAGACTAGGGCTGATGCAGCACAAAGTGTAAAAGATGCATGATATCTAGACAATCAAGTCTTTTGAATGTTTTTCAGGGTGGTGGATACCTTATGCTAATCTAGGCCAATAAGCTGATTTGGCCGATACCGACAAAACCTTGGGTAAGGCCTACCCGATATGGCTAAATCGAACCATTGACTTAGATTAGCTAAGTTATGTGGTAATTTAACAAGCCATACCTATAGCTGAAGATCGAAGTCGACGCCCAACTCGAAGGAAGAACTCGTCGAAAAGTAATAAGAAAAAGGGTGGCGATGCCCCCGGAATTGTTTATTGAACTGTTGTTGTTTTTTACAATACCTCGAGCTTGTATTTATACCCGAACTTACAGACCTTGTCCTTGCCGGACACTATTTACAACTTGCCTAGACAAACAAGTCCTAGGCGAACTCTTCCCATAATATTGCAAAAAGGAAACTAACTCTTATTCCTAATTAATAGATACAATTGCCTTATCTGGACTCAATTCCTAGCTGTCAATATCTTCAAGTCCTTCTCTGAAACCAACACGAAGCTAGGCTACCCGTATCGACTCAACCAAGTCTGATTCAGGTAAACCGTATTGGCTTGCCCGAGTCCGATTCCATATCGGCCGATATGGCTCCAGCCGATACGCAGTCTATTCTTGGAAACTGCCTTTCCCTTCAAATCCGCTTCGGATCCAATCTTGACTGCTGGCCTATCTTACCAAATTTTACTGTTAACAGTGCCTTGTTGGGTTTGCTCACTTTCTGAGGGGGTTCTGTTGTGGCGGGTGGCGTGGGAGTATGCTCGACCATGTTAAGGTTTCTCTTATCACACTGTACCGCTACTTTCACATTCCCGGGGATTGTGATTGTCCCTTTTGGGCCTGGCAGCTTTAGAATCTGGTACACATAGTGGAACGCCGCCATGAATTTCGCCAGTGCAGTCCTTTCGAGGATAGCATTGTAAGCTGTGTCAAAATCAGCTACGTCAAAAGTGATTTGTTCTGTACGAAAGTTATTAGCCTGGCCGAATGTCACGGCTAGCGTGATCTTTCCCAGCGGTTTGGACGATGATTTTGGAGTGATCCCATGGAAGGGCTGATCAGAAGCAACGAGCTCGCTTCTACGGATGCCCATAGCATCGAGTGTGCTAGCGAAGAAGAGGTTGATGGAGCTGCCGCCGTCGATGAGGACGCGTGCTATTTTGATATTCCGGATGGTAGGCTTGACTACTATCGGATATCGGCCTAGCACGATCGTTATTGTCAGGTGGTCGTGTTCTGAGAACTCGACCTTCTGGTTAGACCAGTTCATCTTGGCTGCGACTCCTTGTGACGTGGAACAGACTTCGCGTTCTACCTTCTTATACTCCTTTTTAAAGGTGTACGTCATAGAACCGCCGAAGATATGGGCTACATGCAGGTTGAAATTGGGGAACATGAGTTCGTTGTCGGACGAGAGATCATCAGTGCTCTTCTCGACCACACGAACTCGGTTTCCTTTTTCGAGGGCCAGCTGTTTTGCCAACGCTTTCTAGAAGACCTGGCACTCTTCCAGGGTATGTGTACTGGTCTTGTGGATTGGGCACCATTGTCGTACCGGTTCATCACCTTGAAGGGCCAGGCGCTTTGGGGGTGTGTTTACTTGTTTTGCGATAAGGACCTCTGTCTCCGCCTTGCATTTCCCTTCCTTTTTGCAATTTTGCTTCTTCTTCTTGCTAGACGCTAGTGCTTCCTTATTTTCTGGTACCCTCTCCTCGATCACCTTGGTTTTTTCTTCCTTCCTCCTAAGAGCGTCATCTGCGTGAGCGCATCTGTTGATGATCTCGAACAGTTTCATGGCCGAGGTGATTCGGCTTGTCGCCAATTCTTGGATAGTGTACCGATCTCGGACGCCTGACTTGAATGTGCGTATGCCAGAAGCATCGGGGATCTCGGGGATCGTATTTCGGCATTCGTTAAAACGCCGTATATAGTCCCTTAAGGATTCACCCGAGTTCTACCTAAGGGCATGTAGATCGTCCTCGACCGCATGTCGCTTGTATGTTCCTTGAAAACTAGTGATAAACTGCTAGCGTAAGTATTCCTAGGAAGAAATCGAGCGAGGTGGGAGGTGTACCAGCCATGACCAAGCAGACCCCTTTGATTCTGCCGACAAATACTTTGCCAACGTGTTGTCGTCTGCGACGGCCGCATATAGAATGATCGAGTAGATGTGCAGGAACTCCTCTAGATCAGTGCTGCCGTCAAACGATTCTACCGTTGCGGGACGAAACTTGCTTGGCCATCGCACCTCTCATAGAGCAGGTACGAAAGCCTGACGTCCGCCTCCAGGTATAAAGGCTCGACGACGTCCTCGTGGCCTGCGAGAACCGCCTCCAGTGGATGATGATGATGATGAAGGATCACTGTGGTCAGGGGTGCGGCCCCTTGACCTACGGCCTTATTCTCGGTCCCTCCTGGAGTTTGGGATCGCGAGTTTCGTCGTTGTCGGTTGTCATGATGCTGTCGTCGATCTTGATCGTTCTCGCCCTGTTGACTTTGACGCTCTCGACGATCTCAATCATTGTTGCGATCTCCTCGGTTGTCGTTGTTGTCCCATCTTTCGTTTCCTCTGTGAGGTGCGCGAGGTTGGTGGTGGTCGACATCGTTTCAATCTTGTCGCTCCCGCCTATGCCCATTCAAGTGATTGCAAAGATCACAATCATCTTGATGAAGAGGGGGTTGATTGTCCTACCTTCTTAGCAATGTGTTTCGAGGGTTGTGGCCTGGATCCCAACTGGGGTGTGGACTGAGGGCGTCCTCGGCAGCGTCGTCTTCTGGTACTCGGTCTCTACCTTGAGGATGATGATCTCGAGACGGACCCTATGGGTTAGATCCAGCCGCGGTCAGGAAGGCAGAGTTGAGATTGGCCACCGTTGACTATAACCTTCTAACCCAGACATCTGCTTCTGGGAAGGTAACCGGGTCAAACGGAGTTTGCTTTAGTAACAAGTTGACCACGGTGAAGTGTCCGTTGGGGGTTTGAACCAGCTCCCCAGGTGGGTGCGACGCATCGGGAGCAGGCAGTTCTTCCCCCGAACGGACTTCACCCTCTTCACGCACGTCCTCGACGACCCCCTCAATCACGTTTACATCCCGCGGAGAGTTAGATCCCGAAGATCTGGGGTTTCCATCTCACTATCGTCCAACAACGCATCTTGACATTGATCTCGATGTTGGTGGATTGGACAACAGGGAACACGAACCCAGATCTGGTGATTTTCAAGAAGATCTTGCAATCTGTAAGGGGGTGACTTTTCGATTTGTGAATCGGGCACCACGCCTTCAATGGAGATGTGCCCTAGATATCTCGATCTTTGCAAGCATCGAGTTCGACCTTCACTTGAAGTATTACCCGACATTCGATCAAAGAGTGTTGAGACGTCTTGTGAATCGAACACCAGGTGTCGTAGCTTGGAGAAGTCTTCCTTGTTGGCACCTGGCCCCCAACAGATGTCTGGGGTTTGGCCGCTTTAGAAATTCTCTGGGTAGTTGAAGTCGTCGTATTCCACATTTCTGACTGGACAGGAGAAATGGCTAGTGAAAAATTGTTTTCTACTGTCCTCACGGCTCTGTTCTCGATCACAGCTGGTATCGGGGAAGGCAAGATTAGAGTTGCGGTGAAGACAGGAAAGACGATGGATCCGACCTGAGTCCAAACGAACGTCAGCTAAGTAGGATCTCCCAGGCCAGGACGAATGTGGACATTGTTGTCGAAAAGCCTTGAACTTGAAGTCATCTCGGCGAAACCTTGAGCACCAAGTCCCCCTACCTGGCGCGCCACTGTCGATGGTGTAGATCGCGACTACGGTATTTGTAGAGTATGGGATCGTTGGTGCAAGGATCTACACGAAACGAGTTCAAACACACAGAAGACAAGGATTATACTGGTTTAGGCTCCTCGTGAGGTAATAGCCCTACTCAGTTTATATGGATTATGATGAAAACCACAGAGATTACGATAGAGAACAACAAGAAATATAGAGTACCAACGAGATCCCCTTCGAGAATGACCCAACGAGATCTAGGCGGCGAGTTGTCTTCAAGTCCTCCGGATTGTCTTTGCTATGGTGATGGCTTGCGCTATGATTCAATGATCCCGTACCCCCTGGGAGGCTTTGTATTTATACCGTAGACTGCCTTGACCTTCAAGTAGAACTCGAAGAGTACTTTTAGCCTACGAGTTCATGGAAATTGTATCCTCCCCGAATAGGACTAACATCTTCTATTCGGGATACAATGTCTCTCTTTGTTAGCCAAATTCCATAATGTTAAGATAACCTTCCCGTATATTAAGGGTATGCCGTATCCATATACTTCATGACCTCAAGGATAGAAGGTATGCCTTATACATAACCCTAACAGTAACTTTCAAAAATCTATAGATGACATGCTATTTCTGTGAAAACTGAGGTAATGGTACCAAATTCTGTCACATGTGCGTGGGTTATGATTTTTTCCTACCTCCCTTGCACAAAGTTTAAAACAAATTAGATGGTTCAAAATTACGTTGTAGTTACATGCAAATTATATTATAGTTACATACAAGTTACATTGTAATTACACTGCAATTGTACTATATTTACATCTGTCAAATTTTTTTAAAAAAAATATCAACAAATATATACCAAAATCGGGTTTCGGGTCTAACAGTAGTTAGGGGTGTAATTCGAACGTTTTCCTTTCAATTTGCAATGACATGGATCTAACTAACCCAAAGAAAAACATCCAGCCGCCGCGCCACGTGTCGTGTCATCTGTCGCCACCAGTCTGCAATTGAACATCGTTCGTCGTTCGTCGTCTCATGCACCAAAACTCATCCCAGACCGCACGTGCAGCAGTGTAGACAGCCCACATTTAGGGATGCAAGGTCAACCCACGAACTCACGTTTGTTGCCGATTGATAATAACTGGATTAAAACAAGAGGGACATGGGGCACTAAGACTGATCAGGTCCCGATCCTTTTTCATGAAAAGGTTGGATGAAATTTTTTATCTTCATGGCACGCTTTTTAAACTGCTAAACGGTATGTTTCGTACGAAAACTTTATATATGAAAGTTGCTCTAAAATATCAAATAAATCTATTTTTTAAGTTTATAATAATTAAAACTCAATAAATCATACGTTAATGTCATGTCATTTTATATCATTTTATGTAAAACATTTAAGTTAGAACAGGGCGGAGGCATGCACGTGCCAATATTCTCATTGTAGAGATTTTTGCAGATGAAAACATACAGGATCTCACATGCATGAAAACTTAAAAATTAACGTAATATATATAATAGCCATGTCAAACTTTCATACTTCCTCCGTTTAAAAATAATCATCGGTTTTAACTTTGAGTTGCTTAGCTTTAATCAACAATACAGATTACTTAAATAATCTAATTATTCAGCATCAACGTTGTACTGCTTCCTCTATCTCAATTTAATTATCGTGTAAGATTTTTGAATTTTTTTCAAAATGTTCATCATCTAACAAAGTGTTTTTTATTTGTGCAAAGAGTAAATATACATTATAAAATGTCCTACATGTATGCATGCAGCTAAATAAGAATTTTTATTGGTTCAACCCATATAACATTTAAAGTATGAATTAATTTCTATTGGACACATAGTGACGGAGCACCTTGATCGATGATGATTAATTTTATAATGATGGATGTTTTTGTGTTTTTAGTCTTGGTGCCCTTTACGTAGGAGATGATCAAACTGGAATGGAGAAAATATTAGATTTGCGATCGAAAATATTTTACCAATATCTTGCGTATACTTGGTGTTTAAATGTCCTGAAGATAAAGATAAAGATGAAGATTAAGTGTTTCACGTAAAACGAGGTGATATTAACGTGTGATTAATTGAGTTTTAATTATTACAAACTTGAAAAATGGATTTATTTGATATTTTAGAACAACTTTCATATAGAAAATTTTCACACGAAACACACCGTTTAGCAGTTTGAAAAGCGTGCCACGAATATCTGAAAGTTTATCTCCTCTCTATAAGATTCGAACGGGGCCTTAAACCCATTTACCTTGAAGTTGCTTAGTAGAAAATAAGTAATGGTTAAAGTTCATTTTAATTACTCCCGAGTCCCGACCAAAACGATGAGTACGGAGGAAGTAGACATACAGGGTGTAAATACAATCAGAGTGTAGATTGTGTAGGTTGGGTTCTTCTCCCAACTTTTAACTCATTTTTCTCGTTTTACACATGTACGTTTTTCAAACTGTTAAACGATGTGTTTTTTTAAAAAAATTTATATGAAAGTTGTTTTAAAAATAATATCAATCCATTTTTAAAAAAAACTAGTATTTAATTAATTATAAAAAAAAATATGTGCTTCGTTTTGTCGTTTTGTGTGTTGAAGAGAAAGTTTCTCAACCCCTTCTCCCGAACTCACCGACATCCGGCCCGATCGAGGTCAGTCCTATAATTATATGACTCCTCCAGTTATAACTATCTCATAACTATTTTGAATAACACAATGTGAGTACAGCAGCGTTAGGAGTACCAATCGATCGATCACCTGTTCACTGAGAGTGGACTTTGACTGTCAACTTTGATTGGCCATGCCGTAATATGTCGAGTCAAGCATCCTCGATCACACTTGCAGTACTGTTCCTGTAAATTATAAAACACATGTAACAGGGTGCACGTCTTTGTTGTACATCTCTCTTCACGGCAGTATCCAGAGAGTATTTGAACATGAAGCTGAATGGAGCATAGCTGATAATGCAAAGTAGTAGTATATCTCTATGTGCAACCATATGAAGCTGGCTGGATCGCAGTGGGACATCGCACTAATGATGAGAGTCATGAGCCCTTAACGTCCAACCGCATCACGGAAAGCAAAACAGCGACCGTACACGACTACACGTACAATGAGTCGTTTCTGACTTCTTTGTTGACTGCATTTAAGCCTGCACGATCGCATGCCAACCGTCCTGATGTTATCAGTGTTTGACCCTTTTACTTGCTTGTCAAACAATCACTCTCTGGATAGTAATGAATTCACTGTAGCTAGCTTCTGAGTTCTGACTTATTTGTTTTTAGATGTCTGTTGGTTGGTTGTTCCCAAATCACCAGTAATCCTAATCCATGTACGGTATACGTGTTACTCGCTCGATCTCAATTTAATCATCACCTAAGATTTTTAGGTTTTTCTAAAATAATTATCATCTAACAAATGTCTTTTTTTATTTGTGCAAAAAATAAATGTGCATCGTTGAATGCTCTGTATGCATGCATACAACCAATTAAGATTAATTTCTATTGGTTCAACCCATATACTCTCTTCGTCCTAAAATATAAGGAGTTTTGGTTAGATGTGATATATTCTAGTACTACAAATCTAGACAGCAGTCTGTCCAGATTCATAGTAATAGAATACATCCAACCAAAATTTTTTATATTTTGGGATGGAGGGAGTAACATTTAAAGTGTGAATTAATTTTTATTGGATACGAAGCGATGGAGCACCTTGATCGATAAGGATTAATTTCAGAATGATGAATGTTTTGGTTTGTTTGTCTTAGTGTTATTGCTTAGAGGATGATTAAATTGGGATGGAGAGAGTATAAGTATAGTAATTGTCCTGTCATTCATTTTTGTGTCTTTTGATCTACTATACTCCAATTCTGTAGCGTGGGCTGTTTTTTTTTATTAAGTTGAGAAACAGAGACCCTAAATGGGCCTCCATATATATGCATGTTGCAGAAACTGCAGCAAATGCAGGCGAGGCGTAAGCGAGCTGATCGTTTTCACGCTCACGAAGTCACGATGCGTTACATTCGTAAAATCTTGTGTACGTACGGCGTGACACATTACTGGCGCTGTACACGGCGGTAGATTGACCTGATGGCGTACGGAGCTTTCTGGTTCGGCTCACCAACACGTGATTATTGAAATCTTAATGACGGATTAGGGAAACGGTTGGGTGAGCGGTTGGCTCTAACTCCGGAAATCTTCAATGAGATGATGCGCTTGATATCATTATTCATAGACCGATTGCATATTCTTTCCGATCGAAAAGATTAAGCTTAACCAACTAACATGGAGTACATTCTTTAGTCGTCTATACGTCAAGATTCTAGTCCCAAAGGCTGTGTCGTTCACATCAGCATCAGTGGATATCATGGTTGGAGTCGATGGTTTTTTCTTGCATACAATGGAGGATGACAACTCCAAATGTTTATTTCTCACGGCGGTCGGTTGAGAGTTGGGACTTGGGATCGACTGTCTGAAAACTAAGTTAATAAATCATGCACTCCTGATGTCCACCAAAAATAGATGTAGGATTGGCCTTTCGTGAATTCGTGTATCTCTCGATGTCAAATACGATTGATATGCACCGCGAAACTGAAGATTCTGGGTGATGTCGAAGTTCAGAGTTCAGACCACCTCACCGTTCTTGCAACGACGGCAGGAAACAACCAACCTAACCAACTTCCAACTGCCATCTTCCCTCTTTTTATATTATAAAAGTTTTGTTTTTTAAAAAACTTCTCTATGTTTTATCAAGTTTATAGATAAATTTAGTAATATCTACGATATTAAATTAGTTTAATCAAATATAACATCAAATATATTTTGATAATATATTTATTTTGTATTGAAAATATTACTATATTTTTTTACAAACTTAATTAAATTAAAATTTTTAACTAAAAAAATCAACACAATTTATAATATGAAATGGAGGAAGTAGTTTGTAGTATTGCGCAAGCCACGGGGTCATATGCTACTGTGTGCAATAAAGAAGAAGCGTGCGGGAAAAGTCCCTAGCTTATAAGTAATAAATCACATGTAAGCTTGCACAAGAGAAGTTCACAAAACCATATGCTTGCAGCTATTTGGCACTAAACTACAACATGATGGATTGCTTTTGCTGCTTAATTTTCATGCAAAACCGAAAGGTGCAGAAACTTGTGACCAGTAAGGTACACACAGTGTCTGAACTTTTGGCTCCTATACTCATTTGTTTCTTTTCGGTTCTGTACAGTGAAGTCAAGCTGCATTGTAGTCTGGACATATATATAATCAATTAAGTTTATGCGTAATGTCATAGTCAACTTTCCATTCTTGCCCTGTTCATTATTCACTTCTCAAGTTTATCTTTGTAATAGTATATGTCATAGACTTCCTAAAACGTACAGTGCATGAATGAAATTCAAGGAGTCTCATGAGTTATTCTCGTCTTTTATGACTTAGATTTCAGGACTTAATCTGGCGCAAAGTGAAGCCTTATGGCATACTCCTACTTAGAGCAAGGCTAATGGATGCGCCCGTTCGTCGGCGACAAGAAAATCCACGTCACCGAACTGTTGAGCAGTAATGGCGGACCCTACCTTTTTTTAATACTTAGCTGCAACGTGGAAGAATCAGATTGTGAAAGGAGCAGCTACAGTGCATTTCGCCTGCTTTTTGCCGGCGTTTCAAGAGTCGCCTGCTTTCTTCTCTCTCATGCCTACGTTCTCTTCCACGTTGGATTTCGTCCGCTCTTCGCCATCTATTATACTTGCTCTTACTGGTGTATGATGTAGTATAGTAAACTGAAATAAATGTGCAGACACTGGTATAAAGTGAAGCCATGATGCAATTGACCTGGTGGAAAGTGCAAATAAGGCTGCGTTCTTATAGGCTATTTTCTCGTTTATTATGAGTGTGTTTTCTAAACTATTAAATAGTGTTTTGTATAAAACTTTTTATATAAAAGTTTTTTAAATCAAATAAATTCTTTTTAAAAATTATAATAGTTAATTTTTAATTAATCATAAATGATCTATCTCGTTTTGCATGTAGTTGTTTAGTTCAGCCAAAACGCTGAAAAGAACAGTATAAAAATAGCATGCAACTTATATTTTCTTGAGAAATTCTACATTTTACTTGATAAGCAACTGGTTCTACACATTGACATCAACAAACTGGACATCTACAACATGTCATCATGTAAGCACTTTTTCTCTTTTTTTTTTCCCACCGCCGTTAGGTTTTCATCCATAAACCTCCATCACGTCTTCAAGAAGACCGTTTTGTCCCTAGAATTTGATTGTCATCATACTAAATGCCCAAACTACCCTTAAATCTCATAAATAATTTAATAGCAAAATTGTTTGCATATTTCTCACATGCTAATTCTGTAGAAATGGATGTATTGGAGGTCTTTTTAGGGAAAAATGGCCTTTGTTAAATAATTAACAAAGGTCTTTGAACAGAAACATAATGGTGGTGAAAAAAAAGGACAAAAATGCTTGCAACATGGTATTTTGTAGGATTCATGTTGATGATATTTTGTGGAACCGATCGTCCATTGATAGCAAAACATAGAATTTTTTGAGAGAAACACTATACGTATGTATAATGCGCTAAAAGTGCGAACAAGTATGGGCTTTGTGACGGCACTTGAAGTGTATAGATGCTTTGAGCATGAATCTATACTACTATAAAAGATATTAGTGATGGTGATTGTTCAGCCATTAGCCCACCACCACTACTTTTGCAAAATTTACAAATTAGTCATTAATATTATGCAATAGTCTAAGTCTAATATTTGTTTGAATCAAATTAATAACATATAGTATATTCAAATAAGTATGGGCATTTTATCCATAGCCAAACATGGACACTAAAAGCTTGTAATGTTTTTGGAGCTCTTGTAGGACCTATTAGAAGGGTATGTACCATAGTTGAGAAAGCTTCCGTCTCAATAAGTCTTCATATTAATTAGAGATATTTAACTATTTATCACTGTTACAAGTAACAATTAAAAATTTATCACTAGACTCACATGTCATAAACACTTGAGGGTCTATATGCCATATACTGAGTGACAAATTGTTAATTGTTACATCTTAAAAGAAAAAGTTAAATATTCCTATTAATTAAAGACACTGCTCAAAATTCGATGTATGTGACATACAGCCCAATAGAGGGCTTAATATCATGTGGTGGAATGCAGGAATGGCAATGTTTGAGACATAAGCTTCGAAGACTTGATTCTGAGATGTTCGATTTTATTGATAAAACCAGAAACAGGGGAAACGCTTGTTTCTGAAAAAAAAAAGATTATCTGTAACCGATTATAGTTAAACTAACTTTTCAGGAGTAAAGGACCCAGCAATCAGAACCACTCGCTAGGGAGGACGTACAGTTAGAGCATTAACTTAGGCAAGCATTTTTCTTTGCAGGTAATGTCCTCTGTCAAACCTAATACAGATTGGCAGTTTGGCGCGATGGACAGGTCATGATCAATTTAAATAAGCAGATTATCACATTTAATGTGTAGTGTGATGGGAACAGGTAGAATAAGCTTGTATGTAAGTTTACAATCCTGTCCCACGAAGATGTCGATCCCAAGTGCCGTTCGTCGTAGTACAGGAGAACAGGTCCAAGACGAAGAGACGGTTCGCTCGTGCGAAACAAGGCAAGGGAGACGTGAACCGAACAGGATTGCACTTGCACCCCTGCATTGCCGCGGCGGATGTATGGTTGCCGCTAAGCTTTATTAATGAGAGTTTCTGCCCTTTTCTGGTCGATCGATGACGAGCAAACACGGCTTTCTCCCAACCCCCGACTCCATCCCATGTCGGCCCAATCGATCGATCGCCTCATCGTCCTCCAGACCGATCACATATTCAGACCCGTCAACTCCAGCATTTCACACGGCCACGACAGCTGCTTCGGCTGCACTTTCAGTCGTATCAGCAGTTCAGCACGAGGGGAAGAAGAACAAGCCGTGGTTTTCCGTTTCTTCAGAGATCGTCTCACGAGTCACGACTCCTACGCGAAGATGCTTGATGCTTCCCGGAGGATCCTGTCTCGAATTTTGATTGGATCACTGCGCACTGGACACTACTACTACGTTAATGCTGCTGCCAAGGCTGCAGTCAAAGGACCACACTGTCATTGGCTCCGGTACAATAGGAGGCCATATATGAAGCCATATATTGTCGTTAGAGAGATTTCACCACTTGCACAGTTGCACTATTGCTACGCAGATCACTGCATATGCAATTAACGCTTTCTTACAAGCTCAGAAGCTGTCTGCACCTATAGCTATTCTGTCATCAGCTATCACTGCTCTGTCCGAATTTGTCTGAGCTATTAGTACTACTGTAGTATATGAATTTATGAAGTGGAGTCTCATAACAAAAATACAACGAGTATACTCCGTACTGTTCTACCCTTGTCAGGATTCAAGGATACTAGGAGTATAGCATTACCAGATCAGGCACTTCTAGATGTGGCCATCCAAAGAGTAATGGTAATAGCCTAATAGGAGTAACCATCTACTATTGATCTTTCAAAAGAAAAAAAAAAGTACTATAGAAGTAGTATCCAGCTAGAGCTGCTTAACAGGGTCAGAATTTGTCCAAACAGAGCTTGTAATGCACACTGACGAAGTCGATCTGATCGAATCAAAGTCAACATTTAAAGAGTACTATTTTCAAGTAAAACTGTTCAGTTCTTACAAGATTACATGTGAATTTGCAAGACTTGGACATGAGTGTTCATCTCGTAGTTTAATGATGGGTACCCAACCTGTAACAACAGTGCTTTAATTGTACAAGCAGAGGGTACCAACAGAGGAGTAATTTGCACATGCAGTCCTGAAACTGATGCCATTGCGGAACACAGCCCTGTACGATGCAGATGCAAGGGAGCCCAATTCAGTCCCAGCCATTATCTGTATTGCCGTACTTCCGCAGGGAAAGTTACCCTCTCATCTGATCTACCATTGTATACCTAATCTCAAAAGGAAGTGGAGTAAAAAAGAAAACAAGACCAATCTTCAGAGAGAAGTTCACCTCGGCGATAGGAGAGGACCTGATTATGGACTCAAATCAGGTGTTGACGAATAGAGTAGCAAGAGTTTTTTCGACGGGTCAAGGCCTCAAGGGTCCCAACAGTTGAACTAACTCGGTTATGATTTGGACACTTGGTGATTAACTACTACTAATAGTAGTACTACTTATTGTTATTGGCTTGTTACATCATCCGGTGCTCAAAAATCAGATGCAAATTTAGATGGGACAGACAGCAGCTACTAGCAACATATGAGAATTATGTTCAGTGTATCATGCATGACTAAACTCGCGTGAACGTACTCACCTGGATCCAGATGCGAGCAGTACTGTATCTGTGCACATTGCTTGTGTATTACTCCACTTAATTACGCACTCTATTATTTTCCCCCGATAATGCCTGCAGAACAAGGTTGTCAGTTTGTCACTAAAAATGGTCCTCCCCAGAGTCCAGGAGCTAAGAGGAGTAAGACACTCCTCGCAATCATATACTCAAATGACATATCCAAATTGACAACCGGGGTTAAGCCGTTAACCGTCACTACGAGTTGCACTTGTATAAACAAAAAAGAAGGGAAAACCTTGTGTCCCCCCATGATGCAGAAATCTAACAAGGGCAGCCCAACGCTTCCGGTTGGTGGCGGTAGACCGGCCTCTTTAAACTACCCCATCCGCCCCAGATTTATCAATTACTCCCCCTCGTCTCGTCTCCGCCACCGTGCGCGCCCGCGACTCCCCTATATTAGACCCCAACCGGGCACCGGACACACCATCACCAACACACCACTGCAACCCATCCGCCTCCGCACCGCATCGCACCTACAAATTGCACGCTGCACCGCTCAGGCGCCCACGGCCACCAGCTAGAAAAACTAAACTCGTACTACGTAGCACGCGGCGTGCGAGCGTTGGCGCGGTGCGCGGCGGCGGGGAAGGAGTGAGCGCATCGATCATGCCGGGGTCGGGGGCGGCGGCGGCGGGGTACTCCGGGTCGGTGAAGCTGAAGTACGTGAAGCTGGGGTACCAGTATTTGGTGAACCACTTCCTGACGCTGCTGCTGGTACCGGTGATGGCGGCGACGGCGCTGGAGCTGGCGCGGATGGGGCCGGGTGAGCTGCTGTCGCTGTGGCGGTCGCTGCAGCTCGACCTCGTCCACATCCTCTGCTCGGCGTTCCTCGTCGTGTTCGTCGGCACGGTGTACTTCATGTCGCGTCCCAGGCCGGTGTACCTCGTCGACTACTCCTGCTACAAGCCGCCGCCCAGCTGCCGGGTGCCGTTCGCCACCTTCATGGAGCACACGCGCCTCATCACCGACGACGAGAAGAGCGTGCGATTCCAGACCAGGATCCTCGAGCGGTCCGGGCTCGGGGAGGAGACCTGCCTCCCGCCGGCCAACCACTACATCCCGCCTAACCCGTCTATGGAGGCGTCGCGCGCCGAGGCGCAGCTCGTCATCTTCTCCGCCATCGACGACCTCGTCCGCCGCACCGGACTCAAGCCCAAGGACATCGACATCCTCGTCGTCAACTGCAGCCTCTTCTCCCCGACCCCGTCGCTCTCCGCCATGATCATCAACAAGTACAAGCTCCGCAGCAACATCCGCAGCTTCAACCTCTCCGGCATGGGCTGCAGCGCCGGCCTCATCTCCCTCGACCTCGCCCGCGACATGCTCCAAGTAAGTACTAGCTAGCTCTTTGATGTTATTAGTAGTACTGTTTAGCTAACTAATCAAGCGAGCCATTGACGAGCGACATGGACGGACGCGCAGGTGCATCCCAACTCGAACGCGCTGGTGGTGTCGACGGAGATCATCACGCCAAACTTCTACTGGGGAACCCGGCGGGACATGATGCTGCCCAACTGCCTGTTCCGGATGGGCGCGGCGGCGATCCTGCTGTCGAACAGGAGGAGGGAGGCGAGGCGGGCCAAGTACAGGCTGATGCACGTGGTCCGCACGCACAAGGGCGCCGACGACCGCGCGTACCGGTGCGTGTACGAGGAGGAGGACGAGCAGGGGCACTCGGGGATCTCGCTGTCCAAGGAGCTCATGGCCATCGCCGGCGACGCGCTCAAGTCGAACATCACCACCATCGGCCCGCTGGTGCTGCCCATGTCGGAGCAGCTGCTCTTCTTCTTCCGCCTCGTCGGCCGCAAGCTCATCAACAAGAAGTGGAAGCCCTACATCCCGGACTTCAAGCTGGCGTTCGAGCACTTCTGCATCCACGCGGGGGGACGCGCCGTCATCGACGAGCTGAAGAAGAACCTGGACCTGTCCGCGCAGCACGTGGAGGCGTCCCGCATGACGCTGCACCGGTTCGGCAACACGTCGAGCAGCTCGCTCTGGTACGAGCTCGCCTACATCGAGGCCAAGGGGCGCATGCGCCGCGGCGACCGCGTCTGGCAGATCGGCTTCGGCAGCGGATTCAAGTGCAACAGCGCCGTCTGGAAGTGCCTCCGCACCGTCAAGACGCCCGCCGACGGGCCGTGGGACGACTGCATCCATCGCTACCCCGTCGACATCCCGGAGGTCGTCAAGCTGTGATCCATGGTAGCCTCGCCCTCGCCGGCGGCCGCCGCGTCGCCGCATTACCCTCCCTACACCTGTACGTCCCCCGCGAAGCGTGCGTCCTCAAACTTTGGAGCTTCTTAATTTGTGGTGTTTTCTTCTTCCTCCTTTCCGCGCTCTCTCTCTCTCTCTATTTTTTCTTGTCTTCCTTTTATTTTTATTTTTTCGCTATAAACACGGGTTAAATCGATATACTTTGTCGGATGTGTCACATAAGGAATGATCATTCACAGGAGATTAATTATTATAAATTTTTTATTTTCCAATTTAGCGTGTCCGTGGTTGTTCGATTGTTAGTGTCAGGATCCAGGAAGAGGGAGAGGGATTGGGGATTTGACGGGCGTGATCGAATCCCATAGGCTCCAGTTGCAATCCGTGTCGTTACTGTCGAAAGGGATACTCGCAGTCTCTGGTAGCCTGGCAGGCCTACACTGCACACCAATTAATCTCTTTTGATTTGCGAAAACCCTAGTACAGTGTTACTACATTACTCTTCCAAATACAGACATGCGTAATTTATTCCTGAGATGACTACCTGATTACAACTGCGTATTATGATATTTCAGTCCTTTGTTCCTGAAAACTCAGTGGTTTCAGTCTTAAACTTTTGGTGATCAGAAATGGAATCAGTGTTAGGAGATTGTACAAACAAATTTGAAGGAGAGGGCACGAGCTACTCATGATCCGTCGTTTGGAGTTTTAGCTCGAACCGAACTCATGATCAATCTAATTACTAACTGAAGTTGAGTTCATCTGACCAGATTAAAATCGACTCGCACTTCATGCAACCGGTCAGACATGATCCATCTAATTACTGGCTGACGCGAGTTGTGCTCATTAGCTCACGTTTTATTCCTCTATTAAGCTAGAATTCCATTTCTGTTATAAATTCTGACAACGACTTGGGTTTACCTACATGCTCAATCTGCTATGGTCCTCAATAAGAAAATTGTTTGGCAGAGCAGCTTCTAAATCTAATTTCAATAATTAGGTCTGAAATAAAGTTACGGAGCAGTTTAAACCCAACCCAGCTATCTCTCTAGTTTGTTTAGGTTTTGTGAAAACATTTTAACCTGCTTCACTACCATTGAGCTGAAGCCAAACATGCCCTTGGCCCTAGATGTACAATAATCCAAAATTGTCTGATTATCCCTTTGTTACCCTTTGTCGAATTTCCAATATCCCTCTTTTTTATACGGTTGTAACACGTAAATAAATGCAGTCGCCGTGCCGACATGTTTTCCGGGACAGGCTCTTCCTTGAATAGAGAAGACGGCTTTCTTCCTCAGTTTCCGTTCCGCCTCAAAACATCAATCATATGCTCCGGTGGAGGACGTAATCGCTTTTACATTTATGGCGACGGTCGATTCCCCGGTGAGGATGCAAGCCGGCCGTTCGATCCAGGTACTCGACGGCTGCGTGCGTTGCGTGGCTGGGTCGTCACGGTCACGGCCACGGGCATCAGACCGATCGGGTGCTAGTAAATGCGGGCGAGGCGCAGCTCAGCGCCGGGTGGGTGGGTGGGTGGGTGGGCGTGTGGACGCGAGGCTGGCGCGGGCTAAGCTGTGTTGGCTGGCTGGAGGGATCGCAGTTAATGGCCAGTGCGGAAGAGGGAGAGGGGGGTTCCCCGGTTGCGTGGTCGCGGCGCGGCGTTGCCGGTGGCCGCAGCGCGGCTGCGCTGGTCTTTGCTCTGGGTTGTGGGTTGTGGCAACTTGGCGTCGCGCCTCGCGTGGCGCTGCGCTGCGCGCGGGGCGAAGCAGCGGGATTGGCTGGTCGCGCACCCGCGGGCGCGCGTGGCGCGGTTGGGAGGCGTTAAATGCGTTTGGCTGGCGACGGACCGGGGGTGGGTGTTGGTTGGGCCGAGGAAATGAGGGTGTGGGTGTGGGTGGGGGGGGGGGGGGTTTGGTCTCCTTCCCTCTCGGCTTGCGGGCGGGGTTTGGCTTGCGACTTGCGATGCCATGCCATGCCACACCGGGACGATGGACCTGGTTGTTAGGCTGGCGTGAAAGGGAGCGGGAGTTATGGCGACGCGATTGCGTTGCACGATGCATCGTCGTGCATTCACGGGGCGTCGCTGTTGTGCGCCATGGAGATGGAGGGGAGTGGAAAGCGCTCGAACGCTCAAAGCCCTGAAGCAACCTGGACAGCCCGGCCTCAGCTTTGCTTGATACGGTACAAGTTGATGGTGGCAGCTGATAGTGCTCTGATAAGCCATACTAGCGTTTCTCCTGTGCCACACTGACTATAAAACAGCGTAGCACGAAGCTATCACTCGTAGTTCTAAGTACCCCGATCAACACTAACACAGCCATCCTTCTACAGTATCCCGATCAACACTAATACCATCCTTACACGCTTACTAATTACTAATACTGCTGGACTATTATTACACGCATTGCACATTGCTGGATCAGTTCGAGAAGCAGAAGCAACAAGTCAGATGTATGTACTACAGTACTAGTGTCTTCAGTGCCCCCGAAACAACATGAAAAGCACATCGCCCACTCATAACAGCCTGTCGCCATTTAGCATTCTGCAATGTCCAAATTGATCCAGAACAGAGTTCTTCAATGTATTCCAACTTAATGCTAACTTCGCGCCACAAATCTTGCCCGACATGGCAGTGGTGATCATAGATCATCTGTATACTCACACGCATAATCCATGAGCAGGAGATCCGATCCCTTTGGCAGGGGAGACTTCGGATCAGTAGCATGAAGCATACGTATACACTAATCTAATTCCATGGTGATATCTCTATTTATGATTAAATATGCAAAAATAAATAAATGACTCCATTTCTATCCAACTTACTCCCTCTGTCTCAAAATATAATAACCTAAGACTGAATGGGATACATCCTACGACCTCTGTTCAGATTCATTATACCAAGATGTGTCTCATCCAATTTTAGGTTGCTATATTTTGATACGGAGGAAGTGCCTTGGATCAATTCGGAAGGAAACCTAAGTTTTATAACGCTCGCAGTTGTAGTTAAGGACAACTACATTGCAATGATATTTGACTTCAGTTGCCTAATGAATAGGCTAGTGGCTTGTTTAACTAGTTTGAGTATCTGCTATTAAACTGATGATATGAACATGCAATGCAAGTACAACTAGTCAAAATCTTGGCATGCAGTTCATAGCAAATCTGCACGGCACACTGAAATGAAGGGTAAATTTTCTTCTATGCCACTGGAAATTTACCCAATCCCTTATTTGCCAGTCATTCTCCCAATGCTGCGTGGACCTAGGGCCTGAATGAGGGCGATGATTTGTGTGTTAATCTAAAATACAAAAAAAATTTAACATCAAAGGGCTATAAATAATTGTTTTTGATCAACTGAGAAACATCTCAGCAAATTAACACCTTCACAGTCAAAGATGGAATAGAATTTACCTGAACGATCAAGACTTCTTTTCCTAAAAAAATGCCGAAAAACAGCAGGAAAACACAACTATGAGGCATAATTGACATTATGTAAACGATTGAAACAAGAAGCAAATCAAACAAAAGAAGCATCGACGTCAACAGGGAGCAAGAAGGTGTAAGAATGAATCAAAGAGAAAGGAAAGAATTTCAAGCTGCTGTAAATGGTGAGTTACGTCACCCTCTGAACTAACTCCTAAAGAAACAAGCAGCAGTAAATGGCGATTTAAATCCCTGAGTCAAAAATGAGAGAACATGAACATGAAGTTCAAAATGATGATATAACTGTAGTCAGTTTGAGGAGGGATGTGCTGTCCTTATTGTATTAAGTCAAACAAGAACTCCTTGTAATTTATGTGACAGTAGATATAGCAGTGTCCTTATATATAACTTCTTCAAACAAGCAATATTCATGGATGAGTTATGTTGAAATTTGTGTTCAAAATCAATTGTTAAGCACATATAGAATGACTTGCAACCCTATATAACATTTGCCCATTCTTGTCACTAGATGAACAGTGCAACAATCAAGTAAGCATGCCCCCATGTGTGTCCAGCTGTCCACTTTCCCAGGAAATCACGAAATGTATACATGGACAATTAAGAAGCCCACAAGTTCACATATGGGCATAGATTAAGATATTGAAATGATAACTACTACTTTCTTTTGAAAAAGGCAGGATCAAATAAGCGAAACAAAGTTTAGCTCCTAGATGAACCATCTATTGTTTTTGTTTAGAAAGACTGCCACCAAACTATAATACTACAGGCAACTTGAAGTATAAGTGCAAGATCACAAGGATTGTCGTATTACAATAAATATTACCTTTTTAAAATCTAATTTAGACTCAGTGTAATTTCTCCTAGTAGAGGTATTTTAAAAAAAGAAAGAAGAGGAGGCGGGGGTGTTATGCCTAGTGACATTGACATATATCACATTTAAAAAGAAAACAAAGAAGAAAAAAAAATGCTTGCATAGCACACTGATTCAAAATTCGTTGAACGTGGAGCTTTTGGAACAAGGTAAGAGCAATAAGTATATGCTAAAGAAAAGGGTAAAGGAGAAGTACAGTGTACATGAATTCTATGCAGATGCTTCATCAGATTCACCAGCACCACCATTTTTCTTGCTAAAGTATTCTTCTGCACGAGCTTGGTTCTTCAGATAAGATTGTGGTAGCCATTTCTTCCGCTTTGGCACCAGACTTAACATACAACCGGCTGCCTCGAGCTTCTCCTTGGCTGAAGCAGAGAATGCCCCAGCCTTGATATTCAACTTGACTGATACATCACCATCTCCTAAAATCTACAGATAGGTTTTCAAAAGTTAGCATACTAATACTACCCACATGATAAAAGATACAATAACAACAGCAGCTTTGCAGTATCATTCTACTCCAACAAAGATGAAAGGGACGCCATCTGCTGAACATCAGAATCAGATGTTACAAGAAGGAAAAAGCCTATCATAAGGATAAAGTTGATAGCACCCCACATTATGACTTAGGTCTTGATACCTGTTTTAGCCCAGTGGGTTTACCTATGTACCACATAGCTAGGAACCTAGGGTATAGAAAAACCAACCAAATGAAACAGGACCAGAAAGAACAATAAAAGTTGGACTACTATGCTATTCAAGGTGCACTTTAAGTTCCACCCTTGGAGAAGGCTTTGTCACACCAGTGATCAAGCGCCACACCACTACCCACTATAAGGGGCAACCCCGTAGCACACTAATGCATCTACTCCAACAATCCGCCAACTAAGAGTGGAGATGAACAGTAAATCTTTTGGGTATGTTGGGAGTGATGCATACATGCAGTGGTACATGTAAGAGCACATGGTTTTGTTGGGATCTTGATACCACTTCATGTTTATGCCTGACAGATATGCAGGCCTACACTATGCGTGGGTTTGTCATACGTTCTAGATCCTCGAGTAGCCGATGGAAACATTGTCAATAGAAACACACATCATATCATACCGTGCTCGTCCAACACAAGCTAAGAAAATTGATCCCGACACACAACTTTGAGACTCAGAATACTCAACTTGGTAATTGCTGCTAAGGACAGACCAGAACAGACATTCATAAGTCATAACACAGCAACATTTGAGAACTACAACTAACCAGACCAACCATTCAATCCAACAACATCTACAACTAAAGGACTACCCAACACTGCTGGTGAACTTGATGAATTCACTGGCAAAGAGTAAAGCTACACGATCAAATGCAAGGCATTCATATTTCCGTTTTCATTAAAACATGGTCATCTACAGCACTGACTTAAAAAAGAAAAGAAGGATAATCGTCATATGGTGTACCTTCAGAGGAAGCTTTCTCTCCCTGCCAGACGGATTAATCATACCCCTCGATTTCAAGGATTCCAATGATATCTCGTCACCATCCTTGAACCCGCCACGCGCCAAGTCTCTCAAATTGAACGGTACATACTTCGGCAACCCAATATGCATTCCTGCAATCGCAAGGTAGAACTTGCAACAGGTCACTTCTCAATCCCAGCATTCTGCATTCTAAATGGAAGGTACTAGCGTGTTCCCACTCAATTTCCAGTGCATTTCAATGTGTGGGGCTTCAATTGAGGGCGAGAACGCCGAGAAGGGAAAGCGGTCAGCTTGAAGAGACTCACCTCCAGCAATGCCGCGCAGTTTGGGGATGCGGCGGTAGAGCGGCATCTGCCCGCCCTCGAACCCGCGCCGGACGCCTGGCCCCGAGCGCGACTTCTGTCCACGCATGCCGAACCCGCAGCTCGCGCCCTGCCCCGCGGCGATACCGCGCCCCTTCCGCTTCGGCCGCCGCCGCGACCCCTTCTGCGGGCCCAGGTTGTCAAGCCGGAACTTCTCCGCGGGCTCCGCCTCCGTGGCCTCGGCCGCCGCGGCGCTGCACACGATCGTGACGCAGCGGCGCGGGCGGGCGCGGAGGACGACGGCCCGGCGGCCGGCGATGGGGCCTGGAGCAGCGACGAAGGAGGAGGAGAGTGAAGTGGAGACCGGAAGGTGGAGCAAGGTGGCCGCGGGAGCGAGGGAGAGGAGGATGATGGACGCCATGGCGGTGGAGCGGAGAGCACGCCTGCGCCGCTTGCTTTGCCTGCTTGGCTTTGCTGGTGCGCGTGGATAAGAAGGGGATAATTGGGAGAACGCGAGGGAGATAAGACTGTTGGATAAACGGGCCGTTCGGAATTTGGGCCTTTTTTCCCTCTATTTTGAATGGCTTCATATTACTCATATTTTGCTTCTGTATATTAAAGAATTTAAATATGATGACTTTTTTGCTGAACAAGGCAGTTCACAAAAGTCTTTTTAATAGAATAGAACTGAATCTATCTTCTTAAGAAATGAACATATTTGGATTGATCTTCTACACACAATCAACCAAAGAGAAAAACCTGATCTTTGCTGTTCTTCAAGAGAGACTAGTACGAAGAGGAACTGATTAGTCACACAACCTGACAGAGTTAAGTATACTGAACTGCTCTATGCTAAGAAAAAAAAGGTGAAATGAGAAAGGAACAAACGAAGACATATGTACAAGACACATGCTTCACAGGATTGTCCCGTTGCATGTCTAGGCTAGTAGTAGCAAGGTGCAGGAATTAAAAAAAGAAGTGTTACAACCGTAGTCTGGATAATTGTACGTCCAGACCTCAGCTGAAAGAAACTAATGAAACTCTAGCCATCAACCATCTGAAATGTCAACAACGATACCTCTAGTTGGTGAGTTCAATGGTGACGATGCAGCTTCATGGCCAGCTTGATCTTCTGCTGCTATAGGACTACTTACGGGATGATCTGGCAACGAACTTCCATCAACTCGATTAGCTTGCACATTTTCAGATTTGTCATTGCCCCCCTGGCTTAGGGGGTAAGAGCCAGCACTGCTAGAATTTCTGCCATTTTCTACAAAAGATGTGGAACTAGCACCCTCACTGCCACTATTGGATTCCCTATCCAGAGCAATTCTCAGTAACTTCTGCCGCTTTCTTCTTTCGGTTCTTTTATTTATCAAAGGTACCTCATCTTCATCTGACTCATCCACAGAATAGTAATTCAACCATTCAATTATTACAGAGTAGGAACCATCCCACTTGCTTATTTTTCTTTTCTTTTGTCTGCTGCACTCTTGATTCTTCTTTAGTGAGGTTGTTCTTGGACGCTTTGGTGCTTCCTGAACAGTTGTGGCGGTTGGACGGTCCAAACCAATATCCTTTGACAATTTGATTTTCTTATTAGCTGTGTCTCTTGAAGAGTACTCCATTCCAGAAATGACAATTGAGTCATCAGGAGGAAACCCAGCAGAGGTTTCTTCCAGTTCATGCTTATTGCCTTTTCCACCCTTAACTGATGTATGTGTGCTGTGCCAACTTCCAGGGGCTGATTCTTCAACCTTGCAATCAAGTGCTTCTTCAGATAAAGCTACCAAGAACAATTAGCAGTATCATCAATTTGTATGAGTAGGCATACTACGAATTTAAAATGTTGTATCTGCAGTAAAGAGTCATCTCAAGGCATTTCAACAGAATAGACTGTTTGATGGCCTTGAAATGTTATCATAACTTGAACCTCCTTTTTAAGCCAAATGTTACCTTTTGAACCCTCTACACAACCTGGTGATGATCCTTGAACTCTGTGATAGCTACCAGAGCACCGCTTCTTGTGCCTGCATATTAATACAGTAAGCCAAATCATGACTCCATCCATGAACTCAGTGACACTAAATTTAGAGTAAGTTGCATCCCAAGACCCCAAGGAGGAGAAAGAACATGATAGTTGTTCAGGTGTTACTAATCTTGTTTAGCTGCTGGACATGTCGATTTCGCCTCCAATAAAGGAAAATTTAAATCAGATCATTTACCACTTTTTAGATTATGTAATTGCTAAAGTGACAGGATGACACAAAGAAAATGTTAGATATTGAAGTAGATGCTCATCATTACGTTCTTAGTTTAACATCTCTCTTTGTCAAATTCAACAATAACAATAGTTGATATATTTGTTCATCACAAACTAAGGTTCACACCCTACCTCCCATGTTGCAAGGATACACTAACAAGGCACAGAGTAATAAATTACACATTATGGAAATTACACAATTAGCTGAAAAATGTACATCTAGCTTATATTTCTATGAATATTTATGTGCACTCTTAGAGATATACCAATAAGGCATGTATGGAACAAAAAAAATGCAAAGAAATATATAGCTAATACCAATGCCAGTGACAAATTAAACTGTCACACGAGTCATTAGCACCCATTGCCTCAATGCAGTCATCATGTGAAGGTCCTTTGATTTTGGTTGACTTGATCAAATCTCCACAGCTTTCACACTACAAAGATTGTTAGCTGCCAATCTGAAATTAGAAAATAAGATTTACTTTTAAAGATCAGGTTCTTACTTTGTGTATATAAAATTTCTTTCTGATCTCATGGAGCACAGTTATGCTGTAGCCACCAAGAGGACGCTGGATATAATTAAAAATATTGTTACGATAATAAGAAATATTCAAGCACAGGCTGATTGAAAATTGACACCTGAATTCAACTTACATGAGGATCAGCTACAGAGTTTAAATTGATTGTATTCATCAGTTTCTGGAATTTTGGCCCATGGTCACTGCTTGGTCACAGTTCTAAAATTAGTCAAAACGAGAAAAAAAAAAGTAAACAGAAATTCAGATGTAATACAAGAAGATGCCAGTTATAATACCAAAAAGTACCTATGGTTATTATTACTATCTTTGATGCACATATAAGCATGAATCATTTCATGAAGCAACGCATTCTTTAAATCCAAGTCTGCGTGGTGTTCATACAAGGATCTGGAAAGAAGTATAATACAGCCACCACCACCAGGATAATATTCACAGCCACCCACTTCACTGCATCAAAATGATTAAAAAATGGAAAGTTTCAAAATAATCATACTGGTAATAGCAAGTACTATGTTCTTTGATGAAATTTTCTTATTTCAGAGAATAATTATAGAAGAAAACAATTATAGGCAATAACTCATAAAGTTATCCAACAGTACAGAGTTTATGTGAAAAAGATAGTGTTAAGATGAAAATATGGAAGGGTCGGATGGTCAACATCATTTCCAGTCAATTATAGTTGACGATTATGAGCTAAATGACACTATGACAGACAACTCATGAATCTTGTTGAACATGCTTGCTAGAAAAATATGCACATGACAGTGCCATAAATGTGGCTGACATACTTCGTAATGTCCAGAGCAATACATCGGTCACTATGCTCCATTCAAAACGCTATGTACATTCACCAATAGATTTGCAAAACAAACATATTTGGGAAGTATATAGGGATTGTTCACTTTGGTGCCAAAATCAACCTTACCAAAATTTGGTAGGGTAGAAAGTGGCAAGTTTTGGTAGCGTTGGATGTGTTTTGTTTGATTTCTTTCCAAATTTTGGTTGTGTTTTTATGAGTAGGAAACTTCCGGAACTACCAATTTTGGTAAAATAGCAATGGTAGAAAGTGGCAACAAAGTGAACAGGCCCATAGATATGATGCCAGTGTCTTCGAAGTTCAAAACAACTGGAGCAGAGATGTCTATGTAATCAGTCTAAGAGTTCAAGCGGCTTTTTCATTCTACTTTCTAGATAAACTTTTTCACTCCTTCCCAAAAGTTAATGTGTTTTACACTATTTGCCCATTTTCTTTCTAGAAAGCATGCCAAAAGCATACATTAAATCTTTCCATTTTTTCATGGTTTAGACCTAGGCATTGATCCATAATCTCAAAGGGTGTAGTTTTTACGGTCAATGAACAAGAGAACGATGCAAAGATTTAGAGGTTAACTGATAGAGCTGCAGCTAATGGCGAGGCACAGTCACGCAGAATAATATAGATCACCTATGTTCTGGCTAAACATTTAGATCAAAATACCCGAATATGGATCATTCCCTTTGATGCCATAACTCATTTTTAGGGGATTGATGTTCTAGTTCTAACGAACAAGGGATATGTGGGTTAAGCACTTCCTTTTGGCATTGATCCACTGGTGGATGAATGAGTAGATTTGATGCGGGGTGCCCCCAACATATACCGAATGTCCGAATCAGAACCCCTACAGAACAGGATTGTTCTCGCGTGCTGCTCCCCCTATGAAGCCATCATACTGCACTGAATCTACTAAGATACGCATGCTTAGTGGCAGAACATGAACGGAGCAATCTTGCAACCACCGCACAACTCAACATCCAAGACCTAAATCCGCGGTATTCAGTAAACCGGACACCCCCAGATAACACCCGAGAACACGAGAATTCGGAGAGGCGACGCTTTACCGATGGGGGAGTGGATCCTCGTCGGTGGCCCAGGAGACGGCACAGGTGCCGAGGGAGTCGTGGAAGTAGAGGGCGTTGTAGTGGCAGAAGAGCTCGGAGATGTCCGGCTCGCCTCCGCCCCGGTCCGGATCCGAGCCCCTCATGACCGGAGGAGGAGTAGCCTGCGAGTAGTTCGCGATGGGGACGGTGGGGGAGCCCGGCGAGGGTTTTGGGGAAGACTCCGGTCAGGGTTCTGGAGATGGAGGCGAAGGATGGATTTGTTGGCCATTTTGGTTGGATTGGGTGGTGGTGCTCATTAAGCCCTTGGCTGGCTGCACCTATGTACTCTCTTCGTTTCAAATTACTTTTTTATTATCAAATCTCATACTAAAAAATATGACAAATTATATTATTATTTTTATTAATTATATCATAATTATTTTTTAAAAGTGATCATTAAAATTAATTGTGAGAAATAATAGTACTAGTATTACTACATCTATGAATAATAGAAAAGAAAACACATCTCTATAAATCTAGAAATACTTTAGAACGTAAAAACAATGATTATTTTGAAAAAATAATACAAGAACAACAAGTAAATTGGAACGGATGAAGTTCTTTTTTTAGAATGTGGAATTTTTTATCATTTGAGTTAACACAGGGAAGCATGAAAGATATATGTCGCATCTAAAACCTGATAAAAAAAATAACATTAAATTAGTCTATTAAATTAGTAGTGTGTGTTGAGAGAATTGTGTTTAATAGTAAATCATAGGTAATCATAGGTAATGTAGATAATATAGGCATTATGGATGATATATTGGCAGTCTAGGACTGTTCTTATGATTAAAGTGATGAAGAAGACTAATTTAGCAAAAACTTAGCGATGCTAGGTGTAGGTGTGTGGTTAGTCTGCATAACGTTACACAACACATAGAGTTTGTTTGGATAATGAGATAAGAAAAGTAGGATTGGGATAGAAAAATAAGTGAAGGGTTAAGATTAAATGAAAAAGGAAGAATAAATGGTTAGGATTTAAAGATGTTCTTTAATGGGTGGGAAATTATTTTTCTAACCCATTAGTTAAACAAGATCTAGTAAGCTAACAGTAATAATAATAACGTTGACAGTGATGGCAAAGACAGAAGAAGAGGTTAGGAGGTTATGATCAAGTTTGACATGATAACGGACAAGACTAGGCTCGATTGCAGCAACATGGTAGCAGCAAATAGCGTCATAGATCATAGACTTGAAGACGGAAATAGCTCGATGTTAATGTGGATAAAAAATGTGGATTGAGGGTGACGACCAAGTAAAATACGTTGAGTTCTCTTCATCGTTACTGTTTTTAAAACCATTGGATTGCAACAAAGTGGGTGATAAGTTTATTCACTAGCTACCTTTTGCCATAACCAAGAAACTCTTGTTATTAGTGGATGTCTTGATTTTACTGCGGAGTCCATAGAAGCATTTGCTCTTGCCCTACTGTAGCAGGCTAAAGAACTTAAGAATTGATTGGTGATTTAAGATAACATACGTCTCACAGAGAAGTCTACTGTAAATTGTTATGGCTATTGATGTGGCGTGGTGCGATAAAATTACAGGTACATCATATCAGGATATGGATGCAAAAAGATTTCAATCCAAACTAAGATTTCTAAAGATCATCGGCTATATTAGGCTCATATTTGCAGGAATCTGAAATGTGACTGAATCTTGCAAGGCCCTTAAGCACCTGAATATTTGGTCATGTCCTGAGGTCATAAGGCAGAGCTATCAGCAAGCTGGGTATTCTCTAAGATAAACGTTGGAGGTAACTCGTCTAAGTTTGATCCATCTGTTGGTATATTCTTTTAATATCTTATATATCAACCACCCTTTATTTAATTTATTCATCTAATTTCTAACGAATCATAACTATTCCTCGTTTTATATTTATCTATTTTCTTCAACATCAAAAGTACTTAGATTTTGAAAGAAAGGGAATAAAAATAGTTTGTGTGCATTGTACATGCATATTGCAGAGGAGTGTTGATTGAGGTTATGGGCCTGTTTGCAGAGTTTCAGTTCCAACTCCATCTCTCCTAGTGTTATAACCTAGCTAGATAGTTTCGTCTCTAAAAATATGAAGTGGGCTGAAGTGTTCTCACAAAATGAACTATAGAGGTGGGACTGGATTTATGCTGCTCCACAACATCACTTCAGACTCATTTCTTTTTCGTCGGGAAGGTCGAATGAGGCCATCTGAATGTATTAAAAACGAGAAAAGTTACAAGAAAAACACGACAAAAGCTGTCAAGGTCGGATATCCACCAAAGTGCACGTCCAAGAACCACACGCTAACCACACAAGCACAAACCACTGAGAGTAGAGCCTAGCATCAAAACGACCCCCGCTAAGCATGGTCGATCGCCACCGGGCCTACAACAACACCACAAAGACAAGACTCTGAAAACGATGCCGTCATGAAGGTCACGACATCAAAGACGCCGCCATCGCCCATCAAAGAAAGATATGGTTTTCACCTAGAGAAACTCGTCGAGAAAGGAAGAGAAGTACCCTCGACAGCGCCCCAAAAGGTTACGGCGCCCGAAGGCGTAGCCGCTGTCGGCCCGGCGAACCACCGGACGAGGCGTTCGCCTAGAACCCCTACAACCTTGCTTGTAGTTTGTCATCCTGTTGATAAGAAAACACGATGGTCTGGGAGTTCTACTTAGCTCCAGTGCAGGTCAATATCTTGCTTTCGGGTTCAAGGCGTGCTAGTTGGTTTGATCCTGCAACCAACAAGATATCCAATAAAATGAGTTGATTTACGATAGCCGATCGACCGGATGAGACGATGACGTATCGTGTTAAAACTAGCCAATGCGATCTGACCGGATCGACTGTAAGGTGAAAGATGGATAAAATTAAGCAAGCCTAAGCTATGTCCCATCGGTTGTAGATGTAGCCAAATATGTAATCTATGGATAAAGAATATATTTGTTTATATCATAGCCAATGATACCATGCTTAGGTTTAGAAAAGATATTGTATCAGCTAATACTTCAATACAGTCTTATACAAGAATGTCAATTTAGCTAAATATATCAAGAGCAAGCTTGATATATTTAAATAATGTGACATGCTTTTATAAGGGATAGATATAACATGAAAAGCATGATTAAAAGAATTTAAACAAAGCTAAATAGTTATATCAGGTAAGATCGGCTGAAACCTCGATTCTACCCTTATTAGCAATCAAGAAGCAAGTTAGTTTCTATGATTCTGAACATGACTAGGGTTGATGCAACACAAAGTATGAAAAGAAGCATAGAACCTAAACAATCAAGCTTTTAACTGATTTTCAGGGTGAGGGATACCTTAGCTGATCTAATCCAATGGAATGATTTAGCCGGCACCAACAAAACCTTAGGTAAGACTTGGCCGATACAAATAAATCGAGTCATCAACTTAGATTGGCTAAAATATATGATAACTAGCAGCTACACAAGATAGATTAGAACATCTAAAGTGATGCACTAATCCGCCAATACAAGCCACTGTGACAAGTCATACCTCTTATTGGAGATCGAAGCCAATCCAGTCCAACTCTAAACAAGAACTCATCGATAAGTAAAGTAAAATTGTGGCGATGCGCCGAGAATGTATTGAATTGTTGTTATTGTTTTTTTAAGACCGTGGGCATATATTTGTACCCGAACATACAAACTTTGTCCATATCGGACACTACTCAAAACTTGCCTAAACAAACAAGTCCTAGGTAGATTCTTACCACAAAATTGTAAAAGAAAATAACTAACTCTTATTCCTAATTAATAGATACAATTGCCTCTTCTGGACTCAATCCTTGATTGGCAACATCTTCAAACCCTTCTTCGATCCTGACACAAACTCAGGTTGCCCGTATCGGCTGACCAAGTCCGATTCTATATCGGCCGATACGACTTTCAGCCGATACGCTACCTTTTGGAAACAACCTTATCCCTTCAAATCCACTTCGGATCTAGCTCAATCTTGCTTCATCTTAGCATATATTTATCAAATTTTGCTGTTAATACATGTCCCCCCCAATTCCGGAGTATAGATCAATATGCTGCGGAATTATCTCTCAGATCCACAAAAATCTAGGGTTTCCATATCTTGACCGTTAAAGCCGCATGTTATAAATAGTAACTATTAGGTTTAGGAGGTATGCTATTAGGTATATAGTATTTCCGAATACCATCAACCCATGTATAGGAGTAAAACTTTATTGATAACATTGATAGTAGCACTCGTTCTCAATGCAAATGATCGGATTAGCGTTCTCGATCGTGTAGCCCGAAGATCCATTATTGTCAGAATCACTTAGCCCCGAATAGGCATGAAATTGCCGACAAGTCATCTTTCCTAGCCATGATAGAGAACATGACCATTGTTTGAATTTGTATTGAGGTCAAAAAATATGCGACCATGCTATAGCGTTTTTGATCAAATGTCCCTTACATAACCCTTGTCGAACTCATCCAACCATTCTCGAAAAGCCAAGTAGGTGCAGAGTATGCGACAAAGTTCTTCTCTTCTCCTGGGCAGAGAACTCGACTTGAACTTGAATCCACTAATTTGGCATTCATCTAGTCAAAAATAAATTTCGACTACTGTGTGCCCTGGGATCAGTATATGTATGTTAATTGACTATAGGAATTGTTGGTTTGAGTTTTATTGAGTCAAGACAAGATGCCGACTACTGTAAAGCCTCCAACCAGTCTCTTTTACTCAAGAACTATAATTGCTCTGATATTCGATTTTTCTGAAATCAATTCTCAGAACAAATTGTTAGATAGAAGAGCCCCCGAGCGAAAGCTTGGGAGTAATATGATATAAATTGAAAATACTAAAAATAAATTATATGTACGTGTGCCAATAAACGAGCACTCTCATCAGAGCTTCCCTTAGCTGAATGGAGTTAGATACTCTTCCTAGCCCCAAGCTGTTTTTACAAAAAGTTTTCCACAAAAGCAGCTTGAATCTCATAACAAATTAAGGTGAAGATGTGAATTCCTAGTTCCCAGACATGAAGTTGGAAAAACCAATTCGCGATTACATGGCTAGTTAATACGTTACAGTGGATAATCTAACATGACCAATTCTGACATGGTCGTTTGACCTTTAGCGTCCGACTAGCCTAATAGTGCCAGGCATCCCCGGCCAAGGTGCTAAGACCCGGTGACTAGTCAGATTTAACGTAATAGGTCAATAAGAAACGACTCCAACCAGTAGCGATATGAGAAAAGAGGATCAACTGATAAATATTGCACATTTGGTTTGTATTAAGAACTTACATAGATTGATGCATGAAGATGATAGGAACGCCACACACACTGGTCGAGAACCAGGTGCGTTGTTGTACTCGACCACTCGCAGAGGTGGTGTGAGTATCACTACAACGCCGGTTGAGAACTAGGTGTGTAGTCGTACTCGACCACTCGCATAGATGGTGGGAGAATCACTACAATACTGGTCACGTACCAGATGTGTAGTCATACTCGACCACTTGCAGAAGATTTGGAGAGTTCGCGAGATCGCTACCACGCTGGTCGAGAACTAGATAGGTAGTCGTACTTGACCACTTGTAGAAAATTTGGAGAGTTGGCGAGATCGCTACAACACTGGTTAAGAACCAAGTGTGTAGTCGTATTTGACCACTCGTAGAAGATTTGAAGAGTTGGCGAGATCGCTACCACGTTGGTTGAGAACTAGGTGTGTAGTCGTACTCGACCACTCGCAAAAGATTTGGAGAGTTGGCGAGATCGCTACCATGCTGGTTGAGAACCAGGTGTATAGTCATACTCGACCAGTTGTAGAAGATTTGGAGAGTTGGCGACATCGCTACAACGCTGGTCGAGAACCATGTGTGTAGTCGTACTCAACCACTCGTAGAGATGGTGGGAGGATCGCTACAATGCTAGTTGAGGACCAGATGTAGTCGTACCTCAACCACTCTTAGGGCCAATTGAGTTAGTTATTACATGTGTATCTCATGTGGCTAGCATGACTCACATACCAAACTTATAACCATATTGGACGTCTGTTTACAATTATGTCGGGTGATCAAGCCGACAACATTCGCGAGGAGATTGTACGCAACAACTTTTTCACAAATAGACCGAGTTTTGACCAGAACTAGATGTGAGGTAGTCCGCTGGTCTTTGTTGGTGGATTTGGTCCGACAACTCGTTTGTTCCAGAACGTTCTCGACAATGGGGTGTACGTGACCTCTGCCCACTAGACTGCTCGATTATTCCTGAAAAATATTTTCTATAAGACAAGATATATAGTAGAGAATACTAAGTACATACTCAAAAAATTGTATAAATCTTTTAGTATTGTCAAGATATAATGAGCATATTTAGATTAAATATCGAGTATTATGTAAACCATAAACAAGCATAATTTATACAGAAGAAACAGAGTGAGTGAGGCTCCAGTATTAGACTGTTGGCCTAATAGAGGAACACTCATACAATAGACATTGTACAAAAAAACATACTCTGGATGAACATAATAAATTACTGATCTGACAATATTGTATGGATATGATAAATTGCATATAAAATGTTGTGTACCTGTGTAGATATATGTCGGATATATCTATGAAATTAATAGATTAATTTAAAAAATCAATCTTACCAATTACTGTGTTGAGCCATGCTAACGAACACTTTTGGTAGCCGGCTGGGAAGTAATGCATGGGATGCATGCAAAGCATATGTCTACATTTTAGCAGGGTCTTGATTGCATGTGCACATGCTGTCCCATTACTTGACGAGTACACTGTTGGCTCTCCATGTAATTCCTCTCGTAGTGGGCCATTCCCCCATTGTTGTATCCGAGTGCGATGATAAACAATGGGACAGATGGCTAGTCGAGAGACGGGAGGTCGTGGGTGAATCGCCTCCACGCACGTAGTCGAATTAGAACTCGGTCAATGAAGTAAGCACATACAAAGCGAACAACAGAATAGTCATTGATAAGCAATCTACAGATTAGGTGGCTACAATAAACAAGAATAATTTGATATTTATCGGCTAGTAATAACCATGAAGGTTTAATCAGGTTTGATTAAGGTATCAATTTGTTACATAACAGCAAAACGTTTTATTTTTTATTTCTTTCGTTCCAAAATATAAAAATATAGGATAATCCGATCTAGCTTTTTTTTTTATCATATGGGACGGAGGCAGTAGTTTTGTCGGGGCTTTTTTTTATCATATGGGATGGAGGCAGTAGTTTTGTCGGGGCTTTTTTTTATCATATGGGACGGAGGCAGTAGATTTGCATCCATACATACATCGACGCGCTTCGGCGACCGGCTTCAGCGCCGGTGCGGGTCAGCTCCCCGCTTCGCCGTGGCCCGTGTGTCCCGCTTCCACAACCTGCGGCCGGCGCGACAGTTGATGGGCCGGGCCGACTACATTGCAGTTTCATGGGCCCGCCCGTTACTCCTACCTCGTGTCTCTGACATTCTGACCACACGAGCCCTCTCAACTCATCCGGATAGACGAAAGCCAGCCAGCCGTCGGCCTCAGGCTTAGCCCTAAACCCGCGTCTCCTACCTCTCCGGCGCGGAGTATCCGCCCGCCTCGCTCGCAGTCGCAGTCGCAGGTGCAGCTCGCCGGCCGGGTCTCCGGAGGTGAGGCAACCCTATCTCTCGCGAGTTCGCCGGCCGCCTCGCCTGCGTCGATCTCCATCCCGCTAGGGGAGCAGCGTTGCCCGGCGTCTGCTGCTTCCGCCGCATCCTCGCTCGCTGGTGAGCACACACCCGTTACGCGCATCCTCTTTCTCATCTCTCTCTACCCACACTTTTTTTTTCTCCGATATGCATTAGCCCTAGCTTCTCTTCTAGATCTGTAAGTTGCCTTTCTCTTTGCCTTTTGCCTTAACCTTAGCACGAATATCAATTTAGTTTGTCCCCAAGAAAATTTGGGAGTTCAACTGAGTCACACGATTGATGCCACCAATTTTCCACAGACTTCTTTTGTCTTTCTTTATTTTACTATGTTTGTTGGAAATACTGCAGCTTACATGATCCAATTGTTTGGTTCTTTGCACAGCCTAGAGCACCCCCTGGTGAATTTGTGAGATCAGTTGGGAGTAAGGACATTTCGGCTGCTGTAAAGTTGGTTTTCATAAGCAGAGCAGCAGATGAGGCTAACTGTTGGCCAAGTGCATCGACATGTACTTGCATTGGCATCTTCGCGATCATGCTTCATCCTCGGTGACAACCTACCATTCAGAATGCTTTCATTACCACGAGCGGTACGATTTCACCAGACCGCTTGGCTTGGTACTGAAACAGTAGAAGATAAGAGTGCTCCACTAACTCTTGCTAGTCTTGAAGTGCAAAATAAAGTTGAATATGGTAAGAAAGAAAGAACAGCACGTACTGGAGGTCCAAAGCCGTCTTCAAGGGCTTCTGCTCTTAAGGTGAGACCAAAAGTTTCTTCATTTAATGCCAAACCAGTAAAGACTGCCTTGTCAAAATCAGCAATAGTGAAGAAGACTCTGCAGATAGATGAATCTCTGTTCTCAGCAAAATCATTTGAAGAGCTCGGTTTGCCACCTTTGCTTATAGATCGGTTGAACAAGGAAGGTCTGACCACTCCAACTGAGGTCCAGTCTGCTGCTATTCCTATCATTTCACAAAAGCATGATGCAGTTATCCAATCATATACTGGCTCAGGGAAGACACTCGCTTACCTTCTCCCTATTCTTTCTGAAATAGGCCCTCTAAAGAGGCCTACAGAACAAGATAGTTCTGATAAGAGATTAGGTGTAGAGGCAGTTATTGTTGCCCCTTCCAGAGAATTAGGAATGCAGATAGTGCGAGAAGTGGAGAAGATTTTGGGCCCTAATGATAAGAGACTTGTCCAACAACTTGTTGGTGGGGCTAATCGTTCAAGGCAGGAAGAAGCATTGAAGAAGAACAAGCCAATTATTGTTGTTGGAACACCTGGTCGTATTTCTGAAATTTCAGCAGGGGGCAAGCTACACACCCATGGTTGCCGCTTTCTTGTACTGGATGAGGTTGACCAGCTTTTGTCTTTCAATTATCGTGAAGATATGCATAGAATACTTGAACATGTAGGGAGGAAATCAGGTACTTCATCTAGAGATATTCTTGGCCCTCTTGCAAAGCGATCTGAGCGCCAGACTATCTTGGTTTCTGCAACAATACCGTTTTCAGTTATACGAGCAGCCAGGAGTTGGGGTCACGATCCAGTCCTTGTTAGAGCTATGAGTGTTGTTCCTCTTGATTCAATTACTGTTCCAAGACCTGTGTTGTCCCAGACAGATGCCAACTCCAACTCTCCTTCAAATTCCGTGAATCAAGCTGCAGTTGACAGCTTACCACCATCTTTGGAGCACTACTATTGTATATCCAAGGCTCAACACAAAGTTGACACTTTGAGGAGATGTATCCATGCTCTGGAAGCTCAGACAGTTATTGCATTTATGAACAACACCAAGCCATTGAAGGATGTTGTATTTAAGTTGGAGGCCCGTGGGATGAAAGCTACTGAGCTACATGGAGATCTTGGAAAGCTTGCAAGGTCAACTGTGCTGAAAAAGTTCAAGGATGGTGAATTCAGAGTTCTAGTTACAAATGAGTTGTCTGCCAGAGGATTGGATGTGCCAGAATGTGACCTTGTGATTAATCTGGATCTTCCAACAGACTCTACACACTATGCCCACAGAGCTGGCCGAACTGGGCGTCTAGGGCGGAAAGGAACTGTGGTCACAATATGTGAAGAAACTGAAACATTTGTTGTAAGAAAAATGCGCAAGCAATTAGCTGTACCCATCAAGCCATGCGAATTCACGGAAGGCAAGTTGCTTGTTCATAATGAGGACGATGTAGAATAAACTCTGCATTGTCCAAATGACATTTTAATGTCTTGAAGTGTTATTTGTGTATGGGCATTTTTCATAGATTGTATTTTCTTAAAATGTTGTCAATTAATGTTTTTTGCTCGATACAAACATTCAGATAAATGGGAATAGTTGTCTTTCCTGGAAACTTGTTCCTCAACGGGGAGTTGGTGCTCCGCTCTATTATATATTTATATATATTTTTCCTATTGTCACCCTCTTATGGAGATGCACTGTAATGCGTAAGATGACTCCAAGAAATTCTCTGTCAGCATTTCACAGAACTGACCTCTTTCTTGTTCTTCATGATATTTTTTTGAATTGAAAAACCAAAGGTGCATGCATATTTGTAAAGTTTAGCTAGACTTACAGGATGCACCTGAAAAAGTCAATGGAACACTGAACAGGTTCCCTTAACCACAGTTGGAATCATTGACGGTAGATTTTCTGGATTCTACTTTCTGTCATTCAAGTGTTCCATTGCAAGTTTGCAACTGAAGGTTTCGGTATAGCCAGTGTTCTGGGTGACTGGATCTTTAGTGTATATACTTTTCAGTTAAACTTATGACAGCTTATGAACAGATGCTGCCCCTATAGCTCAGTGGTAGAGCGTCAGTCTTGTAAACTGAAGGTCTGTAGTTCGATCCTGCATGGGGGCAGTTTTTACCTTTTTCCAACTCGTTTTTTTACTCCAATAAAGATGATGTTCGTTTTTTCTACTCATTTTTTTTATTCCAACGTAGAGGATGTTTGAATGCACCGGAATCCTGTTACAACCGTAATGTTCTGTCATTTTTTTACTCCAATAAAAAGGATAGGGATGTTTGAATGCACCGAAATCCTGTTACAACCGTAATGTTCTGTCATTCTTTTACTCCAATAAAAAGGATAGGATGTTTGAATTCACCGGAATCCTGTTACAACCGTAATGTTCTGTCATTTTTTTACTCCAATAAAAAGGATGTTCTGGAGTCCTGTTCCAATTGTAAGGGCAACTCATCTTCACCAAAAATCCTTTTACTCCAACAAAGAGGATGTTCTGAATACTGGAATCCTGTTATAACTGTAAGGTCAACTCATCTCCACCAAAGTCTCCAAGGTCATAACTCATAACTTTGAACTTCACGTCACAGACATCTTTTTATCTCTCAAAGGAGTTGTTACAATACTGTGGCTTAGTCACCATCTTACCCTCTACACCTCCAAACCTGGACATGGACAGAACATTCTTCTATGTTCTGAACTTTCCTGTGAGCATTCAAAGGGTGAATTATGTAAACAATAGATAAACAAAAATGTTGCTCGGNCCACCCCCCCCCCCCCCCCCCCACACACACACACACAAAAAGATGAGAAGAAGACGACCCATACAACTTTAACTCCTGTCCAACCAGGTAAATTGCAGTTTTACATGACAAAGGCAAACAGTAACCGAAACATTGTTTGCAATAGTCTCAGCTTTTGCCAAAGCCTGGCTATTATAAAGTGACTGCTAATTAGATTTTTGTCCAGGTGCATAGCCCAAATCAACTCTTTTTGGGATGGAGGGTGTATGTTCCAAATGAGGCCTGATATTTTGAATTCCTCCATATCCACATGGTTCTTGGAATTGAACAGAATGATAATATTGATGATAAATAGATCGCTACTTTGAACTAAAAGGAGATTATATGAAGCAGAAACATGCATCCGCACAAAATGTCACAAAGATAATGAAGCTGGGCTGAGCATACTTTTTATTCACAGATAATCTTAGCCACAAACACAGTTTGATAAATATTATTCAGCTATGACAGTTTTCACCACAGAAGATCAGAGCAAAAACAACTGCCAGAACTAGAAATGTTATTGTTTATCAGCGATGTCATTATTGATAATAATGTAATAGACTATCACCAACACAAAAGGTTCATATATGCTTACAAAATATACCAGATAGGAAAATCTCATCTGATCAAATAGTAAATAGATATATGAATTCGATACTCACTATGTTTTCCACAAATTTTCCTGAGCACAGATGTTCACTGACAACAAAATTTGTGCACTGCATTTTAGTGAAAACATAAGGGTCCATAACATTGTTTTGAAAAAAATGACTTATGGTTACATGATATTGCTGCAATCAACTTATTTCAAGACAAGTAATCAAGCACAAGTCCTTACATTTTTGACATTCAGGATCCTGACTCTTTGGGAGTTTTTGCAACAATTGAGATAGCATGAAGTCCCGAGTTCAACTCATCAGTCAAGAGGTCGTACACCATCCTGTGACGCTTCACAAGGCTCTGGCCCTCAAACTTAGGCGAAATTACCCTGATGTTAAAATGCGTCTCATTTGCATTGTCCTTGACAGCTGCATGCCCAGCATGTTGGTAAGAAACATCTTCAATATCTAGCGCACTGGCCTCCAAAGCAGACTGCAGCTTTTGCCTCATCCGAGCAGCTCTTGAAAGCATAGCGCTAGTGCCTCGTGAGCCCATCATTGATACGGTTCGTCTCAAAGCAGCTATACCTGCCAAAAAAGTTTACTGGTTATGAAGATAATCACTATCACGAGATGAAAGCTAGATCAGTGGGAATGCACACATATTCAAGATAAATAGTGCATGGACCTTTACAGAATTTGCATGCTGCAAAAGATTGATCTGAGAAGCTCAGGTCATCTCAGAAAACTGGGGGGTCCTGAGCATGATTGCAGAAATGAAAACAATGACTTAGCCCAAACTATATCTAAAACCGTTGTGGGCCATAAAACATGATGTGACTGTGCAAGTACTAATTTCTGAACTAATATGAATTCAAGACATGTTGAAAATGCAGTGCAATTCAATCACGCGTCATCTTTCCTATCCCTTCATAAGCAGGCACAACAGAGTTCAGACTTAACAAATACAATTTCGGCTAAGCATATCCCTTCGGTGGGTGCAAACCTTCAATCTGTTTTTGGTGCAAACATTCATCTGTTCTTATTGATCATACACGATGTCAGGGTTCCATTGTTCCTCTAAAATACCTACTCTACCTTGTAAAGACCATACCGATTACCGAACTCCAAGCGTCAGTCACAAAATCGATTTTGATGATAAAATATGGTGAAATCAGATAGCTTTATTCGTTACAGAAGGCGCAAGTAAAGCTGAAAAAAGGATCGATTCAAATATCTTAACCAAGAGGATCTGACCATGAACTAGGGGGAAAGGAAGGGGGAAGTTCAGCGGCTGGCGGCTGCCATGAACTAGCTCCTCTCACTTGCAACGAAACGAATGCGATAATAAACAGGGAAAGCATGTAGCTTACGTTTTCCGCCGGCGGCGCACTCTCGCCCGGATCGGGGTAGCAGGAGGCGGAGCGATGGTGGCTAGGGAAGGGTGGAGGAGATACCTGACAATGGAAGAAGAAATCATTGGAACATACATGGGCCGCCTTTACGGGCTTTGAGTGCTACATGGGCCGCCCTGCTCCCTAGCTCCACCTCCACGTGTTGCGGATAGCGGCGTTCGCGAACGATCTCAGAAAAGTCCAAGCAACTGGATCCCCCCGTGCTCACTCCACCGGAGCGGAGGCGACCAAGATTCCTCGTCTTCCACGGCGATGGCGGCGTTGCCGGCCTATCTCCTCCTCCTCATCCTCCTCGTGATCCTCCGACCAGCGGCTGCGTCCGGCGCCGCTTCCCAGCCGCCTACCTCGGAGCCTCCCCCTCCGCCGCCGCCGCCTCAGAAGGTACAGGTGTGGCCCAAGCCGACGTCCACCTCGTGGCAGTCCGCGGTGTACGCGCCGCTCTCGCCGTCGTTCCGCATCCGCGCGGTGCCGTCCCACCCGTCGCTCCGCCAGGCCATAGTCTTCTACACTCGCCTCATCCGCGCCGAGCGCCACGCGCCGCTGGTGCCCCCCGCCAACTACACCCTCGCCCGCGTCCCCGTCCGCCTCCTCGCGCTCTCCGTCTCCAACACCGACGTCCCGCTCGGCCCCGCCGTCGACGAGTCCTACACGCTCTCCGTGCTCCCGGACTCCGGATCGGCCGATATCTCCGCCGCCACGCCATGGGGCGCCATCCGCGGCCTCGAGACCTTCTCCCAGCTCGCCTGGGCCGGTGGCGGCGCGGCCTCCGGTGGCCAGCCGATCGTCCCCAGCGGCATCGAGATCTCCGACCGCCCCCACTTCACCCACCGCGGCATCCTCCTCGACACCGCCCGGAATTTCTACCCGGTCCGCGACATCCTCCACACCCTCCGCGCCATGGCCTTCAACAAGCTCAATGTCTTCCACTGGCACATCACCGACGCCCAGTCCTTCCCCATCGTCCTCCCCACCGTCCCCAACCTCGCCAACTCCGGCTCCTACTCCCCCACCATGCGCTACACTGAGAACGACGTCCGACGCATCGTCAGCTTCGCCGCCTCCTTCGGCATCCGCGTCATCCCCGAGATCGACATGCCCGGTGAGTGAGAATCCCAGACTCCTCTGCTGCTCCTGCATTTCCATTGCTCTGCGAATACACAGTATACTCAAAGCTAAGTGTCGCGCGCTTCGGATCAGGGCACACGGGTTCGTGGGCGGGAGCTTACCCGGAGATCGTCACCTGCGCGAACAAGTTCTGGGCGCCGCGCGCGGAGCCGGCGCTGGCGGCGGAGCCCGGCACGGGGCAGCTGAACCCGCTCAACCCCAAGACGTACCGCGTCGCGCAGGACGTGCTGCGAGACATGGTGGCCCTGTTCCCGGACCCGTACCTCCACGGCGGCGCCGACGAGGTGAACACGGCGTGCTGGGAGGACGACCCGGTGGTCCGCCGGTTCCTCGCCGAGGGCGGCACGCACGACCACCTCCTGGAGGTGTTCATCAACGCGACGCGGCCGTTCGTGGCGCAGGAGCTGAACCGCACGGTGGTCTACTGGGAGGACGTCCTCCTCGGGCCCAAGGTCACCGTCGGGCCGACGATTCTGCCCAAGGAGACCACCATACTGCAGACGTGGAACAACGGGCCGGAGAACACGAAGCGCGTCGTCGCCGCGGGTTACCGCGCCATCGTGTCGTCGGCGTCGTACTACTACCTCGACTGCGGCCACGGCGGGTGGGTGGGCAACGACAGCCGGTACGACAAGCAGGAGAAGGAGCGCGAGGGCACGCCGCTGTTCAACGACCCGGGCGGCACGGGAGGGTCATGGTGCGCGCCATTCAAGACGTGGCAGCGCGTCTACGACTACGACATCCTGCACGGGCTGACCGACGACGAGGCGCAGCTGGTGCTGGGCGGGGAGGTGGCGCTGTGGTCGGAGCAGTCAGACGAGACGGTGCTGGACGGCAGGCTGTGGCCGAGGGCCGCCGCCGCCGCCGAGACGCTCTGGTCCGGCAACAAGGGCTCCAGCGGGAAGAAGCGCTACGCCAACGCCACCGAGCGCCTCAACGACTGGAGGCACCGGATGGTCGGGCGCGGCATCCGCGCCGAGCCCATCCAGCCGCTCTGGTGCCCGCTCCACCCCGGCATGTGCAACCTGTCGCAGTAGCAGTGATATTTGCTCGCTTCGACAATGCGAAGGAATGTTCAGAAATCCAATTGACAGAGCAGAATCGGCATCGATCTTGGTGTCGGTGGCGTATACTGATTGCTGGAGAAACCAAGAACAGAATAAAGAAACGACTTCTAAACCGACCGAACTCTGTTGTGATGCCATCTTCGGGAGGTTGCGAATTGTTCGACAAAGTTGATGCGTTCTATGCCGTGCAGAAAAGAAGTGTTTTTTGGTGGGTAAGATGGAAGATTCCTTTGTGAGTAGTTGCTGCACTAATGCTGAACAGATTTTTGCATTGTTTATTTCTTCATTTCTTAATAACACGAGTAGATAGTCTAGAGTATTTGGTTAGTGCCGTAGATGAACAAGGTTGTAGCAGAAGGGCAGAACCATTTGTTTGTAGTTTTGTACGAAGGGGAACTTAATAAAGAAGTTGATGAAAAATCCCACAACCCAAAAGTCTCGATTTTATTTGCTTGTGTGATTTCCGTTTTGAGATGCTTGGATGTGAGATCATTCAGATTGCAGGAGCAGTCTGTGCAACTACTCTGTATATGGTGCTTTAGTTCAGGAAAAAAAATCAATCAGTATATGGTGCTCCATGCAGTTCATCATCAAGAATTCAAGATGATCAACTACTTCCGGGCCGACTGCCCATTGAACTCATCAGCATGCGCCGCAGATGTGCTCATTTTAGTGTTGTGGTCATGGATGGCGTCCTTGATCACAGCATGCGTTATGATGGACGTGTCCTTGTCAAGTTACGGCGGGAGCATTCGATTTGAAAGCGATGTCAGCAGATGACAAATTTTCTTTCTGAAGCTTATGTCCTGCTTGAATACTACTGTAAGTACATTGACATTTTGGTTACACATTTTGCAAACTATTTGTACTTGTACATATATAACCGCCTGAATAGCCAATTCGATGTCAGAGAACATGTTTACTAGTTCGATTTTGTTAATCAGCAAATAATTTTTTCATGTAATTCCAAATACAATTTTACACCAAGCAAACAGTGTCAGGGTTATGGATAAGACATATCTCTTATCCTTAAAGTTATAAAGTATATGAATACGGAATATCTTTAGTATACGGAAAAGTTAGCTTAACATTGTGAAATTCGACTAACAACCAGAAAAATCATATCCCGAATAGAAGGTATTAGAGTTCTATTCGGGAAGGATACAATCTATGTGATCTCGTAGGCCGAAAGTACTCTCCAAGTTCTACGTGGAGACTAAGGCAGTCTGCGGTATAAATATAAAGCCCTCTAAAAGATACGGGATCATTGAATCATAGCGTAAGCCACCACCATAGTAAAGGCAATCTGGAGGACTTGAAGACAAATCACCGCATGAATCTCATCAGGCTGTTCTCGATAGGGATCTCGTCGGTATTTTAAGTTTCTGTTGTTCTCTATTGTAATCTCTGTGATTTCCATCATAATCCTATATAAACTAGAGTAGGGCTATTACCTTCCAAGGGGACTGAACCAGTATAATCCTTGTTTTCTGTGTGTTTGAACTCGTTTCGTGTAGATCCTTGTACCAACGATTCTCATACTCTACAAATACTGTAGTCGCGATCTACACCGTCGAATTCTTGTCTTCTGTGTGTTTGAACTCGTTTCGTGTAGATTCTTGTATCAACAATTCTCATACTCTACAAATATCATAGTCATGATCTACACCATCGACAAACCGCCAGCATCTCCAGTCACCTTTCTTGTAGTAGCTGCTCGTTGTTTCTTGTTTGGTCCACTCAACAGTTTCCTCTCCATTGGAGTCACTTTCCCTGCAACGTGTGTGCGGTGCGGGGCTGAAAATTTCCGGCTCACGCCACTGTGCCTGCCCTCCTTTTATCTCCCTACCCTTTCCTCTGTGCTGCTCTGCTCAGCCCATTTTTGTTCCCTTCTGTCTCCCTCTGAACTCTGAATCAATCCCGAACTCTGAACTCTGAAGGCTGCACAGATAGAGGGAGACCGGCAGAGAGAGGCTGAGAGATGAGGGAGATAATAAGCATCCACATAGGGCAGGCGGGCATCCAGGTGGGAAATTCTTGCTGGGAGCTCTACTGCCTGGAGCATGGAATCCAGCCGGACGGCCTCATGCCCAGGTTCTTCTCGATCCCAATTCTTGCTCCTCTGCTTCTCTTGCTATCTTTTCCTACTTAATTCTGTGAAATTCTGATCTTTGGATGATGGTTTTGGCCTGTCTGGTTGGTTCTTGTGGTAGCCTGAACAAGAATTGATCTTGAAGAAAATTTTCGAGGACGGTCTCCGATTTATGACAGTCAGAAGTGAAATTAGTGATTTTTATCGGATGTTTGATTTGCATCATGCATACCAGCACTGTCCTTGCAGAGATGTTGTCTGTGATCCCCAAACCGGTTGCTTGAGAGTAGAAAGCTTCATGCATGCCATGTGATTTACTTCGGATGTATCATGTATGTGCCTAGTGGCTCCTAGTTTACGACATCCTAAAACTTGGTCCTGTTTGACGCTTGCTTGCAGCGATACGACTCCTGGAATTGCAAGGGATGCATTCAACACGTTCTTCAGCGAGACAAGTTCAGGCAAGCACGTCCCAAGGGCCTTGTTCGTCGACCTGGAGCCCACGGTGATTGACGAGGTGAAGACCGGGCCATACCGCCAGCTCTTCCACCCAGAGCAGCTCATCTCCTACAAGGAAGACGCCGCGAACAACTTTGCTCGTGGGCACTACACAGGTGTGACCGTGTGATGTTCACCCTGAGCCTGAGATATTTTGCAGAAATAAAATGTGTCCCTGAAAATGTCTGAATCAGCATATTGATATACTCCAACTAGAATAGTATTCACAAGAAACATTCTAAAGGTATGATTGATCCACAAAGATATGGTCTGAGTGGATTTAGAGGAGTCTGAATCCATAATATAATCATTCTAGGATGAGATTATTGCTCACAAAAGGAATACCATTTATTGTTCATATCCTTGGGGTGACTTACAATAAATAATTGACATACTCGTGAAACTGTCATATGCCTTTCTAATGCAAATCTTTTTTCAGGAATGATTCAAATCTTCTTTTTTCTGCTGCAGTTGGAAGAGAAGTGGTAGATCTTTGCCTTGATCGGCTAAGAAAACTGGCAGATAACTGCACTGGTCTCCAAGGTTTTCTGGTTTTCAATGCTGTTGGTGGAGGAACCGGCTCTGGACTTGGTTCATTACTTTTGGAGCGCCTATCAGTAGATTACGGTAGGAAGTCGAAGCTCGGGTTCACAATATATCCTTCACCACAGGTAATCTAGAAAAGTTTCATGATTTGTTACCATGTTTGTGTTCATTACAGCGTATTGGAGTGTCATGGAAAAAATTAGAGTACTCAAGCATAAAGAATGTCTTCTGTGATGTTGAATCATTATTTGACAAGTGCATGGATAAAATTCTCATGGAAAACCCAAGTAAATTGTGTTCAGCAAATGCAATTCCTTATAAAACTGATTCTCCCATGATCCTAAACACATGTCCAATTTTCAGCATATTTTTCATTCCATATTTAGTGGTTTTTTTTCCGAAAGGCCATTCCATAAGTATCTGAAAATGACCACAATAACTACTATAAACATCTGATTCTTATGATAAAAAATCTACATGTCTGCTGGACCCTATTTTGAATAGAAAGACCCTTCCAAACAATTTAATCTAGTCTTTATGGAAGACTTTATCTAAAAAAATCTTTATGGAAGGGCTGTGCAAAAATACGTAATCACCCATTAGTTGAGCTATCTTTGTCAACGAGTGGAACTGTCCTCATATGTTCTTACCCAAAGATGTAGAATGAAGGCAGGTACACCGTCAGACCTTCTGTGGGTGCAACATCAACCTATTATTGATGGAACAATTTTTTTTTTCATACTATGAACTATCAACTATCTCCTTGACAATTTTTACAGAGAGGCCTGTGTAGGACTCAGATAGGACAATACATCATCTACCTTATTGAGAGTGAGTGAAAAAAAAAATCTTTTGTTTTTTTCTGAAGACCGTGAACCATACTTAAATTAAATGTGTAAGACTACTAATAATCATACTAGCAATTTTTATTTCATCATCATGCATACCATCTCAATCCAATAATTACCATCTTGTGGATAAGGTAGTAAACCTGGCAGTGTTAGCTTGCGCTAAAAGTCTGAAACCACTTCCTGTCCGTTGCAGATCTCTACGGCCGTCGTGGAGCCTTATAACAGCGTGCTCTCGACCCACTCCCTGATCGAGCACACCGACGTGGTGGTGCTCCTCGACAACGAGGCCATCTACGACATCTGCAAGAGGTCGCTGGACATCGAGCGGCCGACGTACACCAACCTGAACAGGCTCATCTCCCAGGTGATCTCGTCCCTGACCACGTCGCTGCGGTTCGACGGCGCCATCAACGTCGACATCACCGAGTTCCAGACCAACCTGGTGCCGTACCCGAGGATCCACTTCATGCTGTCCTCCTACGCGCCCATCATCTCCGTCGAGAAGGCGTTCCACGAGCAGCACTCCGTCCCGGAGATCACCAACTCCGTCTTCGAGCCGGCCAGCGTCATGGCCAAGTGCGACCCCAGGCACGGCAAGTACATGGCCTGCTGCCTGATGTACCGCGGCGACGTCGTGCCCAAGGACGTCAACGCCGCCGTCCACTCCATCAAGACCAGGAGGACGGTGCAGTTCGTCGACTGGTACGTGCGAACACCATCGTCTCGCCACATCAAGCTGAATCAGAGAGGCTGAGATGATCAATGAGACTGTGTTTTGTTGCTGGATGCAAATGATTCAGGTGTCCGACTGGGTTCAAGTGCGGGATAAACTACCAGCCGCCGACGGCGGTGCCAGGAGGGGACCTGGCGAAGGTGCGGCGGGCGGTGTGCATGATCAGCAACAACACCGCGGTGGCGGAGGTTTTCTCGCGGATCGACCGCAAGTTCGACCTCATGTACTCCAAGCGCGCGTTCGTGCACTGGTACGTCGGCGAAGGGATGGAGGAAGGGGAGTTCTCCGAGGCCAGGGAGGACCTGGCCGCGCTGGAGAAGGACTACGAGGAGGTCGGCGCCGAAGTCGAGGACGACGACGAGGAGCAGGGCGAGTACTGATCGTGCTAGATGTATGTAGCACGGTAAATAAGCTTAAGCTGTAAGGTCGGTTGGTCTCTCGGTATGTGGATTCTGTGACATGTGAGCGAGATTGGGTTTGTTGTACTGCATCACAAAAATAAAAGAATTCGTCAGAAATCAAAATGTGAAACAAAAGCAAACCTGTATATCGATAATTTACGGGGACTCGCGGCTTAATTATTTGGGCCCTATTTGAAACATAGAAACACAGAAGGTGTATTCAAAAAAGAAAAATAAAAAACCACAAAAAGGGTTTTTCAGAAACCAAAATGTGAAAAAAAAAAAGAGGCATACTTACACATCGATCGATAATTTTCTCTGAACAAACCTCATCTGTCCATAGTAATTTATTCGGGAATGCTACATGCCGAGATCCCGTCCTTATCCCTTGCCTATCCAAGGAGGAGCTGAGCAACGAGGAGGAGGTGACCGCCAGCAAGGACCTCCGGCGCGGGACGGGGAAGAGGACCTGCTCAACGAGAGGAGGACGTGGCCGCTGACGACAAGCTCCAACGTGGCGTGGGACGTGGACGGTGGAGGACCTGGCCGCCACCGCCGAGCTCCGGCGTGGGACGCAGACGGCGAAGCTCTCGGCGACGGGTTGTGTGGTTGGCGACAGTAACGGTGATTGCTTCTTCCCCGGGTTGCCATGGCCACGTGCAAAGGTGGCCGCTGTCGTCGTCGTCACCAGATCCAGCGGAGGAAGGATGGGAAGCGCCGCCGTCGTTGCCGTCGTCGTCGCCGCGGTGCCGAGTGAGGACGGCCAAATCTTTCTTCCCTGACCTCGATCCCCCACGGCAGCAACAACGACGGAAGCTGATGGAGTGTGTGGCGTGGTACCGGCGATGACGGATGGGGCCGATGGCGCCAGAGGCTCTTGGCAACGGAGGGCTGTTTTGTTGGCGACGATAGCGGTGGCTGCTTTTTCCCAGGTCGCCATGGCCGCACGCGAAGGTAGTCGCCGCCGTCGTCTGTCTTCAGATCCGGTAGAGGGAAGATGGGAAGCGTCGGCGTCGCTGTCGTCGTCTTCGCCGCCGCGTCGAGTGAGGACGGGGAGAGTCGTCGCAGTCGCCGTAGCTATTCGGTAACCATTTTGATCCCTTCTTTTCTCCCCTTCTCAGCTTAGATCTGATACCCGATGGGTATCGGTCGGTTCCAACGAGGTATCAATTGGTAACAGGTATCAGTTCGGAGAGGATGATACCGTTCAGTAGCCCCCAATTTATTTCCAGCTCAATTATTTGGGACCATCTGAAACTGAAAGGAACAAGTTCATTTTGCCTCTCTCAACTCTTGCTCCTGTTTAAATCGTCTCCCTCAATTGTAAAATCGAATATAACGCTTTTCCATCTTAAAAAACTGGTGCAAATCGACTCTTGATAGTTTGAGAAGCGATTTTTGCTGACCGTGGTGAGTTGACCATGATTGACTTGCTTAATCAGCTGAGGACCCACGTGTCATTGACTTACATCTCAGCTATCTTCTTCCTTACCCCCACCTCTCTCTTTCGGTCTTTCCTCTCTTCCTCCTCAATCCAGTGACGTCGAGGCAAGCCCGGGGTGGAGCTCGGTCTTGCGGAGCCGACGGAGGTGGTGGCCCGACCAGTCGGTGCACCGGCAAGGAGGTCCGGCCGACGGTCGTACAGGCAGCGTGCTCGGGTGAAGTCACAGGTGTGCTAGATGGGCCCTGGACCAGCCGCATGTATAGTCAGGGTGACCAGTCCCGGAGCGGCGGCGGCAGAAATCGACCGAAACAATTCAATTCTAAGCCCACGAGCCAGATTCTACGGCCGGCCCAAAATCTGGCTGCTGTTTTCCGCGGGCGCCGGCCGTGCAGACGACGAACCAGTGGTTTTGGGCGAAGCGAAAATAAGAATTAAAAAAAAAAGAGCCGAAAAAATGTGAAAGGCGAGAGAAGCGAGTCGAAGCAGCAGAAGGCGGAGAATGGCAGGGAAAGCCGGCGGCCTCAAGGGCGTCGCCCTCATCGGCGGCGGCGGCAACAGCGCTGTCGCCGGCGCGCTCCACTTCTTCCAAGACCGCTCCACCGGTACGCGTCCCCTCCATGGAGCTCCGTGCTCGATCTTCACCTGCGGGTGCAGCAGCCCGTCTCGTAAGTTAATTGACCTCTTCTCGCTGATGTGATTTGGTGGACTCGATCTCTGCGTGATTTTCTTAGGGTATACCGAGGTGAGGGGGAGGGTCACCGGCCTCGCTCCGGGCCTCCACGGCTTCCACATCCACTCCTTTGGCGACACCACTAACGGCTGCAACTCCACCGGTTCGTCGCCTTTCGTTTGCCTTGCTTGGTTTTGTGAATTAGGTTGTGGAATTGATGGGGGATTTGGGGTACTGCTCGATAAGATCGTGTATTGCAATTGTGAACTCGGATACTCCTTTAGGTACAAGTAGAATTTACAACGCTAGCTATCACAAGAGAAGGTAGGCGTCTAATTTGAGTTGACTGCTGGTCAAAACATGGATAGGAGGAAAATGTCACTGAGATAGGAACTTCGTTTACCAATTGAGTTGTACTGTGAAGAATTATCAAATGGCCGGTTTATTTGTTAAAAAGTGCACTGCACCAAAATGTTGGTTGTATAAATATGTATGCACTTACAAAAGAGATCGGAATTGCTATATGTCATTCAACAGAAATTTGGGGATGAAATCTTACAGATTTTGAACCGTTGGATCTGTGCCAAGATTCGTGCATCGGCTTCTTCTCCTCCAACTCCAGCGGGCTCCCCTTCTTCTCCAACGCCGGCGACACCCCCAACTTTGGCAAGGAGCATACGGGTTAGGGTTTGGGGTTGGGGGAGGGGTAAGAGGGGGTTTCCCCGGGGCTTAGAGGGATGACCGTGGGCGGTGGAGGATCAGCGGTGGGTGATGGTCCTAATGGACACGGGCGGGCGGAGGGCCGACGTTGGCGGCGAGGGAAAATGGTGAGACTGGTTAAGAGGCGGCGGCTGGTGGTGTCGGATCCGGCAACGGGGAAGACAGCGGGGCGGGGGCACTCGGCACCGCCACCTTGGGGAAGATAAGGGGGGAGGGGGAGGAGGCCGGCCGGGAGGAGGGGGGCCTCGCCGGCGCCATTGAACCCTTCCGGCCAGCCGGCGAGGCTGGGCGGCGACCTGTCACGGCGGCGGGGTGGCAGCGTGGCGATTGCGCAGGAGGCGAAGGAGCGCTCGCGCTCGCGCACGCGCGTGAAAGCCGTGGCGGCGGCGGGCGGACTGAGAAGTGGAGGAAAAGTAGGGTTTAGATATGTTGCACGAATCTCAAAGTGATCCAATGGTCCATAATGTGCAAGATTTGGGGGGGGGGGGGGGGTTCTGTCAAAAGACATCTAGACAGTCCCAAAAGAGATTGCCACACCTCCATTTGAGTTTTTATAAGTTACAATGCCTTCGGCAAAGCCTATGGAAATACTACTATTAGCCTTTGCCCAATGAATGATGGATCATGGAACGGGTAGCAAGTGTACTCGGGTGAAGTTTTGGGGAACTGCGTAAGTTCAATGTATGGTGCACAAACGTTTCCAATATGGGAATCATCAGCTCACCTTTCCATTCTAATTGGCCTATTCAAATACTTGCTACTGCATTTTTAAGTGAATAGTTTTCTCTTTTTTTATTTAGGGTTTATTTTTCATGAAAATTTGTCTCGTGTACCGAATCTAGATTTGAAATGTTATGGAGGGATGGATGACATCAAACTCTATGTTACTAGAGTTATTTGAGAATTTTCATAACCCAAGTTGGGGGTATTCCATGGAGCATCTGAAACTCTCATGCCATCTTGTAATTGCTATTTTTCGTTTGTTCTGATTAAATTACTTCTCCCAGGGCCCCATTTTAATCCTCACAATAAGTCCCATGGGGCACCATCTGATGATGAAAGACATGTGGGTGACCTGGGAAACATACTAGCCAACAAAGATGGTTAGCACTCTGTCAGTCTGTCTACACTTAAGTCCTTTGAGGCAACTAACACAAAGAAATTTTGTAAATTAATTCATGTGTGTCTACCAATAATATATCGCCTGTTTGTTCCAGGTGTTGCAGATATCTTCATAAAGGACCTACAGGTTCCATTGTCTTGAAATATGTAAAATATCAGTTTGTTCATCATATTGTTTATGTTAATGCATTGGTAATTCATCTTCATTGCTTTGTGAAGATTTCACTTGGCGGGCCTCATTCCATATTGGGAAGGGCGGTGGTTGTTCATGCTGATTCTGATGACCTAGGGAGGGGTAAGCATTATGTCATTACTCTTGCAAGATTGTTATTGGTCATTCAAAATTGAAGAGAAGTCCCCATTCCTACATAACATGGGTCCTCTTATTTTAGAAAATATTGAATTCGCTATTGAGAGAGTAATTTAGAACTTATTACCTGTTGAATGGGCATGCTATCACGCATTTAAATATTCATATAAACAATGCTTGTTTCCTAGGCACCATTAACCTATTAACTATTTAACTTAGAAGTACCCTTGTTAGCTATGGTTGACATGGGATTATTCAGTGTTCCAAAACTGCCTGAGAATTGGCTCTTCAACCTTGAGTGTAACTAGTAGTAAAGTCATATTCATAAGACAGGTAATCCTTCCCAAACCCCACTAACCTGGGATATGCTGAATTGCTGATAGCTGTCATGAAGTTATTGTGGACTGTGGTACTATGTTAATACAGTAGGGTATAAATCATAATCCAGTTGGCAAGGGCCCAAAACAGGTCCAGATAACAGGATTAGCATGGGCTGTACCATGCTTCGGTTCAAAATCTAACTGCCCATGGGCTGTACGGTGCTGCAGTTCAAAATCTAATTGCCAGTCTCTGTTCCTCTGCTACATTGATGCTAGGTTTTTGGTAGCAGACAATTGTTACTGTGGTGCCTTGAGAAATACATTTTTAGCTCTAGGATTCAAGCACTATCTATGCTGCATTGTTTCGCCAATTATTTTCAGTGCCTCCAGTGGCTTTTCTATACATTATCTGTGCAAGACATGTCCTAGGGGTCGGGATGATAAAGCTCTTGCAATTACCATCAATAACAGCTTCGTCCTCAATTCTGAACAACATCAGTTTGTGTCCAATTATTTAAGTAAGAAATATTTTGGTATAATATTTTTCTCTCCCGTTCAAGCTCTATGTTCCATTTGTTAATAATTGGCTAACTTTGACTAGTAGTAGGTTCCCAAATTCATGCCCAAGTATCCATCAGTTGAGTCAAATTACAGATTGCGAGTCTAGTATCAGAATAGGCTTCATGAACAATTATGTTTTGCCATTTAGTATCACATGGTGAAGCATTCACTTTTTGTGCTGCTCCTCACTGTACTTATTTGATATTTTGAAGGTGGTCATGAACTCAGTAAAACAACAGGAAATGCAGGAGCAAGAATTGGATGCGGTAAGTGTGAATCTTTTTATAGTTTCTGAAACTGAGAGGAGGAAAGAACCATTCGGACGTACTAGTAGTAAGGAACACATAGAACAAAGATTATACAAAAAAAGAAAAAAAATTCTCTGCAAGACTGATCCCTCCAGTGGAGAGACAAGCTTATAATATGTCTGCTAATAACTTGTAGGTATCATTGGACTTCGATCTGCAGTTTAACAATCTATAGCCATATGAAGCTTGAGGTGGTGGTGATATGCTGTTCAGAGATATGGAAATCATTGACGCTCTTCATTCCAGACTGTTCAATAATGGCTCTTGACGTGTTATCACTGCCTTCAGTTATGTATACGTACTTTGTTACGGAGTATATTATAAATAAAGGAAAAGTTTGCTCATGCTTATATCTTGGACTGAAACTGTGCAAACTCGCAACAATGTGTTACCATATCTCAATCGTCAGCTTACAACCGATGCTGCTCTTGAATTTGGCCATAAGCAAATGTCCTTTATGGTACTAGTACTAAACAAATATACAGAGCAGCTTTTCGTGAATATATGCTCATAGTACTGTTAATACAGCCTTGATGAGCGTGACAAATCTGGAAAAGCTAGCACTCGTGTTGCCGGCTCACATTTAACTCTGCTTTCACTAGGTTGCCAGGCAACTAAGCAAACGCTGACAAATCTGGAAACGGGTTTGTCATGGTGTGTGCTTTATCTTTGCTTCAAACATACTGAAACACAATTTGTCAACTTCAAACCTGTGTCAGATTCTACTCCCTATTGGATCGAAGAACTGGAAGTGCACGCCTACCCTGTGTTTAACCAAGCTTTCCAATTTGTCAACTTCAAACTTGTGTCAGATTCTACTCCCTACCGTATTGAAAAAACTGGAAATGCTCAAGGATCAAAGTATCCTGACAGCGTATGACGTCGTGAGCACCAGCCGGCCATGATCCGTTCATTGATCCTTTCGCGATCCGTGAGTGACCATCAAAGGCTGTGACAGTCCCAAGAACACTCCGTCCAAACACTACAATTTCCCGTCTGCAAGATGCAAACAAGAGCAAGAGTTCATGCTCCATCAATACGACTTGCAGCTTGCAGGTTAAGTAAATCACAATCACGTTTAGCCTCCAGTTGATGCTGATACCAAGGTCAGCCCTGTGGCCTGTGGGTAAGGAATGCCTCGACGGGAACCGGACACGCCGGAACGCGCCAAAAGGGCGAGCGAGCCGTGCGCCCGTTTCGGTCTCGCGGCGCGCGCGACGCCTGGAGCTTCCTCCTTGGCGCCGGGCGGTAGCCTAGCCGGGCGGGTGGAGCGGAGCGGATACCGGCGGGCACGAGCCGCGACGGCTGCTACGGACACCACCGTCCTCCCCGCGCGCGCGCGCACCTCCCCGCGCGATGCCGCCACGGAGAAGCGGCTCGTGGACTTTCCGGAGGCGTCCGGTCTCGGCGGCCTAGCTATAACGGCGTCACGCACGCACGTAGCGCGTACGTACCCTGGGTCGGTTTGGGACGAGTAAAATAAACGAGCACGCACGTAGTACGTGGCGGTGTAGGAAGGGGAAATGCAACGCCCGTGCGGTCGTCTGCGTGGGGGCGACGGCGCGCGCGCGGCAGCATACGCGGGGCGGGGATCCATCGTGGCGCGTGCGGGCCGTGTCGTCCCTGCGCCTCGGCTCCGCTCGCCTGCGTGTGCGTGTGCGTGCGCGTGTGCCGTGGCGACACCGTCGTTTCGCCTTGACAGCGTGATTCCTCCGATGCACCACCGAGCGACCGTCCCTGCTGCTGCCATTAAGTCCGTTGTTTTTCTGTACGATCGGTCGTAACAGTGTAGCGTCGTCTGTGATGAGATCCGTGGTTTGTGACAAGAACCATTTGGTCGGTCCAACTGAGTGTGACAAAACTACAGAAGTACATGTGCAGTTAATAACCTCAAACGAGACACAGAAAACACAACTGTAAATCAAGATCGCATAGGCTGAAAATGTGGCTCAGTTTGAATCCATCCCCTTACTTCTTTAAGAGTATTTCTGTAGTTACCGAGTTTTGGATTCAAGATGAGTCCAATCACAATTTAGTTCAGTTCTCTTTTTCTTCTTTTGATAGCGTTAGTAGGCAATCAAGTAAAACGTATCGATGAGTAATCATGAACACGTCCACAGATCACAGAGCCTATTCAAACAGAAGAAATGCACGTACTGGATGAGCGAGCTCCATGTATGGAAAGATGAGTTCTACACACTGGTCAATGTGGATATTGCACGTCAACACTCTCAGCTACACTACAAACCTCTCGATACACAACATCCCAGCAGGCTAGGCTCAAAAGGGGAAGCGATTAATGTGGAAAGATGGGATTAGTCGTTGCGCTAATCACTTCGATTTAATTAACGCCTAAGCAAAATGGAGCTCCAGCTTTGATCCCTTCTGGGACAAAACCAAAGCGATCTAGGTCCACACGAAGCAGATCACGCTGCATCTGGATCAATGAAAGCGAACTGGATCATTGTTGTTGCAGGAGATCATTTCAATTTGTTTTAGCAGTAGCTCGTCAGGAAAGATTTGCATGCCCACTGTGCTAGCTTGGCTTTACCCAGAACTCGAGAAAAAAAAAAAGAGGCTGCTCACGCCGGCAATATTGCATGGCAAACGCATGCTAGTGGACTAGTGGTCTCATAGAGTCATAGTAGTATAGACTTTAAACTTCGATTTTGTCCACAAGAAATTGATGTTCAATTCAGTTACCAGCTTTGCTTTTTGTAAGCACTTGTGAGAAAGCTTAAAAGCGTCAAACCTGATCATCATCTCAAAGTAAAACCAACTTACACAGGAAGAGAGAGAGCGAGAGAACAAATCAGCAGAAAATCAAAAGGTGTACATACATGTAGACGTCAGTTTATACTAGCACTAGTATACTGGGCTCTTGTTAATCGGTGACGCTAGCTTTTGTGTGTTTTACGAAGTGGCCGACAGGGTTACTGTAAAAGATCGAAAAGGAAAAAACCGTCGGGACTCTCCATGTCACCTCTCTTTTTCGTCTCAACGTTTTCAAAATTTTCAACGGGCCGTCTCACGCATGCATCATCAGTTCATCATGCACGGAATCTGTCTGGCCTGTTGTGTTCTCCCTCCAACTGTGTTGGCTCGATATGTCGCATGACCAACGTGACACTGTCGCGTGCAAGTTTTTTTAAATATTATTTTTATGTTTTGAAATGAAGAAATAGCATGTGTCCACTGTAGGCGTCAATATGAATAATATATTTTGAAAAGCATGGCATTTTGCGGGTTATTTTTTTAGCCATGAACAATCAGAGGTGAACATGCAGTCAGTCACGGTGCAAAAGGGGTCGATTTTACTCACATTTTAGGGCTGTTATTTTACACGGGTTGAAGAATATCCTAGGAGGTAAATACTGGGGGGGAAATGTCGGCAAAAGATTAACTTAGCATAATTATAGCATTGGATTATGCTGTAAAATGTATGGAGAAGAACGCTAGCTTCATCGGTTGGATTCATGCTTGAGCAACGGGAGATCATCTGGAGTTCAAATCAGATCCTCTGGTGGTGGTGGAGCTGGTACAGCTGCTGGTGGTGGAGCCCGGCGTGCCGTCGCAGCGGCGGCTGCACCGTCTTGTGCTGCTTCGACTTCTCGTCGACAATGGCGATGAGCCCGCCCAGCGGCGGCCGCATCTTGGCGCGGTACGATATCTCGTCGTAGGGGCGGCGGTAGAAGCGGAGGAACGGCAGGAAGGACTCGCGCTCCCGTTCGCCGCGGCTGGCCTGGCCGTCCTTCTTGAACGCGAACAGCATCGACGGCGACTGCAGGAACGACGGCCGCGGCGTCCGCGGGAACTGCTGCGGCGGCGCCGGCGTCTTCTGCCCGCTCTTGGTCGAGAACGGCGTCAGCGGGGCGCCGCGGTGGACGGGCGGCGTCGTCATCGTCGTAGAGCGCGCGGCGGGGGAGGCGAAGGAGAAGGAGCGCGCCGAGAGCGGCGACGCACCGATGAGGGACGGGCTGGAGGTCGGCACCACGGAGCGAGGCCCCACCGACGACGGCGTGGTGGTGGAGAGGTACCACGGCTTGAGGGTGTTGTCGTGCGACACGGTGACGGAGAAGCGCGACGAGGCGGAGCCCACGGCGCCGCCCTTCCCGGTCGCCAGCAGGGCCGCCGCCGGCTCGAACCGCAGCGACGCCGTCCGCGGGTACGCGGTGAACGACGCGTCCTCCAGCGAGTCCTCGAAGTCCAGAGAGCACACCACCGCCGTCGCCGGCGCCAGCTCCACGAACGGCCTAACTCCCTGCACAACACCGCACACGTTTCTCAGTTCATCTCCCACTCCACATCGCCATGCACACGTACTACACGAGAACACGAAATCAAACATGACATATACCTTCCAGAGGACGGAGAAGAGGGACGGCGGGTCGATGACGAAGGCGCGGTGGAGGCGGCCGGGGTAGTAGTCGGCGACGATCTTGAGCGTGCCCATCAGCAGGTTGAGGAAAGCCGACGCCGACCGGAAAAAGCCTGCACCGCGAAAATTAAAAAAAAGATTCGATTCGTCTCGTCAACCCCTCTCACTTTCCTGCAGATTCTACGGCTCGCGCTTTCCACGCATCATCACCGATCCAATCATTCTCGCTACGATTCAAACCGCACCGGCGGGAAGCCGGGGTCTCCGCCCCCAAAAGCGGCAGCCGTGCCTGCCACTGTAGCGGTAACTGTGCGATGCCGGGGGACCGCCGCGAAGCCGTCGCCGGCAAGCGCACACGACGACACGACACGACACGGCATGCGGCTCGTACGTCCGTGCGAGGAGGGCGCCGCGACGAAGGTTTCGCCGAGCCATCCCCACGAATGTGCAGTGCGCACAGCTCTGACCTACACATGCCACTACTGCCCATTCTGCCTTGCCCGTGCAAGGCAATGTGAAACGCGACCACTATTTCTCACTGTCGCTGTCTTTCTTCTTTGGAGAAAGAAGGACACGCACAGATGTACTACCACTACAGCGACGGGAACAAGTTGGAAATGGTGAAGAAATGGCTGCTTACTTGCATCGAAGAGGAGGACGAACTGGTCGACGAAGCGGGACATGCATGACACGGCCACCTCCAGCGTGAACACCAGTAACCGCACGAACCTAATTAAGACAGCAAGAAGCAAGAGTCAATGCATTGTTAAGACCGGGTTAATGATTAATTAGGCAGGTGTTCATCTGTTCGTTCTTACGATTTCTGGGAATGGAACTTGGGGTAGTCCTGCTTGATTCGAAAGACCTGTAAAAAAAAGACATCCCAGTCAATCAGAACATATTCTCCATCTAGCGTGTCAGTGTCAATTTGCACCCGGCTCGCAGGCCATGGAAACGTACCACGACAGGTCGGGCCTCGTCGTCGTGGCCGGCAACGTACGCCACGCCGTCAGCCAGCTCGGCGGAGAACTCGTCGGCGATGATGTGATCTGCTCAACACAAACAAAGGGCACAAATCAACCAATTTAGCCCCCAACCCAACGAAGAACAGAATACCAACAAGAGTGTACACTGTTGCAGACTGTACTTTGCTTGCATAATAGTATTGCAAGGAAACAAATCACACGGCACAATAAATTCAGGCGCACAGTAGCTTGACTAAAATACACTGTGCCGTAGGTATCGCGAAGAGAACAGAAGCGAAACAGAGCAGGGGCATGCACCATCATTAATGTGGCAAATCCCCCACGGATTTCAAAAAAAAATCAGGGCCCCCGTTGCCGGAAAATCGCAGGGAAGCAGACACAGACACAGGCACACACGCTTGATAAAACACAGATTTGTTGGCAGAAACATGGAAAAGAAGAGGCAGAGAGGAGTGGAGTAAATGAGGAGCGATATGTGGGGATGGATGGAAATAATAATGGAAAATGGAATGGAAGCTGGGATTGTTGTACGTACCGGCTCCGATGGTCTCCCTCCAGGACAGGACGGCCCTCAGGTGCTTCGCCGCCTTCTTCACGCTCTCCCCTCTCGCCCGGAGGAACCGCTCCACGCACGCGTCGTTGCAGTACATCGCCTGCTCGCCACGCCATGCACGCACACACCACCAAGGTTAACCAAAACCGATTGAAACACAGCGCCGCGAGCGAGCGCCATGCATGAACACGAGCCATGAGCCATGGAGGCGAACCTGCTTGGCGGTGAGCGGCGCCTGCTTGCGGAGGGTCTTGCGGACGGCCTCGATCTTCTCCCTCTCCTTGGCGTCCACCTTCTCCATGGCCATCGATAGCGGCGGAGATACGAGAGGAAGAGCGAATTAACCAGGAAGAGAAGAGAGATTCACAAAGAGTGTGGAGGGCGAGAGAGGAGAGAGGAGGACGAACAGAGGAAGGAGAGGGAAAAAAATGGCGTAGGCGACAGTATTATAAGCGTGGGCGGGCGGGGGTGTGCCGTTCAAGCCACACAGGCGCTCGCTCGCTCTCTCGCTCGCGGAGTCGCGCTGACGGCGAAACGGGAAACGGACGTTTGGGCGCGCTGGCCCCCATGGTTTGGTCGTCGACTTTTGCTCGTATTCTTCCGCCTCGCCTCGGCGACTAGCGATTCGTTTCCTAGCGAATAACGGCCCGTGTTGGTGCGTCCGGTTTTATTAAAGAACCACAACGCTTTTGTGCTTTTATTTGATCATCATCATCATCATCACCATAGTTATCCCCTTGTTTGGGTTCGTGTTTTCAGGGCTTCCTCATATGATTCATAGGCTGTTGTGGCCTATGGTGTCCATTGAGTAGTACTATAGCACTTCCAATGTTATTGTGAGTAAGTTGTTGAAAAATTTATGAAAAAATTGTTGGTACTTATGTCATATGAGGATTGTTGAGACTATAATTATATTTGTATTGTAGCATGCATCTAATAATACATATTACCGTTGTGTTTTGAACAAAGCACATAAATACTACTACACGACGGCATGAACAAAACCAAACATGTAACGGTAGCTTTTCAAAAGTAAGTGTGTCAAATATGATTGACGCGTCTTTACATTTAAAAATTTTATAGCCGTTAGCTATTGTATATTTATTATTTATTGGTGGATCCAACATATTAGTTAAGTGAGGTCTACATAGTGCATCGTGTAAGTGTAAAGTTATTTAGCCGTTGGTTATCATTGCAACTATTATTTCAAAAAATGGTCATGGCCAATTAATTGCTTAAAATACGAATAGGAAATACATGGCCTATATCAATCTTTTTGCATGGCTCTCTAAGGGCCAATCGTGCATATGTAAGTTGTTTGTTGCCATGCTAGAGAGTAGAGGGCCATCAGTGTAGCTTCCTTAATTATTTCCTACTGTGGACCGATGCCTCCATTAGAAATGCTCTTTTGAATGGTTACAGTAGTATTGTTCCATATGACATATTGTAAGCTCTTGTGACTTGTTAAAAGAAATTGAAGGAAATTGGTAGTCAACAAAGAGGAATGGATTTGTATGTTTTTCTTTTTATATGGAAACAGGGGTATCCCACTTATATTGGCATATGAAGGTCAATAGATGGTTTTCTAGCCAAACGATCAACTTTAGGTTCATCCTCCGGTCAAAGTAGAGTGCTCCAGGATATATTGACTGAAAAATAAACATCCAAATATTTAGAATAATCATCTCAATTGGAGATGAATTTTCATCTCTCGAGGGAACATGTCCTCGTTTCTTGCATGTCACGTAAATAGTTATAAAAAATTAAAAAAATTGATAGTATAGATTAATATGAAATATATCACTCCACAAACATACAAGGTCAAATTCGACTTCTACAAGTTACAACAAAAAGAATAAATTATATTAAAAATAATTAACGTATATTCATGGTTATTTTTGTTACAATTTGTAGAAGTTGAATTTGAACCTGCATGTTTGTGAAGTGATATGTTTCATATTAATCTATCTTGTCAATTTTTTTAAAAAAATTTGATAACTATTTAGGTGACATGCAAGTAACAGAGAATATTCCCTCGAGAGAGAAAAACATTTTTCCATCTCAATTGCTATCTTATTGCAAATTCACATGACAGACCAAGACAAAACAGTAAAATATAAAAAAGTTCACACTACCAAAGGCACTAAACATAAACCGTCAAGTGACAAAAGAGAAAAAATATAATCCACACCCTCACAATCGACTTTACCTTTTCCTTTTCCGTTTTAGAAGTAAAGACAGCTTCGTCCCACCGCTTCGTTGAAAACCAAGCGAAGGCCGGTAAAGGCCGAAGGCCAGTAAAGGCCGATGACCTTTGATCTAACTCGATCTGTTTAAAACCGATCAATTTTGTTAACACTCCATCTTGCCTTGAAAGACGAGAGAAGATAAAAATTTTCATGGTACGTCAAAGGAAAACTTAATTTTCACGGGTATCCTATACACCCACATACAATTTACAGATTTTGGGATTCACCCCTCTATAATAGGGCTAAGCTATGATCAAATGGTGGTAGAGTAACCCCACTTAATACAAATCGTTTTTATTCAAAGGCCCATTGCACCTTAGGCTTTGTTGAGAAGGTTCAGAACGCGCACAGTAAACACGGAAAACGGAACGGTCATTAGCGCGTGATTAATTAAGTATTAGCTAAATTTTTTTTCAAAAATGGATTAATTTGATTTTTTTAAGCAACTTTTGTATAGAAACTTTTTGCAAAAAAGTTCACCGTGTAGTAGTTTGAAAAGCGTGCGCGGGAGGAAAAACGCTGTGCGACACTGTACGCGTTCGTAACTCGATCTGCCGAACAGACGCTAAGAGACCATCAGACATCAGTGCTCTATCTTTCTGAATCACGAAAGGGCCATCTTAAACAGATGAGATGACCCACATTATCAAACGGCCGTCTTAAAATTGTATCATTTATATATTTATTGTTCTTTAATGGCGAAATGATGTCTTGTGATGGTGTCATTAACACAAAACTATACAATTCATGGGTACAAAGTGCCAAAGATCCGGAGGCTTGGTTGGCATGTCGCAGTGCAATTAAGAGTGTCACATGCTTCATCTTCCAATTACATTTGCATACATGATGCATGGATCCCCAAAAAAATGGAAAATGTACTCTTTTTTTACGCGAATTTGCGTGATGATATTGGCCGGATTTTTTTTTAAAAAAGTTATGGATCAGGCCTCCCTCTACCAGGTCTAAATGAAGGCTATGAGTAAAATGACAAGTTGACAGCGTGTACAGTTAGCGTGTCACCGTGTACGTGTGCTAATCGCCTTTCTGGTAGTTAATTAGATTCTTATATCAGGTAAATGCGAGTATGCGACCTTAATATCCATGACATGAACAGAGTTACTACTGTTTTGACCCCTTCGGTGGCCTGCTTATGCATGCACTCCCTATCTATGCACAAATTTTCTGAAAGAGAACAGTCGTCTAATGGCACGCAGGTTCAGGCTTCAGAGGCTGTCTGATGAGTAGCTACAGCCAAGAGCACTTACTACAGTTATCTTTTTCTTAACCATCTCACAAGCAAATGCATGTTCTCTGATACTCCAGTGCTCTTACCGGGGTGCATTCAGCAATATCACCTGCATCTATCTATATATCAGCACTGCGCCATGAGAGCATGCGGCAGCAGCGGCCTAGCTAGTAATTCTGTGGTTCGGCTGTCGCATTCGTCGCTTAACTTGAGCTTATCACGGGGCAGCGGCGGCAGCAGGGCGAGACGACGATGCATGCGGCTTCTGTTCGCACGTGTTGGGGGGTGGGGGGGGGGGGGGGGGTAGATGCCGGATGCGTCACCGCACTCTCGCCTAGCTAGTGCGCTAACCACCACGCCAGGAACAGATAACCTGTGATCAGAGGGTGTCCATTAGCGCTTTGTACGTCCTGCCGGATTAGTAGTTCTCGCTGCAGAGCTTGCGCATATGAAGGTAGCTACCGCTTAGACGCGAGGCAACGCATGCATGCAACGCTCATGCATGCCATTGCCAACCCGGCCGGTCGGCCGTCGTCTCGCGATCGATCAGCTGGCTTCAGTTCACAGCTTGTGATCGCTCGAGAAGAGG